>OY986042.1:62821182-63226182 GCA_963920215.1 Nineta flava
ATATTATATATTATATATTATATATTATATATTATATATTATATATTATATATTATATATTATATATTATATATTATATATTATATATTATATATTATATATTATATATTATATATTATATATTATATATTATATATTATATATTATATATTATATATTATATATTATATATTATATATTATATATTATATATTATATATTATATATATTATATATTATATATTATATATTATATATTATATATTATATATTATATATTATATATTATATATTATATATTATATATTATATATTATATATTATATATTATATATTATATATTATATATTATATATTATATATTATATATTATATATTATATATTATATATTATATATTATATATTATATATTATATATTATATATTATATATTATATATTATATATTATATATTATATATTATATATTATATATTATATATTATATATTATATATTATATATTATATATTATATATTATATATTATATATTATATATTATATATTATATATTATATATTATATATTATATATTATATATTATATATTATATATTATATATTATATATTATATATTATATATTATATATTATATATTATATATTATATATTATATATTATATATTATATATTATATATTATATATTATATATTATATATTATATATTATATATTATATATTATATATTATATATTATATATTATATATTATATATTATATATTATATATTATATATTATATATTATATATTATATATTATATATTATATATTATATATTATATATTATATATTATATATTATATATTATATATTATATATTATATATTATATATTATATATTATATATTATATATTATATATTATATATTATATATTATATATTATATATTATATATTATATATTATATATTTATTTATAAATAACATTTATATTTTATTCATACACAAATATATTTAAAAGGTTTTTTTTCAGAAAATGTGAATTAAAAATAGAAAATATTAATATATGGTAGGTACTCTGTATATACTCTATCTCTCTTCCTACCTCTCACACAGAGCTCAATCGAGTCAACCCGTGCCCACCTATGTACTATAATTTTGCGGATTATTCCATCAGGCAGGCATTGTGTTTTGACCTCAATCATTCTTGTGGAGAAACAAGAGGTAAATATTATTTATTGTTATCTGTATAATAATATATATATATATATATATATATATATATATATATATATATATATATATATATATATATATATATATATATATATTTATATATATATATATATATTGTTAGATTCCTCCTCGGAATTCCAAATTGTATTGATTTCGGTTATGCAGGTCGCTGGAGGGTCCAACTCCGTAGACTTGTGTGTTTTATCAAAAGGATATTACTATATTTATTAGTATATTCCTTATTGAAACTAGGCTACTAGTATATTCAACACTTGACTCCAGATCCTCTTTGGCAGGATAACTAGGATACTAGTATATTCCGGTCGAAACTAGGCTACTAGTATATACGAAGATACTTGGTTAGAATTCTCGTTAGCAGCATAACTAGGCTACTAGTGTAATCCTGATAAAACTAGACTACTAGTATATTCGAAAACACTAATTAATTGTTGAGAATCACACTTGTATTCTTATTGTTGAATTGATGGAAACACTGACTTCAATTAATTTTACTTGAATTACTTTTATTGGCAATGAATATTAAATCAATTACAATTGTTTTTACAATAATTAATTATTACTTGAATTAAAATTATAATTTTGAACTTGATGTATGATCTGATTTTTATAATAAATTTCGATTGCTTATATATTAAAATAAATGCAACACAAGCATTTTTGATATATTACCTAATTTGGATAATTATAATGATTGAAATGATGACGTTATTTATGTATGTGGTGACTAACACACCTCCCAGGGTAGAAAGATTGAAACTAGGGATAAGTTTTAATCTAAGTCATTGTTAAGGTGTTATGCATATGATTTCTTCGTCGGTTTGATAGTTTCAGATGAAGCAGTTGAACGCCTTGAGCTGATTTTATTTGTTACGTAATATGGAGTTGATGAAGCTGGTAATGCTGGGCAAGTGAGTGTTTGATCATCCGATGTATATTTGACGTAGTATAGAGTATTTTGGGGATAGTCTTCTTGACTTTGATAACATTGATTGAATATTTTAATACAAGGGCCAACGTGATTAGAACGGGGAGATTTCGTGCAACAGAGTAGTTTCTTTAGAAGATTGAATAAACCACACCATTTAGAAAGATTGTATGCGATTACTAATAGGATGATTCCAGTTGTAGTTGAAATAGCTGTGGTGAACCATAAGGAGTGTTGAATGATAAAAGGTTTTGATAATTGTTCCTGTAGAATGTCGTCAAATTGTTGGAGTCGATGTTGGGCAAATTTAATTTCGTTTAAGTCTAAATGGGCGAACTTGATTGGTTGAAGTTGAAGAGCAGTTAGTGTTAAATTTATTTGATGCTTGACACAACAATCATCTTGAGTTATGTCTGTTATTGGGATTTTGATAGCTGTAGTCTTGTTATTAAGGTTTGTTTGCGTTTCTAGAGTGTTTGTGTCGGAAAAAGCTTTACAATTTGTGTCCAGTGTGAGAATTTTTAACAGTGTGAGAACTTTAAAATTTCCATATCTGCGTGCATGTTCTTTACTTCACATGATTTGGGAGTTTCTTTGGTGATTCTTGAAAATAGTTGTATTTCGCAATTGTTTTGATCATTTTTCTTGAATGTGGGTATTGATTTGCAGAGCCATTGGTTTTCGAGTAGTTCCTTGCAGTTATCTAATGTTTTAAGCATTGCATATTGTGTTCTAGGTTTCGAGAATAGGATAAAAGGACTTTCAGGTTCAATGTAAGAAAATATGAAAGAATTATTTAGATGAGGTGTTGGTAGAGGATATACTTGAAATAGATCATAGTCGATTAGTGATGCCATAGGGACTTCTAATTTTATTATTAAATTATTATTTTGAAGTAGGGCTTTAACATCTATGATTTTATAGTAAAGTTCAATAGTTTGCATAGATAAAGGAATTGGTAATGAATATTTATATGAGATTATCTTTAATTCTTCGTAAAGAGTTTTAGGATTGACTGTATTGTAATCAATGATACCGTGTCTAATTAAGGTAAGGTCTAATAAATATTTTTCGATTTGAAGTAATAATTCGTTCGCGATATTTGATAGTAGCGTAACGTGTTCTATTACGGAGATTTCTGTTCTTTCGCAGTGAATTAAATTTGTAGTGGTTTTTGAATAATTGTTAAATAGTTGAATGTTATTGTTGAGTACATTTTCATTATTTTTTAGATTAGTTAATGAGTTATTAAAGCTTTGAATGGTTGAGGATATTATACGGACTTGTTGTTGCATGAGTGTGTGTGTTTGTTTTTGGTCATTAATTAAGGAAGTTATAGAGTCAGAGTAGAACATTGCATCGTCTGCGTCTGGTGTTCCGAAAAGCCATTTGAGACCGGTTGAAATACCATTAATTACTCCTCGTTTTTGAAGAGTGTGATTTTCAAGTACTGATAATTTGGTTTTGATTTGAATGAGGGTATTTTGAAGATTTCGTATCTGATTAGTGCAGTAAAAGACGCTTTAGTTTTCGTCGTCCATTAAGCGACATAACGTAATAGCTTTGGCATATTGACTATTGACTAATTCTAATTGATCGTCTAATAAGGTTAAATTATAATATATTAATAACGAATATTTTTGGTTGCTTGTTTTAGCAGCACCCAAATGTTTATAAAATAGACCTGATGAGGACTTAATAGGTTCAATTTTGTAGGAGTTGATTTTCAGGACCTGGATCATGAGGGAGGTCAGGAATAGTATTAGAAGGATTTGGTTGTTCATTGTTGCCGCCTGAAACAAAAGGTTTCAGTAGGTTAAAATGATATGTGCGACGTTTGTCTTTGGAAATTTCTATTTTCGCGGTATTATTGTTATGGATTTGAATGATTTTATAATATGGTCCTTTGAATTCGGGATTTAATTTTTTGTTTTGTGCATTGGGTAAGTTGTCTTTTAATAAAACAAGTTGATTTTCTGAGAAAAGGTATGTACGGTTATGAGTTTTGTCATAATAATTTTTTGAATAATGTTTTGTTTTAATTAATTGTTCTTCAGCGGTTTCGCGGATGATTTTTAGTTTATCCGTCATATCTTGGACAAGATTTGAATATGTAGGTTTGTCTTTTGGTTTCTCAAATAAGGAGGAAATTTTTGGGTTTTCTCCAAAAACAAAAGTATAAGGAATCTCAAGAAAAGTCAAGAAGAATCAAAGAAGTGTTGATTTATGTTTATGTGTATTGTACGAGTGTGTAGCTAGGTATATGAGTTCATCCCAATTATCATGATTTTTGTCAACGTAGCATCTTATGTAATCTCGTAAGGTTAGATGTGTACATTCGAGGCTACCGTTTGTTTGAGGATGATAGGGACTAGTCATTTTATGTTTTATTTGTAGGAGTTTAGATATTTCCTTGAAAAGCTTTGAAGTGAATTCAGTACCTTGGTCGGTAAGAATATAGGATGGGAAACCGAAAACTGAGCAATATTTTAGTAAGTGAATTGCTACAATTTCAGCGTTATGATTTGTCATAGGATATGCTTGTATGAATTTTGTTAAATCATCCTGTATAGTGAGGATGAATCTATTACCACTAGTAGCTTCAGGATATGGACCCATTATGTCCATAGTGATTTGTTCCTTGAATGAATTTGACGTAGTAGTAATAATCATGGGGGATTTATTTGGCTTAAAATTTGTTTTAACTATCTGGCAAGTTTTACAATTTTAAATATATGTTTGAATATCTTGTTTTATTGTTTTCCAAGAATAGTTTTCACGTATTTTATCATACATCCTATTAAAACCTGGATGTCCAGCTAATGGATCATCGTGGTTTTCTCTAAGAACAGCATCAATTGCTTCCTTTGAGTGGATTTGGATTTTTATGTGTTGTAAAATGCGTACGTTTTTGTTTGGAAACAAATAATGGAGCATAGAATGAAATGTATCCATTTCAATGGATAGGTTACCAAATGGTATGTTAGTGATAGTGAAATTGTTTAAGCTTTGGAGTTCAGTAATGGATTTAAGATTTTTTAAACATTCAAATAGTATTGGATATTCGATAGTATCGTTAAAGAATTGTTTGAAGAATAACAATATTACTTTTTGTTTTTTTTTTTAATGAATTTAAAATTGCGACTTCACCGGGTTTATGTTTTGAAAACGATTTTAAGGTAGGGCAATTTGCTTCTACATAATATGAATAATGATTATTTTGAGATAGATCACAAGAATAAGGTATTATTAAGTTTGAAATATTTTCTAGACTAGATATTTCTCTCTTGGGTTCAGGAATATATAGTGTTTGTTGATGAAATTTTTGAAAGTTTTGAAACTGAGTTAATATTATGAATTGGCCTGCTGAGACAATCGGCGTTAGAATTTAATTTGCCGGGTTTGTAAATGATTTTATAGACATATTCCATAAGTTTCAGTCTCCAGCGAACGAGTCTCGTGAAGATGGATCCTTACAATTCATAAGCTATGTTAAAGGACGGTGATCGGTGACTTTGCGAAAGTTTTGACCGTATAGATATGGTCGAAAATGCTTCACTGAGTCGACGATAGCCAACAATTCCTTTTCTGTGGTTGAATAATTTTACTCAGCGGCATTTAGTGTTCGTGAGTAGTAAGCTATAGGTAAATCAGAATTGACTTCTCCTTGTGAAAGTACGCTACCTAAAGCTTCATTTTAACAATCTGTGGTTAAAATGAAAGGTTGATTGAAGTTTGGATATTGTATTATTATAGGTTGTGTGATCAATGAGTTTTTTAATTTATGAAAGGAGTCTTGACATTTTTCAGTCCATTTGAATGGGGTATCCTTTTTTAGGAGGTTAGTGAGAGGTTTCGCAGTTTTTGCGAAGTTTGGTATAAATTTACGATAGTAACCAACAAGTCCCAGAAATGACTTAACGTCTTTTGGGTTTTTTGGTTGGTTGATTTTTGTTATTGATTCTATTTTATCTGGATTTGGTTTTACACCATCGCTAGAGATGATGTGACCTAAATATGCTACTTCTTTTCTTAAGAACTCACACTTATCGGGTTGTAGCTTTAAATTATGATCGTAGTATTTTTTGGAATTCTTTACACTGTTTATTATTGTGATTTTCTAAGGAGTCGGCGTATATAACGATATCGTCTAAGTAGACAAAAAAGTCCGTACATTGTAGTCCACTCAGATCGGAATTCATTAACCGTTGAAATGTGCTAGGGGAGTTTTTTAAACCAAAAGGCATTTGATTGATTTCGTAATGTCCTGATGGGACTGTGAAAGCAGTTTTTTGTTTATCATTTTCGTTCATCTCTATTTGGTGAAAGCCCGAAGCGAGATCCAGGGTGGTAAAGTAATTTGATTGACTAAATAGATCCAGAATGTTAGGTAATGGATTGGCGTCAGATATAGTGACTTCGTTAAGTTTTCTATAATCTATAACGACACGCCATTTTTTGTTTCCTGAAGCGTCAAGCTTTTTTGGTACAACCAAGACAGGGGAGGACCAAGGAGAAGTTGAGGGTTGGATTTTATTTTGTTCTATCATTTGGTTTATTTGTTTATTGACTTCGGTTTCATGGACCCTCGGGTATCGATATGTTTTCGTGAAAATTGGAGATCGGTCGGTGGTTATGATATCGTGTTTTATTGATTTGTTACTGCTCAATAAATCACCGGGTAAGTGGAAAATATCTTTATAGTTTTCACAGATTTGAATAAGGAATTCTTTCTCTTCACGATTCATATGATTTGTACGAATATTCTCCTTTAGTAAGTTGATTCGATCATGTTTATTTATTTTTTGTGAATTTTAATTAGTGTGAAATATTTGTTCTTGAGGAATGATATTCATTTCTAAAAGATGAATTTGTGGAACAGGAATTTTATTTTCTTTATCTGATATATTTATGATAGGATAGGATTTTGTATTTTTATCAATTAGTAGATGATCAATTATAATAATTGATTCATCTACGTTTAGTTTGGATTTGTCAATAATACCAATCGCATCAGTTATAGCATTTATAGGCATCTGTTGCTGACTACGTGGTTTGATTGAAACTAATTTAGGTGAATGCGAAAGAGTAAGTGAGTTTGTTTCATTTGTTTGTTTGTCCGTATTGTTTGATTGATTTGAAAAATGAGTTGGTTTAGAACGACAGTCTCTAGAATTATGACTTTTTGATTTACAATTTCTGCAATATTTGTTATCTGAAGAGAAGTTACTTGCTTTTTTATACATATGCAATGCCTTTTCTTCAGATATTGCAGTACTGAATGCTTCATTTAGAGTGTTCATATTTTTGTGAATTCTAAGGACTCTTGAAATATCGGCATGTGAATGAAATATAAATCGTCTGAGAGCTGTATCTTTGATGAATAAAAGTTTTCCTCTGAGGAGATCAGTTTCATCGTTGTTTGTTTTGATCGCAGACAGACACCGATTAGTTAATTTTTCGAGACGGGTGTAATAATCAGTAACCGTTTCGTTAGTTTTTTGTTTGATTGTGTCTAAGTCATCCAATAATTGTGTGGAATGTGTTTGGTCAACGTATAATCTCCTCAATGCTAATTTTAATGAGTGAAAATTTGTTACTTCTGTTAGGTTTAATTGATTTTTTTACATCGCTTGAGATTTGAGCTAAGGTATAAGCGAATAGGGGTAAAACTTGATTAGGTTGAGCAAAGTCGTATGCGTGTTTTGCGTTTTGTAAGAAGTTTTCGACTTCTTCGCGATTACCGTTAAACGGGGTTATTAGTTTGCATAGGAAGCCTAATGGCATATTTAAGTTTTGATCGTCATCATCGACGTCAACGTCGACGTCATTATCTTCTAATGTTGAATTTAATCTAGCGTCTTGAGACATTATGAGTTTGTGAGTTTGTAATTTTTAAGGAGTTTGTGAGTTTGTAATATATTAGGAAAGGAATGAACACAATAATATATGCTGTTCAAAAACTTACGATTTGTTGAAAGGGGTTTGTTTTTTGTATACAACCAACTCACTGAAGTGATCCACTGGAAGAATTATTGATTCCAATGTGTTGTATTTCACCGCTGTCACCAGTTTTATGTTGGATTCCTCCTTGGAATTCCAAATTGTGATGATTTCGGTTATGCAGGTCGCTGTCACCAGGGCAGTTGAGGGTCCAACTCCGTAGACTTGTGTGGTTTATCAAAAGGATATTACTATATTTATTAGTATATTCCTCATTGAAACTAGGCTACTAGTATATTCAACACTTGACTCCAGATCCTTGTTGGCAGGATAACTTGGATACTAGTATATTCCGGACGAAACAAGGCTACTAGTATATACGAAGATACTTGGTTAGAATTATCGTTAGCAGGATAACTAGGCAACTAGTATAATCCTGATAAAACTTGACTACTAGTATATTCGAAAACACTAATTAATTGTTGAGAATCATACTTGTATTCTAATTGTTGAATTGATTGAAACACTGACTTCAATTAATTTTACTTGAATTACTTTTATTGGCAATGAATATTAAATCAATTACAATTGTTTTTACAATAATTAATTATTACTTGAATTAAAATTATAACTTTGAACTTGAAGTATGATCTGATTTTTACAATAAATTTTGATTGCTTATATATTAAAATAATTGCAACATAAGCATTTTTAATATATTACCTAATTTGGATAATAAATAATATTTGAAATGATGACGTTACTCATGTATGTGGTGACTAACAATATATATATATATATATGTTCTGTCTGCATTCACTATACCAGGTCCCTAGTTTCCGAAGAGGACACTGGTTGGAGGCTGACATAAAGACCTATGTTGCCTCCAATAGCGCTCTTGTCTGCACCATTGTGTTTTTTTTTGGGTATTTATTATCATTTTCCTTAATAAGACATTAACACGTATTCTTGGGATAGGAATCGGTGGTGTTGCTATAGTTCGAATAATTCGCGCCAATAATATAGCTTACACACCCGCATTTAACTACCAAAAGTACGGCGTCTACTAAATGCGGGAGAACGTAAAGCGAGCGACAATAAAGATAGAAATTCACGCTTAGACGTACATAGCGCACATGGTAAATCAAATCGTGGAACTTGATCATTAGTTTTTTTTAAACTAGCAACAACCACCTTTCAAAACCACATACGAATTCTTTAGTTTCCTCTTTTAATATTAACGCTTTGGTTGTGTAAGAGTGTCAAAATTATTAGACTGTATTTTGGAGTTATGTTATAACAACCTTTTTAATTTAAGTTTTGTGTTTTTATTTTATTTTATTTTATTTTTCAACATAATAAATATTAGAGTACTCACCTTTTAATAATTGATTAATTGTTTAATATCGGAGTAAAACTATTGCACTTTGACCTTATGGACCATTGTGCTCCCCCTTCTACCTTAGTCTGATATATTCGGGATGATATGCACCAAATATCCTGTATCTGCTGTAACTCATAGGTTCGCAGTCAAAGATTATGTGGCTGGATGTTTCTTCCTCCTCGCCACACAATCTGCACATATTGGACCCAATATGGAGTCCCATTGTGAGCAGATGCTTCCGCATGGGACAATGCCTGGTAATGAACCCGGTAACTCTCCGCAATTGCATCCTGTTCAGTCTCAGTGCATCGAGAGATAACCTCTTTGTTGCATTCTGAAGCAGTACCTTCCCGAGCTCTTTCCGCGGTAGTTTTTCCCAGTGATCACGGTGTTTAGCATTTTTTTAATAATTAGTGTCCATCTTTAGTTTTTGTTTTTGTTTTCTTACTCTTCTTTCAACTAAATAGATCCTTGTGGTTTGACCAAAACTTCAGATGAGTTATTCCCGCGTGGTATAATCAAAATTGATAGAACACTTTTAATTTTTGTAAATACTGAGCCTTAGATTGTACATTTTATCGCCAACAAGTATCTTCAGCACGAAGATTTATACACCTTGTCTACGAAATAGAGTTTGGGACCGGTGTCACGTGGACCTTAAATTTTTTTTATACATATCAGCCAAGGATAAAATTCAGATCCGCTGTTTCCTTCTCATGCTTCCATATACTCCCTACACGATTTGTATGTATGTTCATCGGGTCAATATCAAGATCCGCGAGCCGTATACTACAATGTCAAATAAAAACTCACTAGGAATCGGTAAATTTCGTTTTCCGTTTTTCCTGGTCCTGAACTATTCTAGAAGGGTGCTTGTTTGTACCATATTAAAAATAGAGTTTTTGAAAACATTTTTTTTTTTTGTAGATTCTTCAAGAATATTCAGTTGCTTTTTAGCCATGAAAGGGCCAGCAATTGATAAAATTTATTAAAACTTGTATAGGTTTGACCTGGGTATGATCTAATTACACCCCGCTTGTCTGACGCGATAAGGCCCATCGGCTGTATATAGTAGACACTACATGTTTACCGATTTCAATTTTACAAAAATACTTATTTACAAAATTGTAACTGTTAATGTACTTCAGTAAGCTTACTGCCTCGTCTCGACTCGGTTTTATAAAAATTATTTAACAATATTTAATCTATATAAACATGTAGGAATTATTGTTTTTTTTTATAAAATAAATTAATTGAAAAAAATTTAAAGAAAATTCTTTTGAAAGAAAAAAGTTTAGAATCGACTTGTAATTTCCTTACAATTTTTTTATTTAAAAAAAAAAAAACTTTGTTTTAAAGAATAAAAAAATAAATCAAAACTCGATCTTATTATTTTCTTTTTGCAATAAAAAAAAATTACTTTCTCCAAGGAGAAAAATATTTTTCTTTTTCTTTCGTTTATATAATAGAAATTTGTGTTGGATCCAAAACAACATTATTCTTAATAATTTTCAATACAACAGTAATTAAAAGATTTTTATGGAAAGAATGTCGTAAATCAGTTTCAGATTTTAAAGTACTGTACTAAAATTGCATAGATATAAAAGTTATCCGATCAAAAACATAAATGTAAAAAAGGGCCGAGTATTCGGGGAGATACTTCATATAATAGTTGCTCCATAAAAAGTGATGATATCCCAATTAAAGAGCCGAGCTATTAATAAAGTAAATAGTTGAAATTAAAATGTAAGAATATCAGTACAACGTAAAATGAAAAAAAAAATTTGGTTGAAATTTATTTCGTAAGTTTTCTTTTGTATGTTTTTAAAATTTTATAACGCGGCAAGTATTTAAAATATTTGAAATCAACAGAAAAAATAACTTGCCGTGTTGTAAAATTTTAAATTATAAAATTTTGAAAACATACTAAAGAAAACTTACGAAATAAATTTCAACAAAATTTTTTTTTTCATTTTACTTTACACTTATATTGCTAAAATTTAGTTTTAACTATGTACTTTATTAAAAGCTCGGCTCTTTAATTGGAATATCATCATTTTTTAAGGAGCAACTATTATATGAAGTATCTCCTCGAAAACTCGGCAGTTTTTTACATTTATTTTTTTGATCGGATATCAGTACTTTTTGAAAGGTATATATATATATATATATATATATATATATATATATATATATATATATATATATAATGAGACAATCTCATTTAGGAATTAATAATTCACCTGATACAAAAAAAATAAAATGTAAATTTATTTAACAAATTGTGAATCGTTGACGTTGGTTGCTAATAAATAACAATAAATAAATAAATTGAACAATCGACTCAACTTTCATAATCAACAATCCCTAAAAGCAATATATAAAGTTATATTAAAATATTAATTATTAAATGGTCCCCGTAATTAATTACAACAATTACCGTTTGGTAATTGAGTACAGCCGAAAGCACCGGGTGATCGCACATAAAACGAGAGGCGCCACGAAAACATCACAAATAACCGCGAAACCATTCTATTTTATCGATTATGGCGCAAACCATGAGTTGGAATGAAAACAACACCCATGTCGGTCAAACAAACAAAAACAAGAGGCAGGAGATTCTTTCTTTTAACAACCATAGTCAGTAATATTTCAACAAAAATTTAAACTCAGCGATGAATGAGTAATTAAATAAAAATTAATCTTTGGGATACAGTTTTTTTTTAATCGTACGAAGCATCCTTTAAGTCAATCACGTTTGGTTATACCAAAAAGGATAGAACCGAACAACAAATTTGTTTTGGTTTGTTTGAATTGACTGGACCGACCTCGTGTTCCATCAACCCCACACATGGTTCCGGGTTGGCGGGCACCTTTGGATGAAATGATTTAAGAAACAGTACCATCATTCACGCCCGTTCTTAGCTGGGTTACCAGATAAAAAAAAAACACGATAACCCAAAATACTCACCTGGTACAAACGACCCTGTTGGCCTCAGCGATACACTGCATCAAGCGATCTCCTGGTGTCCAAGCTACTACTCAAGCGACCTCCGAGTGCAGCCGCTGATTATGGCAATTTATTCAGTGACTATTATTTTCTTTTATTTCCAACATTGTATCTATTCCCCGTTGTTTTTTTTCTAAAAAAGTAATCTTTGTTGGACGTTATTTACATTTAGCATGCTTAGAATTACGTTTTATTAATTTTTTTGTTATCTTTGGGTTGTGTGCCGCTACGACACTCAACGCCTTTTTAAAATTTCCAATATTAATAATTTTACCGATAGTACGACGAAATCTGTTTGTTAATATTTGAATCAAGCCACGCACAACCTCGTACTAAAACGTGTACACTTGCCTCGTTTCGTGCCGGTTAAACCGCCGACCACGGCAGGTATCGAATACGTGTGTACACTGAGCCAAGGGGTAAGATTTGAACCTAACCAAAGCTTGGAAAAGCCTACCGCTTCGCCCATACTGATCAACGGGGCTACCGTTTGCATTCAACCTTCCTAAAACCATTTAGAAACAACCAGGCTTAGTCTTAATTTCCGTTTTCGAAAACGAAAATAATAAATCACCCTTTTTTTATTGTTGATATTTATTCACTAAACACGTATTTGCGTCTATTTATTACCTATTTTGTTTTTTTATTTCTTATTTAAAGAATTCATATTCATTGGCAAGATCACACTACCATGTATATGGAAGTGAGATTCCCATTGCAAATGTCACAAATAGTATTTTATTATTGAAGTAGAATGAATTAATAAACAAATTAATTAAAATGCTGTTTTCTTTGATTGAACCATTAATTTAACAGGGGGTAAATTATAGGAGTTGACAAAACATTTATTACGAGAAAAAAAAAACATTATTACCTTAAAAACAAATTGGCACATTGAATTCACTAGCTATTTTTTAGTCTTGACAAACACATCTGTCAAAATAACTAGTTTGTTTTTTTCATTAGCCAACTGCATAAAACATTTCTCCAAACTCAGTTCTAACTTCCGCGCGAACACTCTCACGAGCAAAAATTATTCCACAGCGTTTTTATCTGAAGACGATTCTCTGGGCAAATCGGGCCTTGGGAATTTTAATTAAAGAAATCCTCCAGATCCGCTTGGCCTTTGAGAACGTTATATATATATATATATATATATATATATATATATATATATATATATATATATATATATATATGTATATATATCACTCATCAAGCCCCTTTATAAAATTATTAAACATCATTTGCGGCGACCGCCATATTAATAACATCACTTTATATTTTGTGTTTCGCTAATCAAGCCCTTTCATTTGATACCCATATCATATATCATATAGGTAAATGTGGAAATTATAAATCGCCATTTGCGGCGGCCGCCATATTGGATGTACAATGACGTCACTTTACTTATTGTGTTTCACTCATCAAACCCTTTCATTTGATACCCATATCATAGGGGCTAATGTGGAAATTGTAAATATCTATTTGCGGCGGCCGCCATATTGGATTTAGAATAACGTCACTTTAGATACTGTGTTTCGTTCACCAAGCCCTTTTATTTGAAACCCATATCATAGGGGTTAATGTGGAAATTATAAATCGCCATTTGCGACGGCCGCCATATTGGATTTAGAATAACATACTTTATATACTGTGTTTCGCTCATCAAGTCCTTTCATTTGATACCTATATTATAGGAGTTAATGTGGAAATATAATATAATAGTCCGAAGACAACGATTTTGAAATTTTTGCATTTTCACAAGGTGCGAAGGAGCAACGTTTGACCATATTGGGACTGCGTATGTGAGTACGGGCCGGATACATGACTTGTAAAGCCGATGTTTCAGACGTTCATCCAGCTTACTCTTGGTGTTGAGTAACGGGTATATTCCTGCAAAGGATGCGTTTCCGAGGGCAAGACGCCTTTTGGCGGTTTGTGCCCAATTCAACTGCCATTGAAGAGTTATTCGTAGATACTCAAAACTTTGATTTTGCCGGATTTCCGTGTTAAACATCTTCAATTCAAGTGGGTAGGAGGAAAATTTAATCCTCCTAGTAAACAAAACAGACTGAGTCTTTGTGGGATTTATCTTGATTTTCTATAGCTTTCGGTTGCCAAGAAGAGCAAAAGATTGCCGTATCGTCGGCGAAGAGGACTGTTTCAGTAGCTGGATCCTTCGGAATATCCTTTATATAATATAAAAAGATCCGGGGTCCGAGCAAGTACCCCTAAGGTACACCAGCTTTGACACGGTATTGGTTCGATTTACTTAGTTGGATATGAATTTGTGATTTTCGGTTTGATAAATATGAAATCAGGAATTTCAGGATATAGGTTGGTATATCGAATTTGGATAGTTTGTGGATAAGTCTATCGTGCCAAACCGTATCGAAGGCTTTTCTGATGTCCAAGAAGACCATGCCTGTGGATTTATTCCAGTTAAATCCGGTAGCAATGTGGTCAGTGAGTCTGTGAAGCTGACTCACTGTTAAATGTTTTGACCTGAAACCAAACTTTTGTGGGATAAGCTGTCTGTGGATATCTTCATGCGACTGCAGCCGGTTCAAAACTACTTTCTTCATGACCTTGCTAATAGATGGCAGCAAACTGATGGGTCGGTAGCTTGAAGGTGACTTAAGTTGCTTTCCGGCTTCGGAAGCGCTAACACTTTGGCGGATTTCCAGAGGTCAGGAAAATAACCAAATTTCAGGCACGCAGTGTAGTCATAACTGAGCTGTACAACGAGGAAGATAGCGGAGCACAACATTAGTTACACCATCATGACCAGTA
The DNA here is from genome assembly GCA_963920215.1 of Nineta flava. Taxonomy (NCBI): domain Eukaryota; kingdom Metazoa; phylum Arthropoda; class Insecta; order Neuroptera; family Chrysopidae; genus Nineta; species Nineta flava. The sequence continues at coordinate 62,836,458 of OY986042.1, forward strand.
GCCTTCCTACATTTAAGTTTCCTTAAGATGTTTGAAACCTCATGGGGTGATACGCACTCGACATCGATGGGGTTAATGACGATCGCAATTCTTTAATATCGTTAAGTCAATGGTTTGCGGCGAGAGCATCGTCTGGGTAATAGGTGGCTTCCTCCGGATACGCAACAATGAAGTTACGATTGAGAGAATGCGCAAAGAGGCCGCTTCCGTTGGAATTGTTAGACATACAGTTCCAAGACATGTGACGCGCATTAAAATCGCCCATGATCATAACGCGATCATGAGTTCTCATAATACAATATCTGTTCCCTTTAAGAGTCTATTAGGAGGGTTATATAAAGATATAACTTTATAATTACCACAGTTGACCGAGATAAGAATAGAGATGGCTTCAAGGCTGCCGTCTTCGGGAGGCAATAAAGAATGTTTGACGTCGTGTCAAACGAGAAGCGCGAACCCACCGTCCTTTCTGGTTGCTCGATCGTGGCGGTAGGTATAGAATCCAGGGATTCTAAATTTCTTATCCGGCCTTAATCATGTTTCGCTGGTAGCTGCAACATGGATCTGCTGCTGTTGGAGGAATGAGTAAAGCTCGAGATGTTTGTGCATGAGATGTTGGGAGTTCCATTGCAAAAATTGGATTTGGGATCTAGAATTTGAAGGATGGAATGCCATTTTCGAATAAATGAGCAGTCATCTGAAATTGAAAATTTTTTCGGAATTCGATGTGAAAGATTTCCATGCAACTTCCACGTCGATCCTGAGTTTCAGGAGTTCCATGAAATCGAGTTCAGGTTTCGAGCATTCGCCCTTCTCCAATGAAGTCAGAGAAAGTGGAGAGTCTAGGATGGGCTCAACAAAAAATGGGTTGGTTGGAGAAAGGGGGGCAGTGGAAAGGATCTCAATTACCTCATTTGCTGATGGCTTCCTTGTTGTCCACAGGTTCGCTTTCGGGGGTGGTGCTGGAACAGCCTTGGTGCTAGTGCTGGAGTCATCCGCTAAGCTGGGGGGCCTCTACTAGGGGCGTTGCCGTCTTTTGCGTAACGGAGGGCTGAGAAATCCCAGACCTGGAATGATGGTGGTGGGCGGCGTTGCGCCTTGCCCTGAACGGCCTTGCGCCTCACACCTGCTACTTGGGATACCGTTGCTGCCACGTATGTCTTGAGTGTGGGATACTCCATGGAACTGGCCGGGTGCGCAGCGCCACAAGTACTTCGACCGTGGGACTACGCATTCCCGTGAAGTGTGAATATCACCTCACTTCACGCAACGCACAATTCCGCGACAGATATGTGATCTGTGCCCGTACAGCTGACAGCTTTAGCACTTTTCAGGTACCCTACAGATCCATTTTGAGAACGCTTTGGGCTTGCGTCCTCTTGACGAACTGAACCAATCGTGATACGCGAATGGTTTCTTCGCCTGTTTTGCTGAACTACACGACCTAATTGGGTTCAAGGCCGTGGTTCTTTAAATCTTCTGCCACCATGTCGTCCGATTGGTTGCGCACGGTATCATTGATCACGAATTTGGGTTCGTGATCCCCCTTGGTACCACAAATGGTGGGGCATCTGCAAGGCTTCCAAACGCTCCTTGCACCTTTCGTAGTCATGGTCCGACTCACAATGAACGCTAATGGTTTTTGGCCCAAAAGTGAAAGGGACGCTATTCTTCGCTGCCGTTTTAATAGCTTCTTCGACCTCGGTGAAGCTGGTGAGACCCATATGGACCAGTATGAGCAAGGGTTTCTTTTGTTTTAGTCACCATCCTTGATCGTTGATGTCGATCAATGTGGTTTATCTATTCGACACTTGAATTGCTGCTTTTTTGGAAGCGGTACTTTCCACCCTTCCTCGTCGTCGTGTCCTATTGTTTTTTACCAGATGGAAACCTGCTTCCATTGGTTCAGGCATTGGTGTTGATGCTTGTGTTGCTGAAGTCGCTGATGGTGCCAGTGATGGTGATGGTGGAGACGGTGATGATGGCGATGATGTTGTTGGGCCTGGAAATGCTTGGCGCATCTTCGGCTTAGTGGCCACGCTCTTGACGGCGGTGGTAGGCATTGCTAGGGGTTTCTCCAATCTAGATATCATAAGAAAAACACATTAGTTGATAATATATAAAGTGTAAGAGCCTAGTTAATAAAATAAAAAGTAATTAATGATTGAGAAAAAAACAGAAATTATATTTTCTTTTAAATAAAAACACTTCAATTCAGTTCTGTTACAAAAATCCCCAACAATAGAATCTAATATAAATAAATTATATTGTCAAAGGTAAATCCGTAAAAGAACGAGATAACTCTTTCTTTGGTTTTTCCTGAATTGTCAACTCAGCATGAATCCAGTATAATAAAGTATTATCAATAGATTCAATAAAGTGAAAAAACCCAGAAAAAACTAAATTTTTTGTTTCCGACCGTAAATAAGTATATTGTAACCTGGTAGCAGGTAAGAAATCTCAGTTAAAATTTGAAAAAAATTGTTTCGATACAGCGATGTTCACAGTGTCAACATCTAACATCGAATCATTGTTGACATATTTGATATTCAAAATCTATTGCGTATATGTGATGAAACTACCATGTAAAAAACCCTTTTATTTTTTCCCATTTTTGCGGATATTTTGTTAAGAAAATTGATTTTTTTCGATCTACGAATAGGTATTGAGATATCCCACGTCGGATGCAAAAACTCGCATCCTTATAAAATGTCTGGAAATGCCTTATACTTAAACACATAAATTTAATTTTTGATTGTCCATATGTTCCGTTGGGAAAATTAAATTTTCCCAAAGATTTTTATTTATAGTATCATAAATTCTGCGTTGAATGCAAAAAACCGCACCCTTCTAGCGTTTTTGGAAGTGGAGCAACAAAGTTTTAAAAAATCGTGCACACTTCTCACAAGTGGCGTGTTCTACATTTTAGTATAAATATATAATATACGGACCAATCATAGAGCAGTAACATTTCCTTTGTTAATTTTATCAAATCAAAAATGAAAAAAATTTTAATTTCATGATATAAATTTTGTGGTTTGAAAATTTTCCTTTCGGTTTTGGCACTATATTTAACTATATGCCAAATATCAACTTTTAAGAACTTATGATCTAGGCCCTGAAATTATGATAATGTTCCCAAAAATTGTGGACGTTTCCGCTATTTTACGGTTTTTGAACCGAAATAACTGTTTAACCGTTTATTTCTTAACGGTGATTGAAAAAACAGTCTCTTATAATTCCCTAAATAGCTTTTATTCGAAAAATCAGCACTATTGCTCATTTCGTTCAGAAGATATTTCGGGGTAAAATCTGCTCTGATTTAACGTGTAGTAATAGTACTGTAAGCGCGAAGGCAAAAAACCCCTTACACTCGGTCAGTCGCACTACCGTGCTCTAGATTAGGAAATAAAATAAAAATTATTATTTCCTAAAAGAAAATCGAATTTTAGCAAGACGAAGTTTCGTTTTATTTATTTCAAGTGTAAAACGACGAAAACTATGTTCAATTTTTATCTTTTATCTTTATATATATATATATATATATATATATATATATTGTAACGGTTGAAAAGTGTTCAACCGTTCGATGAATGTCTTTTATTTATTTTTTATATTTTTCGTGGATTCGACGCGACTGGTCGCTGGTGCCGAAGGACACCGGGCCAGAAACGAAGAGGACGGCTTCGAAATCCGATGTCGCTGTCGACATTAATTATAATTATTTTGTATTTATTTATTTTATTTTTTAAGTTCGCACGCATTAAATAATTACCGATCTCGCTCGATCATCGACATGGAGGTTGGAATGGTGTACGAGGAGCCGACTGTTTGTATGGAGGTCTGTAACATCCACTACTGCTCGTCAACAGTTACTGTATTTGTAAAGTTTAAAACTAAATCACAGGCCCGTACTATGAACTTGTTGAAGTGGTAATGGCTAAGTTCGAGTGTGTGATTGTTTTGGGACTCGTTTCGTTGAACGGAAGAATTAAAAAATTTTTATAAACGATATGCAAGTTTATATTTCTGTAATTCGATGGATAAAAAGGATAATGAATTATTAACATTGGAAATAGTACGTCGATGCGTTGAGTTGTTGGATGGGAATGTTGGAGGTGTATATTGGACTTAATATTCAAGCTTGAAAAAGCATACTTTATTGGATGAATTAATGATGGGTGGTGAAAAACAAAATAGCATCATCCACATTACCAAGTTAGCAAATCAAGTGAATATTGTAAAATGTTAATAATTCAAAAGCCAACACTGGTGCTCAGATTTAAACTTGCAGTGACGAAATAATGTTAAGGAATTTAAAAAATGTGAAAAAACAGTGTTGTTTGTGTGTTGTTTTGTTTGTTTTCTTGTGACGGACTTTGCGAGGGACAAAACATTCTGATTTCGAAAGCCGAACGATTCGCATCGTATTAAAATTTGTTGAGCCGATGTTTTTTTTTTTTGAACTGAAGATTATTGTTATTTTTTTTTAAATTTTTATCGTGTTTTTGGATTTGTTGTTGTTCACCGAAACGTTGATTCGAGCGAGGTTTGGTGGTAAATTTTTGCGTGTTCACGAAAGTAGAGTTTTTTTTTTTTTAATTATTATTTCGAATCATATTTTTTTTTTAATTAGTTCACTTTTATTAGTAATTTTTTTTGGTTTAATATTAATTTTCGTTAACACGTTCTGGTACTGTATTTAAATAAATTTATTTTCTGTTCGATATATAATTTTTGTTTATTTGTTAAATTCGAGGATTTTATTTAATTTTTTTTTATTGAATATTTAAACTTTTGTTGTGAATAAATAATTTGTTTTTTTTTTTGTTTCGCAATTTATTTTTTTTGATTATTCGTGACAATCAGATGAGTATCCACCTTTTTGACCTGCCACCCAGAGCAAGGGTTGACGAGCTGCCGTTAGTATAATCGTGAGTGGTACTCAGAAAAAACCTGGCGCCCAACATAGTTTTTTTGTTTTTCGAATTGGTGCTACAATTTGTCGGCTAGTCATCACCTTGTTGATTCCAAGGTGGTGAAACTATCGTCACAATATATAAAGATAAAAATAAATAATATTTACTTCTTCTTTCTCCACAAGAATGATTGAGGTCCAAACACAATGCCTGCCTGATGGAATAATATCGCCTTTTATGGCTCGGAGAAAAATTAGGGTGATTATTTAAAAGAAAGACTATAAAATTTTCTACAAAAATGGTCGTATTCAATTTTTACTTACAACGAATCGTTTAGATAAGAAACTAGTGCGCACAACTCACATCCGGCAGAAGTGGTTCAAAGTGAACGGGTGTTTTTCGAAAATTATATATAAATATATATATATATATATATATATATATATATATATATATATATATATATATATATATATATATATATATATTTATATATATATATATATATATTTATACATATATACATATATATATATAATATAATAATATATAATATAATAAGTTTATTTGTTTGAAGATTTTTACATCTTGTACAAAGAGGTTTAACTTTTAGCCCAAATGACAAACAAATATTTAAAAAAATTGGAAACTAGCAGTGAAAATAGAGTATAAATAACAACAATAACAAAATACAGATATAATAACATTAGTAGAAATAAATAAATGACATTTAAAGCCAAAAGATTCGCTCATTCAGTAGAAATGACCTTGTGCACAGAATAGTCTTTACGAAATTGTATATTTTTCTGAGTTGTCCCGTATTAAAAGCCATTAGAATTTGTGACAGATTCAAATCTGGACCAACCATGTTAATTTCCTTCAAAAATTGTCTCCGAACATAGCTGTAGGAAGGATAGAGCAACAGTAGGTGCACCAGATCTTCCTTATGATGTAAACCACATAAAGTGCAGATCATTTCGCAGTGAATAGTGTACACAATCCTGTTTAAAACAATTCTTAGCACTATTTACCACAGGTACGCAGCTGAGCCAAAAGACGAATGAATGAGATGGGGCAGTTCAATTTAAGGTAGTCTGCTGTATGATCATTAATTGTGAGCTTATGGTATATAAAGCTGTAGCCCGAGTTATTTGCTTTTTCCATGTCCTTCTTCCGAAGAATATCACTGTATGATGTCAGAAGAGCTTTTATATCCAGGTTTCCGGTAATATTCTCCATCCTGAGGTTTGGGTTAATAAGGGATACTATTTTGCTTAGCTGACAGGGTTCTTCATACGATTGTAACATATCTTGGGTAATCTACTGTCGTTCATTTTCAAAATGTTACCCAACCACATCAAACATAAATAAAGTGCCAAAACAGACAGCGGATTAGTACCAGTTTCAAGACGTACAATATACCCCGGAGTGTTTCTAGGTAATTGGAGTAGCTGTTTAAAAAAGTTCACTTGCACAAATTCTATCTCCTCCAAATATCTTAATGCCCAAATTGGAGCAGAATACAGCAATGTATTAACCACTATAGAATTATACAGCTGAAGTCTAGCCTCCCAAGATACACATTTGGATCTCGCTAACGAGGTCATGACTGATGAGATTGAAGTTCTGGCCTTTTGAATGTTATGCCTTACAGTTTCCGAGAACAAAGAAGACGAAGAGAATGGGATGCCTAAATATAAATAATTGTTTGTGTCAATATTAGCGCTGCCACATTTAAATAGATTAGTATTCCGAAGTTTACCACCCCTACGAAAAACCAGTACTTTAGTTTTTTCGTAATTAATTTTGAGTTCGTTCATTTGGGCATATTTATATAAAAGATCAAGCTTTTTATTTACGTCGGTAGGATTGTTTGCCAATATAACTAAGTCATCAGCATAAAGCAACAATAACAGGTCTGAGTAACCGTCAATATTAATACCTATTGCCCCACGGTTTCTTAAAAAGTCTTGGATATCATTAAGGAACATAGAGAACAACCACGGACTTAACGATTCTCCTTGTAGAAATCCTTCAGTAACGTTTATCGCATTACTAACGTTACCGTTACACTTTATTTGAATTGTTGCGTTAACATACTTATTTCTGATTATGCGAATGAGTTTTGCACTTACACCACTGTGAAACAATTTAGACCAGAGTAACGAGTGGTTTATTGAATCAAAACCGCGTTTAAAGTCCACGAAGATTGCGTATACCTTCCGTCCTGGTAAGCGTAATTGTAGTTGAACAACCGAAGTAAGCACAAAGATATTGTCAACACAACTTCGGCCTTTTCTAAATCCTGATTGACATTCGTCCAGAATGTCGCCAGAATCTGCCCAAGAAGTCAGACGATTCAGAATAATGCTCGTAAAAACCTTCAACACTGTATTACACAGAGCAATACCCCGGTAATTTTCAAGATTGTTTTTATCTCCTTTTTTGTGTATCATGGTTAGAAGGATCTTCGACCAATCTTTGGGAACAGTTTCCAGCTGCATAACTCTATTAAACAATACGTTCAGGTACAGAAGCCAATTATCGGGAAGGTTCTGTAAGAATTCAATAGTTACTATCATGCCCGGGAGATTTTCCAGTTTTCATACGTTGCATACAAAATATCAATTCATTCGATGTTACTGGACTATCCAAGAAGAGATGCAATACGCCTGTAAATATACATGAGTTATACTTCAGAATTGATTTCGTATTTGCATAAATGTTAAAATAGAACTCTTCCCAATCATCCAACGCGATTTCATTTTTTGGGAGATTTGTCCTTTTGAAACTGTTTATAGTTTTTCAAAATGTTGCGGTATCTTTTACATTTGACAACTTTTCAACTATAATTCTTTCACGCTCCATCTTTTTTCTTTTGATGAGGTCCTTGTATATCTTTTTCTCCTGTGTATAAGCTATAACAGTCTCAGGAAGAAAATTATTTTTTTTACAAATCTTTAGTTTGTTCCTCACATTTGATTTGTCTATTTTGCATTCTTCATCAAACCAAGCTTTACGTCTTGCTACGCATTTTGTGCTTATGATTCGATTAGTATATGCTAGGCCCAGATGATCTGCTACACCCCACACAACCTTTAAAAAATTTTCATATGCGCCATCACAAGTTATCTAGTCCCAGTTTACACTGATTGCGGTACTGTACTGCATAGATTCATTGTACTCCGCCACTTTTTCATCTTTCCATCTATAGCCCCGTAGAACTTGATTTTTGACGTGCACTGAATCGAACTCAATCATTTGGAACTGTATATGTACTTCCAGGGGAAAATGGCTGGACATTGTGACTTCACTGTTTACTACTCTCAGGTCGTTAATACATTCCAGGTTACTAATACTGCACCATACCAAATCAATCGTACTTCTACCAAGTGAGTTACAGAACGTGAAATTTCCGGGATAGTCATTAAACGTCCTACCATTCAAAAGTAGAAATCCGTTTTGTTCCATAAAATCGGTCAAGTTTCGCCCTTTTTTTGTATAGGTGGTGTCCAAAACTGCCCGATCGAACCGTACATTAGTAGCAGAGCAAAATTCTTTTGGAGTCTGATTTAAGGTACCCAATCTAGCATTAAAATCACCACCTACAATTATTAGTGTATATGGATAAGAATCACGCACAGAATTTAACGTAATTTGAAACAACTCCAAAACATAGCAGAAGTCCGTAGAAATCAGGTTTAAAATAAATATTGCACAGAACAAACTCAAAATCTTTTATGACTCGTTTTACGATTATCCACCATTCCGATTTGTCGAGAGTTACACATTGAAAGATTTTATCGACTAAGATTGCTAAACCACTACTAGCTCGACCTCTACTCTTCTCTTTAATTGCACCCGAACATATCAATTTGTAAGCAGAAACTTCCCAAGGAAGTGTTATATTCTCATCCATAGCCCAAGTTTCACAAACACACCAAACATCAACACATTTTTTATTATTGCACTCGTTTACCAAATTTACAAAGCCTTCTGCATTCCAAAAACGTATACATAGATCACGCTTATTTATGTTGTCCGATCTGATTGGCTTGAGTTTTTTGGATGCTTTGCTAATTCCAAAACACTGTTTGATGATACGTTAGATTGTGACCCAGCGATATTTGATGCATTGAAGAAACTGTGTATAGCTTGCGTTCCATGTTGCGTATAAGGCTTGGTACCCTTCTTGCGTTTCTTATTTGTGGGTGTTTTTTCACGTTATGGTCGTTCATTAGTGTCAGAATCAGATGAGGCCTCCGCAGGTTTTTGTAAAGAATTGGAAGTAGATTTCGAATAGTTCCGGTTAGGATAATATTTTACGAAATTTTCATTTAAGTCGAAATAATATATACGTTCGACAGTAACCAGCTTATTAAATCGTAACACCGCGTCGTTGCCCCTTTGCCGTTCTGTTTTAAGTAATGGGAAAAGTGCTTTTCTCTGTATCGATACCTTTCTAGTAAAATCCTCCCTAATGTAAATATTACTGCCTTTCAAATTAACTCTTGCTTTAATTATTTCCATTTTTTTCTTAAAATTATTGAGCTTTATTAAAACTTGGAATGATTGCTTATTTTGCATGTTGATTCTATATATTGAATCGATTTCTTGTGCCTCGAGCATTACTTTCATCTTATTAGAAACTATATCCAAAATTATTGACTCTAAATGTACATTGAGATCTCCATAGTTTGCGGATGATAGGTCAAAAATCAAATTTTTCCTTTGAATTTCACTCTCAAATTGCTCACAACGACTATTCAAAACAAGTATCACTTTCTTTAAATTACTATTTTCTGCCTTTAATGTTTGTAATTCATTCAAGATGATTGCTGTAGTTGCACTGTTCTTTTCGATATTTGAGTTCATGGTATCAATTTTAGATAATAACAAATAAAATTTTTGTGCAAAGTTCTCCATGTTAATATACAAAAATAATGTTTGTCTAAGAAACAATTTAAAATTGAATAACAAACAGGTTTAGACGAGGTCAAAATTTAGAAAAAATAAATAAAACAATCCAACTCTCTTGGGCTTTGAACCCGTGAATCACTATGCAATCTGAACTGAGGCTCGATGGTTAACCAACTGCGCCACTTCGCATGTATGCAAAATGCTTAAGATTAGAATAGAATTGCTATGGATTCACAACCCAAATATTAGAATAGTCAAAATTAAATGTTTACTAAAAGAACTGTTAACCTCATTTTACATATTATAAACAGGGAAGAAATTCTTTTTGCACTTTTCACTCACAAACTTGGTGGTTAAATGATTAAAATGGTGGTCAATTAAAAATAAATCACCAATTTTAAATTGAAAACATTCAACACAAACTAATATCATTTATATTAAAACTTTTCACGTAAATTTTTATTTAAGCTAAGACCACAGTGAAAGACGTCTTGTCTTATCTTGTTGAAGGCAAAAGTCAAACTCAATATATATATATATATATATATATATATATATATATATATATATATATTCTGTCTTCATTCACTGATAAAATAAAAATTGAATACAATCTTTTTTGTGTGAAATTTTATAAGCTTAAACTTCCATGTATTATTCAATAGGTCTCCGAGCCATGGAAAGCGATATTCGCTAAATACGTACAAAGTGGTGTGGTAACGGACACTACACACGTCATAGATACGATTGTACGTAAAAAATGAATAATACTTTTTTTTTGTGAGAAATTGTGTTATCTTCAATTTTAATAACCACTTTTATTGGTCTCCGAGCCATAGGAAGCGAGATATTTGTAAAAAACTAAATTTGTTGACCTTTGACTTTTAATATTTATTAAAGCGATCGAGATCTGATTTTCAATATGTTTTTCAGAACGCTGAAATGAAGCGATTAAAAAATATCGAAGTTTCCATTTTTTTGGTACTTAAAACCTATAATGATTGGACTATATGGCCATCAAGTCCAGTCCAAAAAAAACTACATGAATATTTTTGTTATATTAAATATCTCTAATAAAATGGTATCGTTAGTATCATTTTTGTAGAACATTGATTTTCTATTGTCTACCCATTTTTGAGGGTATTTTCTCGGCCATATACTTTTCCAAATACAGAACTGCAAAAATTTTAGCTCAATAAATTTTGTATGTTTTCGTTCAAAGTAATAAAATGCTTTCAAAATAATAATTTCTCTACCCTTTTCTTTTCAAGTAAAAATGTTCATCTCTAGAAGTGTTTTCGTTTAGATTAGCCATGGTAGTACAATATCTAATTATTACGATTTCCAAAACGATTTCTACCGGTCTTTTTTCTTAGTGAAAGGTTTTTTTTATAAAACATACTACAAACAAAATTAATTGCGGATAGGTTGACAATCAATACCAGATCAGGGCTTCGCTTAGTTAAAAAAAACATAATTTTTTTTTTATATCTGCTTCCATTTGTATTTAAAAGGAATTCGACGCGTAGGAGCTAAGTCAATTTTCTCAGGAGGAAATAAAATACATATGAAATTAATTTAAAAATTACACTTTCGCGTAATATTAAAGTAACAAAAAAAATAATTAGCAGAAATAGAGGTTAATTTAATTTCCTACAATTTTACGGCTACAAGATGCGAGCACCCTATTCATGGAATTTCGAAAAAAAATTATACCATCTAATTGGTCATAATTAGTCAGGTAGTACCATTGTTTGGTCAGCGATAGAAAACTTTTAATTCATCTTTTAATTTTTTCAAAGTCATACATAAATATTAGTACCCTATCCATGGAATTTCGAAAAACAAATTATATCATCTTATTGGTCACTAATTGGTTATAAATGAGTCAGATAGTCCCATTATTTGGCCAGCGATAGGAAACTTTTTATCGATATTTAAAATTTTTTCAAGGTCAAAAAATTTTTTAACACCCCTTCCACGGAATTTAGAAAAACAAATTATACCATCTAATTGGTTATAATTGGTCTGGTAGTCCCATTATTTGGTCAGCGATAGGAAAATTTTTATCGTTGTTTCTAATTTTTTTCAAGTTCAAAAAAGTTTTTAACACCCCATCCATAGATTTTCCAAATTATACCAAATTATACCATCTAATTGGTCACTAATTGGTCAGGTAGTCCCATTATTTGGTCAGTGCTATAAACCTTTTTATTGATCTTTTAAATTTTTTGAAAGTCATACATAAATTTTGGTACCCGCCCATCTATCCATAAAATTTCGAAAAACAAATTAAACCATCTAATTGGTCACTGACTGGTCAAGATTGGTCAGGTAGTTCCATTTATTGGTCAGCGATAGAAAACTTTTTATCGATGTTTTAAATTTTTTTAGGCTAGTTATTTAATCGTAGATTGTAAGACTAGTACAGTAAGTACAGTTAGGCTAATACAAAATAAGAAAATTGTTCATTGGCATTAGAAAATTGATGTATTGAAATATTGTAAATGTTAAAGTATTTGAATATAAAATTTAATTAATGGAATTTAACAAAATCAGTTATATTTTAATTTTAAGTTTATTATCATCACTTTTTTATTTATAAGCTATACATTCTACAGAACGTTATGCCAGAAAATTTCGATGAAGTAAGAATGCTCAAGTCATCATAACATTCCCATTCCCATAACATTCACGACTTTTGCGGTAATACAAATTAAAATGTCAAGGTTTATAATTCACTATCTCTTTTAATTTGAAAAAATAGAAGTTTCATTTTTTATGTTTTTATGAACTCTAAATTAGTATTTTGTGGGGACTGTATCGGCTGAAGTGTTCTGCTGAAGTGAAGTGTGCTGATAAGTTGGGCACAGTCGCAGTATGGAGGTTAACAGATTTAGGGAAATATGGTTAAACCGAAAAAAGTATGGCTAAAAACCGGAAAATTGTAGTAACCGCAAGGTGGAACCATAAAAACATAACAACAGTGGAGCGTCGATTATCCGAACGTTCAATTAACGGAACCGGTTTTTTTTTCAAACGTAATTTTTATTAGATTGGTCATCTAATTACTTAATTTTATTGTTAAAAATATTGTTATTTTAAATAAAATTAAACGAAAAATCACAAATTTGACCATTTTTTACCCATTAAACATCCAACAAAATGTGTTTTTAAAACGAAGAGTTATCATATTCAACATTATAAAGATAAACCCATAATCCCGAATATATCCCGAATACATATATATTTTGATAATAATTTTTCAGGATCCAACACATATTTTACTTATAAAATAGAAAAATATAAAGAAAAATATTTATGGGAAGATATTTTTCTCCTTGGAAAAAGAATAAGTTTTTTTTTTTAAGTGCAAAAAGAAAATAATCTAGTTCGATTTTGTTATTTTACTTCAAACAAAGTCCTTTGTTAGTCAAAAATTGATGAGAAAATAATAACTGCTTTTGATTTAAAGTTTTTCTTTTTTTTTTAAATGAAAAAAAATTATCAGATATAATTTAATTAAAAATCAAAAGTCTGAATGTTTTCAAAAGTCAAAAATCAAAAGTCCGAACCTCCGAATGTGAGTTGGTAAACATGGTTGTTGATGAACTAATTTATTCTAGAAACCTCCATGCAAAAATATATTTAAAAAAAAATAATTTCTTCATAACAACAACCATGTTTTAGAAAGATCGACGGTGGGTGTAAAAAGGCTGCGACCAGTGCTAATAAAAATCAGTATATAATTGACTGTTGTTTGATCAGTTCAAAGTTTATAGTTGACTGTTGTTTGATTCAGTTCAAAGTTTATAACTGACTGTCGTCGATTCAGATCAAGTTAAAAATTAACATTCGTGTGATTAAAATTAAGTTTAAATTTGGCATTTGTACAAGTTGTTCAAAGTTTCAAAATTGACATTGTGTTGAAAAATTAGATTCACATTTTTTTGAAAGCAAATAAAATCAGGTTTTTGTTTCATAAAAATTTTGTTCCAGTTCAAAAATATTTAGTAAAACTTTTACTAATATATTTTTTGTTTGTTTCGAGTATCAGAATCTGTTGCAGGTTCGGGCAGCGCTCCTTTTGAGGGATAAAGACAGCCAAGAAACCGCAACAAGTGGTGGCCGTGACAGGACCAAGAGAAGCACTGAAAAAAGATGGATTCACAATGGCAAGCCACAGCATTCCCATGCAACGCCTGCGTGAGACAATGGAAGCCGAAGGACTGGAGAGCACTGGTACCAGAGAGGCGTTGCAGGCAAGATGGAAAGAGCACCAAACTAAGACTCAAGGAACACCGTTAACAGCTATTACCACATCAGAACGGCGAAAAAGTGTAGTTTCCAACCAAGAAGAGTCAGCTGCTGCCACTATGGAGATGGTGTTTGCGACAATAATGTCTAACCTTAAGAACCTAGATGAAAGAATGGGTAATCGATTGGAGAAGACGGCCAACAAACTTGAAGAGAGGATGAGCCTGTATCGACTTCAAGGATCTGAAGAACGGATGTTAACGCGTTCGTTAACATGAAGGTGTACCTATTTAGAAGAGTGCACGCCGGCAGGAATATTTATGAGTAATAATATATTGAATTTTAATATTGAATTTTAATAAATCCATAATATTGAATTTATTACGCGACAACGTACGACCGCTGGTGAAGATTTCAAATCCGAAATTATTAGACGAGCTACGTATAACCGTCAGAACACTGGATGAAGAGCCAACGAGAAATTGGCAAGAACCACCAGCAAGAGCACCACCACCACCATGTCCAAAAAGTCCAGGAACGAACTTCGCATGCCACCAAGTGGGGCATTTTAGTCAAAACTGTCCCAGAAGGAGACAACAAAATAGACCTGAGATTCGAACATTTCTGCCAAGTTTACCTGGATGACATACTAATCTACAGTCGATCAGTCAAGGAACATTTACAGCACCTGGACCTTGTATTAGAAAGACTTGAACAGCACGGATTAACATGTAAACCAAGCAAATGTGTCATTGGCAGCAACAAAGTCAAATACCTTGGACATATTTTCAGCGAAGACGGCATTGACAAAGAAGAGTGAAGCTATAAGCAATCACCCTGTACCAAGAACACGACGACAACTAAGACAATTTTTGGGATTATGTGGTTGATACAGGAGCTTTGTCAAGAACTACGAGGATATAGCTGCACCTCTGAGCGAAATGTTAAAGAAGAACATAAAGTGGCGCTGGCTAACATTGCATCAGAAGGCGTTCGAAAATCTGAAATCATCGACTGTAAATGCACCGAAACTAGTACATCTAGATTTTAAAAACATGTTTTGTTTAAATACTAATGCTAGTTTATTTCAAATTAAGGATGATGACAAGATAAGACAAATAATAAATTGCCCCAGCAAGAAACTTGGACCCACAGAAAGAAAGTACGCCACTACAGAAAACGAATGTTGCTCGATTATCTGGGCATCGAGGAAGTTACGAGGGTATCTGGAAGGAAGCCATTTTAAATTATATACGGATCATGCAGCGCTCCAATGGCTGAATAAAACCAAGAATAGTCGGGACAAATTGACAAGATGGGCATTGGCATTGAGTGCCTATAATTTTGAGATAATGCACGTCCCCGGAAAAGATAATCAAGCCACCGACTCCTTGCCCAGACAACCACAAGGCAAGGCTGAAGACGAAGAAGTGAATGACATTCCAGAGTGGGTGATTGAAAAGAGGGCAAAAGTACCAATAACCCTCAACGTCATCGAAGTTGAAACACCCACACTTGCTGATATTCGACGATGGTAGGATGAAGATCGTGATGTGACTGCCATCAGGCAAGTCCACTAAGAAGTAATCTACGTCCACGAGTGGACAGAACAAGAGCTAATTACACCGTAGCTGACGGGAACCTCGGGTACCATAGTCAACAGATGGTACAAGAAGTGCCAGTGGTGCCCAATGAACGCCAGCTGGGATTTCTAAGAAAATACCACGACAGCAACGAAGCAGTACAGCCTGGATGAAGAGAAACATATCGTCAGATCCGTAACCGGGTATACTGGTATGGGATGCAGAATGATATACATAGATACGTAAACGGGTGTGATAAGTGCGCAAGAGTGAAGCCGATAAATCAGAAACCAAGTTCAGCAATCTTTTCGCTAGATGGATCGAAGCATTTCTATAGGGGGCCACGTCGACCTCGAAGATAGCGCAAGTACTAAAAGACATTCACTCGATATGGCAATATTCACTCGATATGGTTATCCGAGAGTAGTACTGAGTGATAATGGTCACCAGTTCAGATCAAAAGAATGGAAAGCAATGAATAGAGATTGACATACAGAAATATGGACCAAATATACCACCCACGAGCCAACCCCACGGAACGCCAGAATCAAGAATTGAAGAAGTTGCGTTTGCATCTTTTGGAACAACAGCACAAAAACTGGGACCAACAACTTAGCAAGTCGGTATTCGCAATACGAAACAGGGCAATTAGAACGACTGGTTTTTCGCCTGCCCAATTGTAACTGGGGGCAGAAATGAAGAAGCCTGGGGATTGGCAAATAATAGTCGAAGAAGAGCCATAAGAGATGCAAGAGTGGGTCAATGGGAGAGACCACGTACGGCAAGAGAATGATGAGATAGGTCGGCAAACAATATTGGCCAATGCCGAGGAAAACGACTAAGTGGAGACGGGACTCGTTTATCATCCTGGAAATTCGGTCTGGATGCACAATCAAGTGCTCAGCAATAAGGTGGAAGATGTCCATGCTGGATTGGCACCGAAGTGGAAAGACCCTTATATGGTGCTGAGAAGTTTACCAGCTGGTGTTTATATACTAAATACAATGCCTCCCACGAAGATACAAGGAAGGTTCTTGAAACCAGCCGGCGTAAGGCCCACTGTCAATGGGAATCTGGGAATGAATTGAATGAGAGGAACGAGATGTTCGGCCAACAACTTCCGGGTTGATTGGGGAGTCAAAGGCATGGAGGTGACGGACGACGATGGGATGCACATGGAGGTGATGGAAGTGTGGACGAGCCAGAGGTCAGAGCAATAGAGCCAGGGTACAACTTGTGACCCAGATGACCGGCAATTAACACCAGGCGCCATTGATGAAGAAGAACGAACAAAGTAATGTGTACGTACACTTTAAGTTAAGCTTGATAATATATTTATATATATATATATATATATATATATATATATATATAAATATATATATAAATATATATATATATATATATATATATATATATATATATATATATATATATATATTTATATATTTATATATTTATATATATATATATATATTTATATATACATATATGTATATATATATTAATATATGTATATATATATATTAATATATTATCTAGCTTAACTTAAAGTGTACGTACACATTACTTTGTTCGTTCTTCTTCATCAATATATATATATATATATATATATATATATATATATTTATATATATATATATATATATATATATATATATATATATATATATATATATATATATATATATATATATATATATATCTAGAGCATGGTAGTGCTACAGGCCGAGTTTAAGGGGTTTTTTGCCAACGCGCTTACAGTACTATTACTTATCGAAATATCAGAGCAGATTTGACCCCAAAATATATTCTGAACGAACAAAGAAATAGTGCTGATTTTTCGAATATAAATTATTTAGAGAATTATAAGAGAAAAAGTTTTTGCTGTTCGTTAAGAAATAAACGGTTAAACAGTTATTTGCATTCAAAAGTCGTTAAAAAGCGGGAACGCCCACAAATCTTGGCCATATGTAATCTTAATTCCAGGGCCTAAACTATAAGTCCTCAAAAGTTGATATTTGCAATACAGTTAGATATAGTGACCAAACGGAAAGGAAAATTATCAAACCACGAAATTTATATCGGAAATGGGAAACCTTTTGCATTTTTGTTGTGATAAAATTAACACACGAAATATTGCTGCTCTATGATTGTTCAAGTTCAAAGTTCAAAGTTCAAAATGAATTTATTAATTCGTCGGTTTACCGTTAATTATTACAAAACATCTGTAAGTTATAGTACCTAGTCTAGACTTTACCTATACAATCATTTTATAAATAAAATACATGGAATTATTGTAGAATTTAATATACATCGTTTAAATTTAATGGAAAAAACTTATATAAAAACCACTGAAATCATAACTTAACCTAATTTGGGTGGATCAGCCACCCCTAAGAACTAAACCTTAAATAAATAAATAAGTAAATAAATAAATAAGTATGTACAAATTAGATTACAACAGAATTAGTTGCAATCGACATCGTGTGGCATGCGGTATCTGTTTCTGAAGAGCAACGTATTTGGGTCAAAACGGACCAGTTCGTTGATCTCCGGGAATGGGTTTGTGCGGGATGATTGGAAGAAGGATTGAGCGGTTGTTCCGATAAATGTTCAGATAGTAGGGTGCCCAGTTTCTCGGTGGATGGATTCAGCCGGATATCGCAGGGGGGCTTTCGAAATCATCCGAAGACAACGATTTTGAAATTTTTGCATTTTCGCAAGTTGCGATGGTGCAACGTTCGACCAAATTGGGGCAGTGTATGTGTGTACGGGCCGAATACATGACTTGTAAAGTCAACTTCCAGAAATGCTAGAAGGATGCGGTTTTTAGCATTCGTCGCGGAATTTTTGATACATTAAATAAAAATATTTGGGAAAATTTAATTTTTCCAACGAAACGTATGGAAAATCAAAAATTAAATTTATGTGTCTAAGTATAAGGCATTTCCAGACATTTAATAAGAACGCGATTGTTTGCAGTCGACGCGAAATATCTCAAAACCAATTCGTAGATTGAAAAAACTCAAGTTTCCCAACGGAACATCCGAAAAATTGGGAAAAAACAAAAGTGTTTTCTACATGGTACTTTGATCAGATATAGGCAATATATTTTGAATATCGAATATTTTATTATGTTCTTTGAATAATTAAAATAAAAATTTCCATCCATTATTTAGTTTGCCTCAATATGAGTACATTTATTCTAATAAAGAGGGAGGGGTAAACACTAAATTTAACATATCACCGTTAATATTCGAAAAATTTGTAAGAATTAAAGTTGTAGATACAAAGTCTTACTTTAATTTTGTTTCTTATCATTAATATTTTCTGTTACACTAATATTTACAAAAATATTGACGGTTTAAGATTGAAAATTAAATTCCTTAATACCTCTGAACACATTAGATCTTACATGACATACAAATGCTGTACGTTGATTGGTCTAGATAAATATTATCATTTTAACATTGTTGTACGAGATTCCGTACAATACACATACAAGTGTTAAACACATAATGTTTTTATTCATAAAAAAACTAAAATATAAAAATGTCAGGACGTGGTTAACTTCAATTTTTTCAGTGTAACCCCCCAGAAAATCGGAAAAACATCCTCCAAAATTACGTTTTTCTGTTCTATACATACTAGAAACATGGGATTTTCACTAATCGACCCGAAATAACGTCAACTTAACAGAATATTTTGAAAAATTTCATTTCCTACAACGTTTCTCCACCGAAAATGGGAAAAAAATCTCTAAAACTGACCTTTTTACTTCTATTCATGATAGAAAGATCTTTTTTCCATTCGACGCGGAACAGGTTTAAAATAACAGAATTATTTGAAGGAAGAATATTTTTCAATACAACCCTTCGCACTTGGGAAAAACACTCCCAAAACCAACCCTTTTGTTCTATACATGCTAGAAAGACGCATTTTTTTGCCATCGACGCTTAATAGCTACAAATTAGGAAGTTATTTCGAAAAACTTAATATTTTTACGTTTTAATATTTTACAAAATTACGTTTTTCAGTTCTATACATGCTGAAATGATGGGATTCACCAATCGATCGAAAGTAAAGTCAAATTAACAGCTTACTTTGAAAAATTTCATTACCTACATCGCAAACCTCCGAAAACGGGAAAAACCCTTAAACTGCCTTTTTCACTTCTATTCATGTTAGAAAAATCACGTTTTTTTTTATATAACGTGAAGCGGTCTTCTTTGTATATGTGAAGCTAAAAAGAGTAAAGTATCGCAAAGGGTAAAGAAACGCGAAGAATACGCGAAGCGCATGCTTTTTTGTTACGTGTAGCTTTGTATATTTAAGCCTTTCAAAAAGGAGTGATATTCGATCAAAAACATAAATGTAAGAAATGACCGAGTTCCTCGGAGAAATCCTTCATGTAATAGTTCCTTCTTGAAATGTGATGATACGAGAGTAAGGACCAAGCTATTTACAAACTAAATAGTAAATAACTGAAAGTAAATAACTATTTACCAAAAAAATTTATGAGGGTAAATTGATTAAATGCAAGAAAAAATTTGGTTAAAATTTATTTCGTAAGTTTTCCCTGAGTATGTTTTTAAAATTTTATATAAAGATCAGGTGACAGCAAAAATTTGTAAATGTACTAACGTTTTGCGCATAATTAGAGATACGGTACCAAAATTAGTTTTACTCAGTATATACCACGCGTATACTAAAAGCAATATGCGATATGGAAGTGTGTTCTGGGAACATTCTCCTCTTGTAAAAAATTTATTTATAGCACAAAAAAGATGTTTAAGGGCTATGTTTATCATTAGTCAACGATTCTCTTGTAAACTGGTGTATAAAGAAAATAAGATTCTTACTTTATATGATTTATATGTGTATGAATGTTCCGTATTTGTTTCACAATATTCCTTCCTTTTCGTGTGTAACTATACAGATCATCAACACAATACTCAAAATAAAAATAAATTGAAAATAAATTCGTATACATTTGCAAAATCGTTAAAAGACCAATTTTATAATTCCCAATTCTATAATTCGAATTTTTAACAAGATACCAGATAATATCAAAATCTACCACCTCATCTCGTTAAGAGGAAATTGAAACAGTTTCTCTATACCTTAAGGCTTTATTCTGCCAAAGAATGAACCTTAAATTCAACATAATTTATAACATGTAATTTTTCTTGTATGACGTTTTGTATACCTGTTATTAGTGAAACAAACAAATAAATATTATAATTTTTTTTATTTGTGGCAGAGAGGTGGGAAATGCATTGATGCACAGAGTGTGAGACTCCTGACCAGCCAGATTACCCACTAAAACCCACCCCCCTTTAAGGGCTTCGAGAACATACTCATAAGCGCCCACAGGTTAAAAAAAACAAACAATAACATAACATAACACAACAAAAAAATAAATATCACAACACTATCTAGTCAAATAAATTGACTAGGTAGGAATAGAGTAACAAAAATAAACTATATTTATAAAAAATTAACAACAAAAATTAATAACAACAACAACAAATAACAACGTTGCAGTGAAGGTGTAAAAGGCCTTCACTGCAACAAATAAAAATACTTAAAAAAATAGATAACAATATAAACAAAATTTAAAACTTAAAAACTAGATAACAATAAAAAGTTTCATAAAATATAAAATATTACAACGTGTAATAGTGTGGGTGTAACGAGCCCACACTATTACAGTAAAAACAATAAAACTTAAAAACTTTGTGTAATAAAATGTGGTATTGTGAGTGTAAAGGGCCCACAATATCACAGATAAATTCAATAAATAATTTAAAAATGCAAAACATTTAAAAAGAAGTTAAAATCGTATGAGGCTGTACGTAAAAAACATACAAAAATGACGACTTTTTTAAAATATGAGTTGTTTGTTGCCCTAGAGGCTCCGTAGAAGGTGAGGTTCATTTAAAAATGTAATCATCCTCTTCACGGAGCTCGCATTATATGATAAGTTCGTGCTACATTTTTTCGAAGCCATAGTCTTCGAAACACATTCCTCAACAATATTCCTCACGGTTTGAACTGTCCTGCAAACAATGCACCTTGGCTGACCCTAAACCGCAGAGAAGATATGCATGCGAGATTTGAGTGTGGCCTATTCGCAAACGCGTAAGGGCCACCCTCTTTCTACGGCTCAGATTTACAGGTGCCAGCATCTAATTGATGCTTGGCTTGACCTGTTTGAGCTTTTCCGTGGGGTTGTTCCACTCAAGCTGCCATTTTTCATGAATTTTGAAACGTATGCACACTTTCAGGTCCTCTGGGCATGTGGGAATTAGATCCAGGAGGTCTGAATCAGCCACGACCCGCGCAAGTTCATCAGGCACCTCATTTCCATGTATACCCACGTGCCCAGGCGTCCATACAAAAACGATGGACATGTGCTGGAGCACGCAGAGTCTCGCTTGGATCTTTTGCACCAGAGGACCCTTGAAAGCGTGAACATTAGTGCTTGCAGCGTGCTCAACGAGTCAGAACAAATGAGGAATGTAATGTGAAGGTTCGAAAACTCTTCGCAATATCGCAGTTCTTGCAAAATTGCATAAAATTCAGCAGTGTATATGGATGCCTGTGGAGAGAGCGTCCAAGTGTGTGAGCTATTGCCAATGGCAATAGCGCTCCCCACACCAGAAACAGTTTTAGATCCATCCGTATACATGCACAGAGAGTCATTGTCTTCGCTAATAATTTGTGGAAAGCAGGTCTGATAGTACTGGGATCTGCTCTCATCTTTACGGAGACCAAGACTTCCGGCTAAGCGGCACCTTACCTTTGGAATCTGTCAAGGAGGTACTTCATGAAAACTATAGGGAAGTACCTGAGTGAATTCGAAAGTAAGACTCTCTAAAAGCTCCTGCGTTCGAACGGCCAGAGGTCTGGTGACCGTGGTACGTCTCTCATAGAGTCTCCTCAGAAATCTGGATTTTCTGAAGAGAGTCGGGATGTTGACATGATTGGGCTTAGCCCATACCCCCGCGACATAATTGAGGAGCATACGCTTACGGCTCAACCTCAATGGAGGCAATCCCGACTCTACACATAGACTCATAGATGGACTCGTTCGAAAGGCTCCTGTAGCTAGTCTCATGCCTGCGTGGTGGATAAGAATAAATTGGAGGTGAGGACGCTACGTTAATTTCTTGTCAAAGGCAAGTCCCAGAAACCTTATAGAGTCGGCACATCCAAGGCGGGTACCCTTTAAGTAAAGGATTGGATCAGGATGTGCCTTGCGTCTACAGAAATGGACCACTTTATTTTTAATTGTGGAGAACCGAAAACCAACACTTTCAGCAGAATGCACTACTTCGTTGATCCCTTGCTAGAGTCTCGTTTGAATTGTATCCATTGATGTAGCTCCATAGAAAATTGCAAGGTCATCAACATACAAACATTGACTGGGGCTGAAGCTGCCATGTGATGGACCGCTATAGCAAAAAGGGTGACACTAAGGGTCGAGCCCTGGGGAACACCATTCTCTTGGGAATGGATCGCAGAGTCAGTGCCACCCTCCCGGACACGAAATTTGCGGTCACACATAAAAATTTGAATGAACTGAGGCAGAGATCCTCTTAGACCCCAGTCATGCAGCTTCCTGAGAAAGCCATACCTCCAAGTCATATCATATGCTTTCTCCAGGTCTAAGAACACTCCCACAAAGTGATAGCCCCGGAGAAAGTTGTCGTGAAGGGCATTCTCAAGGCGAACAAGTTGATCTGTCGACGAATGGTATTGGCGGAAACCTGTCTGATATTTACTTATCAGATGATTAGGTTCCAGCCACCAGACGAGACGTCTGTTCAACATTTTTCCCAATATCTTGCTGAAGCAGTAAGTCAAAGATATTGGACGGTAGCTTGACGGTTGCGATGAATCTTTACCCTCTTTAAGCAGCGGGATAATAATAGCTTCCCGCCATTGCTGAGGGTAAACGCTCTGCCGAAAAATATTGTTGTATAGATCCAGGAATCCACACTTACCAGGATAAGGCAGATTCTGGATTATGGCATCATGTTTTGTATCGGGGCCAGGTGTATCTTTTGACCCCTTTAGCGCCTGCAGTAGTTCTTGCATTGTAAAATCATTGTTATACTGGAGAGATTCATCTGAGAAAAAATCAAGATCATCATGTTGTTCGTGATGCATCTTGATCCGAAGGAAATCCGGGTCATAATTTTGGGAGCTGCAGACACGCTCGAAATGCTCCGCTCAACACTCAGCGATTTCGGCACGCTGCGAGCAACGATATGACTTAGCCATCCAAATTGAGGGTAAACTCTCTGCCGAAAAAAATTGTTGTATAGATCCAGGAATCCGCACTTACCAGGATAAGTCAGATTCTGGATCATGGCATCATGTTTTGTATCGGGGCCAGGTGTATCTTTTGACCCCTTTAGCGCCTGCAGTAGTTCTTGCATTGTAAAATCAATGTTATACTGGAGGGATTCATCTGAGAAAAAATCAAGATAATCATATTGTTCGTGATGCATCTTGATCCGAAGGAAATCCGGGTCATAATTTTGGGAGCTGCAGACGCGCTCGAAATGCTCCGCTAAACACTCAGCGATTTAGGCACGCTGCGAGCTACGATATGACTCAGCCATCCAAATTGAGGAGAGCAGGTGCCGGTGATGATTTAAATTTCCCAGAAATTGCTTTCACCCTCCTCTATACCTTCGAAGATGGCGTGGAGGTATTGATGGCCGAAAAATATTGCTCCCAAGATAGCCTTTTCTGATCTCGAATAGTTCTTATTGCTATAGATCTTTTTCTTTTAAAGGCTATCAAATTTTCCTGCGTGGGGCGTATTTTCAATTTGTCAAACGTCCTCTTTTTCTCTGCAACCGCTACTCTCACGACATTATTCCACCCGGGATCTTTTCTCTTAGGTGGAATACCGAATGACGTACTTATAGCGTGTGAAGCTGCTTGACTTTGGAGGTTATTTTGCACATATCCTCTTCTACGTCTCCCCCCAACGTGGGAACTTGAAAACTTTCCATGAAACTGTCCCAGTTGGCTCGACGAAGACGCCATCTCGGCAAAGTATGATGTGAACACATCGGTGAGTTATGAGAAATTTTGATGGGAAGATGGTCACTCAATGGTCACAAGGATCAGGGAGTACCATCCATTCCTGTTGATGAGCAAGAACCGGTGAGCATAGTGTCAGATCAATTGCTGACATCTCAACAGTTCTGGCGTTTAATCGTGTTTTCTCACCGGTATTTAAATGAAACGTGTGTGACTCATCCAAATAACGTGGGAGACTCATCCTTTCGATGATTCTTCCACTTGCGTCTCTATGCTCACAGCCCCACAATTGTATGTGAGCGTTAAAATCACCTAGCATCAGAAAAGGTTTTGGAAGTTGCAAGGTTAAACGTGCTAGATACTCCAATCGAAGTCCGTCAGATAGATTGTGCATACTGTGAGTTCGAGCCATCTGTATATTCTACCAGCTATAGCTTGTAGGAGGGTGTCAAGGCAAAGGGCCTGGTAAGATAGGCTATTAAAAAAGGGCTCACCGACTTAAAGTCGCATAAGTCACCCTTTTTCTTAATTAGAAATTATTTTAAAATAACTTGCTTTTGGGAACCTGGAAGCGACGCCAGGTTCCCACGAAATTTCCTTTTATCTTTTGGGGGGTTGGTCCCCCCAACGATTCGGTGATAACCGGAACGCCGCCCGGGCCTCCTTTTTCGGAAGGTGGCATTTCCGTTTGTTTGTGGGTTTTTAATTTATCCATAAAATGATTTTAAACCAGCCATCGTGTGCAAAGGGGTGGGCTGGAATAGCCGGGAACGGGTATACCCTCGGACTTTAATAGCCCTACCCCAGTACTCTGGGGCCCGGCCTATACTTTGCCAGTCCCGCGATACGTGGCTTAATATTTTGACTTAATAAATGTTGTTTCAAATGTTTCATAAGTTCACGGGCTTGCGACCTTTGATATTCAAGGTCAAAAGTCACGAAATAAGTTTTTTGACAAAATCTCGCTTCCTTCGCCTCCAATCGTTTTTGCATTTGTACAAATTATGTATCAAACAATTTTTTGTACACTCAACTGTTTTTAAGATAAAGCCATACATGCCATAGCGCAAGGTCAATCGCGAATCCTAGTTCATAGGTGCGGTTTTTAAAATCAATTATTCGTTAAATATTAGTTAATTAATTTTTAACTTTTAATACATTTTATTTATGGATATTACTTATAAATCAGAGAGTTGTTTAATAATACTTCTTACCTTCTCCATATAAATTATAAAGTAATTAAGGGAATTATTTTAAATATATTGTAATTAGAATCTCATTAAGGATAAGTGGAAAGAGGAATATTTTTTAATTATATTATTATTTAGGAACCACATATAAAATTTGTACAATCGAAGTTAAAGTTTGGGATGAAATTTTTATATACTATAGTTTACCAGTATGGGACTTTTCGTCTTCTTAATCGTTGTCTTCTTCTTCATCGTTGTCTTCTTCTTCATCGTCGCCTTCTTCTTCCGGTCGCTCAACAGGTTCTTAACGAATTTCCGTTCTGTTAACATAGCCATTATTGCGGGACTTATAGATGTGCATTTCGTTTTTAAATGATCTGTTTTTCCTTTTCTATTTTTCATTATTATTTTTTGCAAAAATGTAATAAAGTTTTCGGTATTTCTGCGTTTACATCATCTTGCCTTCTACTTGGAGGTGGATAACATTTGATTTTAACTAAAGATGATCGAATATCTTTTCTAATAATAGCCGTAGCAGCTTCTGCTATCCGTAACCATTCTTCTTCGGGAGTGTATTTTTTATTCTCGCACCATGCTTTTGACAATAAATAAGCCTGTGTTCACGAAAAGATATAATAGTGAATGATCCCACCTTAGCAGTGATTATTATATCCGTTAAATATTTTTGTCGTAGTTTCGAAAGTATTGTCTTATTACCAAATTGTATTTAAAAAAATTTCCTTAATTACTTTATAATGTATATGGAAATGGTATGTAGTAATAAATAACTATCTGATTTATTAGTAATATCTATAAATAAAATGTATTTAAAACTTAATTAACTCATATTCAACGACTAATTGAGTTAAAAAAACCGCACTATGAACTAGGATTCGCGATTGACCTTGCACTATAGCATGTATGGCTGAGCGCTCCGCGCTCTATCTTAACAGCGGTTGAACTCACAAAAAATTGTTTGAGACCTGATTTGTAGAAAATTTTGTAGACTACAACTTTCATAATAAATGCAAAAACCATTGGAAGCGAGATATTTAAAAAAAACTGATTTTCGTGACCTTTGATCTTTAACATCTAAGGTCGCAAGTTCGTGACCTAGTGAGACTTTTGAAACAACATTTAAATGCCAAAAGAAAGGCTCATACAAATTTTACAGCTTATTCCATTTCATTACGAGGTTGACCTCTTTTTTGGCTTAGTTGATTTTATTATATAATCATAATTATTTAATAAATTCCGTTCAATACTTTAAACAAAAGATAAAAATCAGGCCATAATTATTAACACATGCTGAAGAATTTATCAACAACGCAACAGAAAGTATTTTCAAATTAAGGATTTACGATCACTGGAGCTTCAAAAAGATTAATAGTCCAGTTAAGATCTACATCCGTGCTTGCAAAAGGTCAGGTCGTTCTGAATTTTTTATATGTTGTTAGTACATAAACCAATATTAAAAAACCAGATTTCCAATTTCCAAAGTGCTGTGCGAGCGGCGGAGTACCCAAAAAACCATGAAATTTTCGGACTTTTTTCAGTTTTTGCTCAATATCTCCGTAAAGGAAGGGTCTGACCGGAATAGCCGTTCTATACACTTTTAAAGTAAACTAAATTTTCAACAATTTGAGATCAAAATAAGCTGTCTACAGCTATTGGTTTCTAAGATACAGTTCTTAGAAAATAGGCCATTTTTTCCAAAAAGTGAAATTTTTTCGAAATGGTCACTTATTTCGTAAAATATCTTTTAAAATACACATCTCACGTCAAATATTACATTTAATAAACTTGTGGTAAATTTAATTAGCTTTCATTTGAGATCAGATTGGAACCTGTATGCTTGGCGGTTCTCTCAAACACGGCAGATAACCAAAAACAGTCATAAGTTAACCAGCGCACATATTGGAATATGTGCGCTGCGCGTGGAATAAGAGACGGTATCGTCCTGCCAGTAATACTGAAGAAGCGATGGATTGTGTGTACGATTACCTGTTGGAAAACAGTAATGAATGCCAGTTTTCTTCATCACACCTACTGCAGCATATTAAGGGTGGTTGTATCCCAGATGTGAGAACAACGAAAACTCACCTCCAAAAACGTTTTGTCGATGACATAGTCATAGTGGAGATGGGCTCCAACAAAGGGACACTCGGTACAGCTATTTTTTGAGACTGCTGTCTCAAAAACAAGCGTGACCCCTTCAAGCATGGAAGAAGAAGTGTGTGTCATTTTCTCATGTTCTGATAACTGCTGTACGACCTCGATCTTTTGTTTCCTTTCTTCTGATTGGAATTGGTACCTACTTTTACCGAAAATATGGATACAAACATCTGGTAAATATGTGCGCTGCGCTGGTTAACTTATGACTGTTTTTGGTTATCTGCCGTTTTTGAGAGAACCGCTGGGCATACAGGTACCAGTCTGATCACAAATGAAAGCTAATTAAATTTATTACAAGTTTATTGAAAATAATATTTGACGTGGGATGCGTATTTTAGAAGACATTTTACTAAATAAGTGAACATTTCGAAAAAATTTCTCTTTTTGGAAAAAATGGTTTACTTTAAAAGTGTATAGAATGGCTATACCGGTCAGACCCTTCCTTCACTGAGATATTGAGCAGTTTTTTGGGTACACCGCCGCTCACACAGCACTTTGGAAATTGCAAATCTGCTTTTTTAATATTGGTTTAGGTCCTAACAACATATAAAAAATTCAGAACGACCGGACCTTTTGAAAGCACGACCGCCTTTTCATGTTTAACTTTACTGAACTATAAGGCTTGATTTTTTGTTTACATGTAGTTGATGTGCAAATAAATCAATTATGAAAGTTTGGGGGGGGGGGGGAGTCACGGTGGGTCTTTAATTAATTATTTAATGTTAAAGTTCGAGTTTTAATGCATTACTCTTATGGAGATACCTGTATGTTTACACATATTTTAACATATTTTGACAATTTTTACTTGGAATAAAATAAGACGAATAAAAAAAAACTACGGAATAGAGAATAGAAATATAATAAAGAGAGTGGTCTAATAAAATGCCGATATGATGGGCCTAAAAAAAAGATGCTTAAGAAAACAACTGAAATTTCGGTAAATGTTATTTTTATCGGCGGTAGCTTAATTATCCGAAATGTAACGTTGTTTTGTTAAACATCTTTTTTTGGTCCAATATGGCGGACCTAAAATAAAAATGTTAAAAATTTAAATTAAACTTACGAAAAAAAAAATAAATTAACGTGGACTTTTATGAGTTTACTATTTACAATTTTGAAGAATTTTATAAATGGACTATACATCAGTGCTCGTACATCCTGAGTTACTTTAAATTACATCATTCAAATAGGATATAAACTAATCCCGACTCAACAACAACCATCTTTATATGTTTAACATAGTTGAATGTAGATCCTGTTAGTTAACAGTCATGAGTAAATAATTAAATAACTAAAATAGTTAATTGTTGTTAATTTAAACTTTTAAATATTATTGTATTTATAAATTTATTTTAACCAAGATTTCGTTTAAATAAAATGATTTTTTTAAAGTAATTTTTACCAAGCTTATAACTTATATGTTTAAAAACTATTAAATATCAATTATTTTTAGGTTTAAAACCATAATATCTTTTATAAATTTAAGTACTTAACAAAAGTATTTTTTCCTGTAAACTACAAATCTGCAATAAAAACGTTAGGTTTCCGTATAAACAAGTCATATTTTGATATGATATATTAAACGTAAAACTATAAATTGAAAAAAAATCATACCTCGTAAGCTATCTCGGGCCCAAAATTTAAATTATCAGGGTTGTTTTTGCAAGTTGAAGAAATATATTCTCTGAAAATTTCAAGTATTTTAAAATTGGAAGAAAAAAGTAACGGCTAGCTGAAAATATTCATCAATTTTTAGTTCTTGCAATAGTTACTATATCATCTGTATATGCACAGATTTATGTTGATTTAGTGAATATATTTCCTGGTTGGTCGATTGATGTTATAGCCATATGCAAGGCAATATTCAACAACACTGCTGATAATGAATCACCTTGCTGAACACCTTTGTCAAATTCAAATGTTGCTCCAGTTTTCCCGCCTATATATATTCTGGCCTTGCTGTTTTTCATTGTCATTTTGGTAAGTTTTATAAGTTTTGATGGTATTCCAAACTTGAGCATTGCTTCATACATTTTTTTCTATTGATGCTATCAAATGCTTCCTTGAAATCTTTTTTAAAACTTTACCATAATCTGTCGAACAACATAAAGTTGATCCGTAGTTTCTTTATTTTGTCGAAATCCACACTGATATTCTCCCATAAATTTTTTTACATTATTTTTAATTTTATTTGTCAACAGAGTTGAAAAAAAAAACAAAAAAACACATATATATATATATATATATATATATATATATATATATATATATATATATATTTATATATATATATATATATACATTTAATCCCTCAATTTTTCAATGAAAGAATAAAAACGTAATTCCGTTTTTCTGGTTTATTGTCTCCATTTTCATTTTTTAGTACAGCTCCTACTCCTTCAATGCTTGTATCTGTGTACATCTCAATTGGAACTTCTGGATCAAAAATTTCTAATACTGGTTCCGAGCACATTAACAATTGGATTTTTTTAAATGAATTTTGACATTCTTCTGACCAATTAAATACATCTTTTATCAATAGGTTGTGTCTTGGGTCAATAATAGTTACAATATATGGTATAAATTTGTGAGAAAATTTATCTTTTCTTAAATTGACGTATAGTGTTTCTTGTTTTCGGAGTTGGAAAATCTTTTACAGCTGTTAGATAATCTTCAAGAGGTCTTATTGAATTATTTTATATTCTGTAAAAAAAGTGTTTGGAATGATTATTTGCAAAATTGCATTTGGAGAATTTTAGTTTGAATCCTTCAGTCAATATTGCCTCTAGTAGTTTTGATAAATGCTTTTTATGTTTCTCAAATATCTTGGAGAACACCATCATGCCATTTTTATAATTTACTGCCATATTTGAGAGCTCGTATTTTTATGTAATGTTCCTGTGAATCCTTTTAAAAGTCGCTGGAGATGTTTTTAATCCAAATTAAAAGGCAGTCCATTGAAAATGGCCTTCTTGTGTTATAAATTCAAATTTGTGTCTGTCTTGAATTCTCAAAAGAATTGGCCAAAATGCTGAGTTTACACCTATTGTAGCGAAATATTTACAGTTTACTGTTTTCACCATCAATAAGCGGGAAGGGATATGATTGAGGCACAATAATTTTATTTAATTCCCTGAAGTCTATACATAACCTCAATTTTCTTTGGTCTTCTTTTTTATGCGACTGGAGCAGCAAATGTACTATATGATTCTTCATTGAGATTCTTTTTTAAAAATTGCTATTTAACTTTTTATTTCTTTTCTATCTTCGATCGTACATCTGTTTGGCTGTTTGTAACAATATTTCTCTACCATTAGATCCAAGGATTTGTAATCTTTTGCAAATATTCTGCTTACTTGTTTATCAACTAATCAGCTTTTGTTTGTTAGTCTAAAATTTAATGATTTATTGAAATTTCAAATTCTTCAGTATTTATGTGCTCATTAACATTTATATCACATTTTTCCTTGTGTTTTTGTTTTATTATTTCAGAGTACACGTATTTTTTTTCTTCCGGTTTGTCATCTAGTAAACCAGGACTTTTGAAAACTTTTTTATGTTTTTAGTACATTACTTTTACCTAGTACATTAGAAATTTTGACATTTGTATTTTCCTTTTTGCTATATTGAATATTTTTTAAATTCTCATTTGGGAGTAATTTGAAATTTTTTATACCGTCAAGACCAATTAAAAAGTCAAAGCTGAAATTTTCTTTATCCACAATAAAGATATTCATAGTTTTTTCAATATTGTTAATTTTTATTTTCATTGAAATACACCTTTTATTTTCTTTACACCATTAATAGTTTTCAAGTTTCATATTATCCAAATTTTTCTGTTTTATTTTCAGCAGTTTTGCATTTATTATGACACATTTCAACCTGAGTTCAAATAATTTCCTGAAACCACAAAAGTGTAATGTAATAGTAACTTGATTTTTATTAATGGTGTTATATCTAGTTTTGGGGGTTTTCTTCATTGAGTTCTATCACTAATTCAGAATTATTTTCATGTTTTATCTGGTCTACTCTTTTATTCATATCAACTTCGTCTTTATACCACCAACTTGACTTATCATGCTAGCGTTTACCCTTTAGTTTTCTTTTCACAGATCTGGCATGGTTTTCTTTCTTCAACATTTTTCAACTTTTTTTCGGAATAAACTTTTTCTTTCTTTTCTGTTTTAATTTTATCGAGTAAATATTCAAGTTTTCTAATCTCATTATAAAGGTTACTCTTGGGGGTCTTTCATACCGAAGATGCAAGGCGTAAGATGTATGCATCCTGTAAATTAATTTTACATATTTACATACATTTATTTTGTATATTTATTTTCTTTCTTATATATTTGCTTTCTTTTCCCGAGAAAAACACAAACACCTAAGAAGCGAAACCACAACTGAAATAAAATCCAGAATGCGTGCAACTTGCATCTTACATCACTGAGAAAGACCCCTTAGGATTTTTCATCAATTTTTTCATCTACATAATTTGGCAAACCTACCGCTTCCCGATTTATTAATGAATCTTTGTTTTGTTTCTATAACAACTGTTTTTAAAAGCATAATCAAGTAAAGAATCTACCTGGTAGTTAAATGTAAAGGAATATCTGATGGGGGATCATCTTTTGTTGGCAAAAGTTTCACAAAAGTATTTTTCCCATTAATTTGTTCCACTCTACATCCACTGTGAATTTTAAAATGATACAATTATACCAATTTGCACTAGCTTTTTTAAGGAAAAATTTTAAAATTGCAATTTTTTCCTATCTTCTGTTACCACACAGCGTTCACTTTTTGGATCTATTCATGGGTATTTGAGTTTTTACCATCAAATTTATCAATCATAAAATTCTTTGCCTAAATTTTGGATTTCAGATTTTCTTTGTTTTTGAGTGTTGTGGTTTTCTTTACTCACACACACATATATACAAATATGTATATATATATATATATATATATATATATATATATATATATATTTTCTTTACATATATATACATATATATAAAGAAAATGTACTTTCTTTAATTTAAATTTGCCGAGAATCGCATGGCATGCGTAGCTGGATCATAGTTGCTTGAGTGCATAGTTTATTCCTATAGTTACTTGGGTGTGACAGTCAGAATTATTAAATGAGACACGAAGAGTAAAAAGTGTTATAAATTCAAATGAGAATAATATTAGAGATTAATTATTAGTGAGTGTAAAGAAGCGGTAGCAGTTGACTTCAATTGTCATTTCTTGATCTACAGAAACAAATTTTAGTTTATTGCTAAATAAATTATTGTGAATAAAAATTAAGTATAAATTTTTCATTTATTGTGTTTTGTCTTTGCCAGCAGATTCTAAGTCAGTCACAATAATTGTATCTTCAATAACATCAGAGAACGGAGATACATATATAATACCAGAAGATTGTACGAATATATCACATCATCCTGAATTAAAGAAAATGGAAACCTATACCAAATTAAGGACAATATTAAAGCACCACAAAAAAACAATGTGTGGACTATTTTATCGGAAAAATTAAGGGAAATTTATATGGATGAAGCTGGTAATATGAGATTTCAAAATTACTTTTTAGATGAAATGGAGAAAGAATAAGAACATAACAAAAATGAAAATGAAAATGGTGATGATTTAAAAAAAACTGATAGAACAACTAATAATATCAAACATCTTTTAGTAAAGGTTTACTAAATATAAGACATTTGGACAAAATGCACTAATGCACAAAAAATTTATAAAACAAAAACTCTATTATACCCAAACCTGGATAAAATGATTTGAATTAAAAAAAAAAGAATTTGAATTTTGATAATTTTTCTTATTGTCTATTGTCTATTTTTTTTATTGAGTCTTTTATCTCTGTTTACTACACCAGTGGTAATTTTAAACTGAACGAATGTCAAATTTAAACTTTATCACAATTTATACAATGTCAATTTTGAACTTTATAACTGTTTCTTTAGAACGGAATATTGAATGAGTAAAACTGCGCCTTTATATACTGCCGACACAAAAACATGTTCAAACAAATAAAAAAACACATTTTTTTCTTTAAAACATATTTTGGGATTGAATTTGTTAACTAACAATTATACAGTTTACCAAGTCAACATCTACATGTGTATATAAGTGTAACATATGTAAACAGGCCTACTTCTTATAGATGTTATTTACCAAAATATTTATTAACAAAATTTAACATGTTTTTTTGACAAAATCATACTTGAAAATAAAAAAATTGGACTTTTTTTTTTTTCAATTTTCAATTTTTTTTATTTAACTTTTTTCAATTTAGACTGATTTAAAAAAAAAAAAAAAAAAAAAAAAAAAACTTTTCTTTTGAAAGAAAACAAAAATTTTAAATCAATATGTTATTTCTTTGCAATTATTTGATTAAAAAAAGCTTTTAAAGATAAGAAAAAAAAATCAAACTAGATCGTAATATCTTTTTTTGCAATTATATAAAAGAAATTCCTTTTTCCAAGGAGAAAAATATTTTCATTTTAAATATTTAACTATATATACTTTAAATATTTGTTCGGACCAAAAAAAATTATTCTAAATATTTTTCAATACAACATAATCTTCCCCTTTTGACCCCAATACACATTTTCTTATTTTCTCTATTATTTTTATGGGTCGACCATTTTAACGTTAAAACTATTTGAAATGTACCAGTAAATTTAGATAGCTTAACTTAAAAGTGTACGTACATATTCTTCAATCTACGTTTTTCTCAACGGCGCCTGTTCCTAATTGCCGGTCGTCTGGGTCGCAAGTAGTACCTTGATGCTATTGCCCTGACCTTTGACTCGTTCGAGCTTGGTACATCCCGCCGTCTTCCATCACGTTCATGCCTTTGTCTTCCCAATCGATCCAGAAGTAGTTGGCCGAACACCTTGATCCCCACACTTAATCTTCACAGATTCCTATTGACGTCTGTCTTTTCACTGGTTGGCTCAAGAGACCTCCATGTGTTTCCGTGGGAGGCACTGTGTCCAGTATAGAGACACCAGCTGGTAAACTTCTCAGCACCCTGGATGGGCCTTTCCACTTTGGTGCTAATCCACTATGGACATCATCCACCTTACTGCTGAGCACTTGGCTGTGCATCCAGGCGGACTCTTCAGGTTGATAAACGAGTCCCATCTCTACTTGGTCGTTCTCTTCGGCATGAGCCAACTCATTAACCTATTCTTGAATGTCTTGAGGCTCTTCGTCAATTGGCAAATTCGTTTGAATTTGCCAATCCCCATCTTTCTTCATCAATGCTCCCAGCAACAATTAGGCAGGCGAAAATCCAGTTTTTCTGTTTACTCGATTTCGAATCAAACAATGACTTGTGTAGCTGTTGGTCCCAGTTTGATCATGCAGATACACACAAAATCCAGCAAACGCTACAACCTTTTCAACTCTTTATTCTGAAATTCCGTGGGGTTGACTCATAGATGATATATTAGAGTGGTCCGTATTTCTGTGTTCCAATCTCTATTCACGGCTCTCCATTCTCGTGATCTGAACTGGGGACCAGTATCACTCAGTAATACTCTAGGATACCCGCAACGACTGAATACTTCATCCTTGAGTGCTTGGGCTATCTTCGAGGTCGACGTGGTCCCCAATGGAAATGCTTTTATCCATTTAGTGAAAAACATCTGTGACTAGTAGAATATTCGTTTACCTCGAGATGTGCGTGTGTATAGACTCATTAAGTCTATGCTGACTACCTCCTATGTTGAAGTAGGTCTTCGACTTCTCATACAATGGCATGGTTTCTGGTTTAGTGGCTGCATGATCTGTGTATAATTTAAAATGTCTCCCTTCAAGATATCCTCAAAACTTCCTCAATGCCCAGATAATCGAGAGACATTCCTTCTCAGCTGTGGCGTACATTGTTTCCGTGGCCTCAAGTTTCTTGCTGGCACAATTGATTATTCTTCAATTTCTTTTGTCATCTGCTATTTGAAACAATCTTGCACCCAGTCCGACGTCACTAGCATCCGTATCTAAACAACGTCTTCTTGACTTCGGGATGTAGTAGCTTCGGTGCATTTACAATGGACGACTTCAGATTTTTGCACGCCTTTTGATACATAATTTACCAACGCCACTTTATGTTTTTCTTGAGCATTTCGGTAAGAGGTGCAGCTAAATCTTCATAGATCCTAATGAAGCTTCTGTACCAACCACATAATCTAAAAAATTGGCGTACATGTGTTCTTGTTTTTGGTACTGGATGGTTTCAAATAGCTTCATTTTTTTTCTTCCTCTCTGCCTTCGCTCAAAATGTGTCCCAAGTATTTCACTCTGTTGCTCCCAATGACACCTTTGCTTGGTTTACAAGTTAACCCATGTTGCTCTAGTCTTTCATGTACAAGATCCTGGTGGTGAAACTGTTCCTTAACTGTTCAACTTTATATGAGTATGCCATCCAGGTAAACTTGGCAGAAATTTCTTGTATCTAGATAGTACTTCGTTAATTAAATTCTGAAACGTAGCTGGTGCGTTCTTCAATCCGAACAGCATGATGCGAAATTGATAGAAACCTTTTGGGGTGGTAAATGCAGTATACTCTTTCGATTGTATATCCATTTCAATTTACCAATAACCAGTCTGAAGATCCAATGTAGCAAATATTTTGGCACTATTAAATTTTCTCAGCATCTCTTGCAGATCCAGAATCGGAAACGCATTGCTCTTGGTCAGATCATTTTGTTTTCTATAATCGACGCACATTCAAAAGGTTACATTCTTCTTTGGTAATATGGCGGGTGCGGCCCAGGGTAATGTGGATGGTCCTATAATGCCATCACCTTTCATCTCTTCAATCATTTCTTCCAATACCCGTTGTTTTTCCTTGTTGTACGGGTATGGTCTTAATTTCATGGAAGAATTCTTCGTGATTTCAATTTTGTGTGTCTATTAGTTTTCGTCCTTACAACTTTGTCGAAAATGCTGGGATGTAGCCGAATGACATCTTTTAACTGCTTTTAGTTCTCAAGGGGTTTTATTTGCAACTCGCCCAATGCTTCTTTAACTTTTGCCATTTCTCTATTTGCTCCATCAGGTTTTCTCCAAGCAATGGGGACTCTTTTATCAAGTTAATTATACCATATATATATATGGTAATCCATACTCACACCTTTTTTTATTAAAAATGCATGACCAAGTATCAAATGGTGCCGTAGGCCAGGTACAACCATTACTTCAATATGGAACTTCATTTTCAACACCATCACATCCATACACATTTTCCCAAGAGTCTAGAAGTTATTGTTACGTGTGGCTCCACTCCTTGTACTATCTCTGACAGGGTGCCACTTACCAATACTTCTTGCCAATTTTTCACTTACAAAATTGTTTTCTGCTTGACTATCAATCAATACCAATATTGATTTACCACGCATATCAACTTCCACAGTTGGCCCATTCTGATGTGAGTTCTGGGTCTCCATTGTCTATAAGGTGTTCACGCCGATGTTGTGCGCTTTTGTGGACGTCAATGTCTACTCCAGAACCAATTTCCTCCGTCATTGATCCTGGCTCTTCGTTCAGTGTTCGAGCCGTGGTGCGTAACTCGTCTATTGATCTCGGATTGGACATCTTCACCAACGAACGTATGTTTCCGTAACAAATTTAAAATTGTTGGTACCGCACCATCAATATTTCTGCCGGCGTGCACCCTCCTGAATAGCTGCACCTTCGAGTTAACGAACGCGTGTGTTGGGGAACGTTCGTCAGTTCAAACTTTGCATTGGCTTTTCTTCCCAGACTGTTGAAGAAGCTCTCCAGTTGCCATTTCCACTCATCGAAGGTGTAGTTCAGCCCACAATTCATTAATGCCCAATCTCTTGTTGGTTCTGTCAGCTTTTTAGTAACCACTTCGACCCAGCAATCTACAGACAGATGTGTTTGTTCTTGTAATGCCGTCGCTCTCTTCAAAAAATAACTACTGGGTCTTTGGTCGGACTGCCACTAAACTCCGACCTTATTAAAAAAAGCGTCGTTGTGTCCAATGCGGCGGATTGAATGTTTGTAATAACTTCTACAGGATCAATACACATGTCATGAAGTTGCTGTGTCTGACGTTGCTTGATCCGTGTGATGTCATCCACGACTTTGTTGTATTTTTCATGCATCGTCATTTCTACGCTATCAAGACGTATTGTTAGATGGCTCTCTATACTTTTGACTTGTGTGTGAGTCCTAGCGACATCGACTTTGGTGTTCTTGATGTTGGATTTTACAGCCACGACCTCGGTAGTGATTTGCATATACTGTATATACTGCCTCTTTGGGACAGTCTCAGAAGCAGACAAAAAACTAACTCCAAAAGCGTACCTTCAAAAAAAACAAGTCGAAGTTTAGATTTTGAGATGGCCAAACGTAGGCCAACGCGAAATCCAGAAGAACAGCTCTGGAATGCACTTATGTGATGCATATGAAAATTAATTAATCCTACTGACGCTCAGAGTAGCTCATAATAGCTTTACGCTTTGCTGCAGGAATGGGAGGTACTCACCTAAGATGTTGTAGCAATTTTATTTAAAAGTATACCTTGAAAGCTTAAGACATTTATCAGAACAAGAGTAGGTAATATATACTGTTAAAAGATTATTTCCTTCTTAAAACCTCGAAATAAAATGCAAAATTATTGACAATTTGTTTTTTTTCAAATTAATTTTCTTCTTGAGTAATTTTCTTTCTCAGTACTTCAAAAAGTCTCGTGTTGTTCAACTGACATAAATTTAGTAAACTTTTACTAATATTTTGGATTTTTTATGTGTCGAATATCGGAATCTGTTGTAGCTTCTACAGCGCTTCATTGAAGGCTAAAGAGAGCCGAGACACTGCGACAATATATATTATATAATAAGGAAAAATTATACTAAAAGTAATTTTTGTTTTTTCAGTTTCTTATTATGAATAAATAAAAAAAAATATAAAATTAATATATATATATATATATATATATATATATATATATATATATATAAATATATACATATATATATATATATATATATATATATATATATATATATATATATATATATATAAATATATATAAATATATACATATATATATATAAATAAATACATGTATATATATATATATATATATATATATATATATATATATATACACATATATATTCGCTAAAATCACCAAACCTTTAACATCT
The DNA here is from genome assembly GCA_963920215.1 of Nineta flava. Classification (NCBI taxonomy): domain Eukaryota; kingdom Metazoa; phylum Arthropoda; class Insecta; order Neuroptera; family Chrysopidae; genus Nineta; species Nineta flava. The sequence goes on from OY986042.1 coordinate 62,875,772, forward strand.
AAATTACAAAAGGATAAATCCATTAACAATAACAACACCCTTCATACAAACAATATTTCGAATATTGTAAAATATTACTAAAATGATATCATATCCTCCCAAATCCAGACTTACTAAACCGTTTATCCTTACACCTGACGTATCTTTTTTCGGAATCGGAGTTGTATTATCACAAGGATCACTAGGTTCTAATCAACCAATTTGTAATCCAATTTGAAAACTTAGTAAAAGCGAACAAAACTATTCTAGTATAGAAAATAAATTACTTGCTATTGTTTGGACAAAAATGGGTATATTGTTTCATGACACCAATTGCAACTTATTATTATTATTATTATTATAACTTAGATACAGACTATAAGCCAGGAAAACAAAACACAACCCACCTCAATTAACATTTGCTAAACCAGATATAAAAATTATATTAAAGCCATAATACAAAACTACGATAAAATTGAACCTAAATTTAAAACCAAACAAGGCAAATATCATTAACTCAAAAAAAAAAAGATGTTTGCAGATTCCTAATGGTCACCGCTCAGAAGATCGAATATCACGACTAAATTGATACCGAAGGTATGATAATATTGAACCTTGGACCCACAAAACCTACCTTACACTACACTTATCTTATTTATATTATAAATATTACAAACATAGAATACGCGCTTAAAGATATAAAAACTACTATAGAATTTGCTAAATTTAACGAGCACATTTTTTTAATACTAAACATTTATTATTACAAATTCATAATTTAGAAAATAAAATTGTGTGCTTAAATCCAATGTATAGAAAGAAGAGGAGTTTAAAAGACGAGTTTTTATGGTTGTTTATCGAAATAAATATCCAAATACAAAGTTCACACAAAAACGAGTTATTAAAAAAAATTGGTGTTTACTTACAACATAAGTTAAATAACCAAATGATTTAAAGATTTAATAACGGAACATTTATTAATTCTGAACAGGCAAAATTACAAATTGTTTTTCAAGCAATGAGAACTTATCCCCATCATAATAATAATAATTATTTATTGATGTACTCAAATGAGCTAATCAAGTTACAAATCTAATCTTCTAATAATACATAAATCAGATGTAATAATAAATAATTAATACATATATCAAGGACACATTAAGAAAGGAGAATACACACCATTCAAAACCTGAAACGATAGCAACATACCAACCAGTACCGATGGCACCTGTTGCTTATCCATCCTGGACGGTTAAGCTTCCATCTTAGAAGGGAGGAATTACATATTCTGAATATATAGCTTACAGGCTACAGGATAAACTCATTAGATCAATGATAATTATTTAAGTAAATTCCATTCAAATACTGTAAACAAAAGATAAACATCGGGCCATTATTATATAAATATACTAACGAAGTATGCTCCTTAAAAAGTAATGATATCCCATTAAAGAGTCGAGCTATTTACAAAGTAAATAGCTCGGTAAACTATTTACCAAAAAAATTAATTTATTTTTATTTTTTATTCTTTACTATTTACAAACTGTTAATACAATAAGCAAAAATGAGGTAATGTTAGTAATATGATATGCTATTGTTATCCAGTGACAACAATTTTAAAATTTACTTAATAATACGGAAAGAATTTAAAACTAATAAAAAAATTAACAAAATACGCTAATTTAGCTGACTAATGAAATACTTTGAATTAATAAACTATAAATTAGTATAAGGTGTCGTACACAACACAGAGTCTTATACACTAATATCTAAATGGTAACTGAAGTGGTTTGAATCTTTTTAGTCTATATATTACTGTACTATTCTCTAGTAGATTTACTGCCGATGCATTGACGTGCATGTCCAGTCTAGCTAAGTATTTTCCACTGAAGTTCACTATTTCATTTTTCACTGTGTTCACTTTTAGGTCATTTCGAATGTCACTATTAGATATGAAATGTAGCGCATCTGTTATAACGCGTAACATTTTTGATTGAAATCTTTCCAGAATATCAATGTTTGAATTAGATGCTGTACCCCAAAGTTGAATACCATAGGTCCAAATCGGCTTGAAAGCTGTTTTATTCACTAATAACTTGTTATTTAATGATAATTGCGATTTTCTGCCTAGGAACCAATAGTATTTACTAAGTTTAAGGCCTAGCTGATTACGCTTTTTCCAGATGTGGGTGCGCCAGGTCAAACTTTTATCTAGATGTATCCTAAGATATTTCACGCTGTCAACTTGAGGTATTATTTTATTATTTATGCTCACTCTTGGGGAAATACCTCTGCATTTACTAAACACAATATGGGATGATTTAGATTCGTTGATAGACACGCGCCACTTTTTAGTCCAATGATGTATTTGATCGAGATGAAGTTGTAAATGGATTGCTGCTACCGTAGAATTTGGATGCTTTGACAATATAGCTTTATCATCAGCGAATGTAGCAAGTGTGATATATTCCTTTGTTAGTAAATCAGCAGTGTACAATAAATATAGAGTTGGTCCTAGAACACTACCCGGGGGGACACCAGACTTAATCGGATGCAGTCGACTTACTTCATTTCCAAATTTGATTTGGAAGTATGTTTCTTGAATGTATGATTCAACTATGCAGTACAATGGATGGGGAAGTAGGCTTTTTAGCTTGAATAGTTAACCTTCATGCCATACTTTGTCAAAAGCTTGACTGACGTCGAGAAATGCCGCAGCGCAGTAGCTTTTTTCTTCGAAGGTTTGGTTTATAACATCAAGTAATCGATGAACTTGGTCAGTAGTTCCATGTTGTTTATGAAATCGAAACTGATGCTCTGGAATAAGTTGCTCAGATTCGATAACCAATGTGATACGTTTCAAGAGAAATTACGTTTCAAGAAATTTTTCTGTAATACTAACTGGGCGGTTTTGTAGTTGACGCTTCAAATATATTTCAGGTGTTGTTTCCCATGCTGATTCCTGAATAATAATAGTGAGTGTGTTGATGGCGCTCTCTTATTCATTTTTCGTTTTCAAAGGTATTTTTAGATCCAGTTTTATGTCTACTAGTTGTCTAAATTGGTTCCAGTCTCTTCTAGTGTTTAACAGTTTCGGTGACCTAATTTTCTCAGCAATTTGAACACTAATCGTGGCAAATTACTGGCGTGTGATCCGAGTTGAGATCTAAACTAGACTTAGCTGTCAAGTAACCCGTGGGCTATACCTATGGTTACAAAGAAATCTAGCAAATCAGGAGTTTTTGATCTATCTGCAGGCCAATACGTAGGTTCGTAAATCGAGAGATGTCCAAAATGATAATCTTGCATAACTTTATATAGAATTTATCTCTTCCAGGAGGAGTTAGTCTGGATCCCCAGTGACTGTGTTTTGCAATAAAATCCCCCTCTGAAACAAATCTATGACCCATAGTCTCAAATTATTGTATGAACCCTTGTTTGTTCGAACGGTAATTTGGTGGACAACGTACAGCAGAAATTGCAAGTGGTCCTTTCCAATCCTCAATCACGACACATGCGGCTTGCATAAAGTCTTCTTTGTATTCAGGTAGAGTGTGATGTTTGATATGTTGCCTAATTATCACGGCTGCTCCTCCTCTTGCTCTTCTGTCAGCGTCTGGGTGATTTGTGCTGTATATTAATAATTTGGGATTTTGAAGTGAGCTTTTTTCGAAAAGTGTGTTTCGGACACAAGCATCACATCCACTTTGTGCTGCATAAGAAATGTTTCAACTTCAAATTTGTGGTCAGCTAAGCCGTTTGCATTCCATAAAGCTATTTTAAACAGCTCGACCATTTTTGTTTTGGAGGGCTTTTGTAAGTTCTTCTCTGAGAAGGCTGATTTCTGATGTTAGTTTAGCTATTGTTTGTTGTTGACTTTGGATCATGCATTGCATCGTTGTTATGATGAAGTTTAAATTGGGGATTTGCGTCTGGGATGTTGTGTCGATTGAATTATTTGAATGTTGGCCTCTCTTAACTACTTGAGTAAATGTTGGTTGCTTGTGTTGCACATCTGTTGATGCTTAGTGGTACGTGAGGGGGTTTGGTTTTAAATGTGTTTCATTAGATAACTTTGCTGTAGCGAAATCTGGAGTTTTGATATGGAAAGACTGCATTGTAGGCGCAAGGTTTTGTGGTTTTGTAGTGGGATGAAGACCAGCACTGTTTCGAATTGGCATTCTTCTATTTAAAATTTCTTGGGAAACCGTACAACCTTTATAATTGGCAGGGTGGCTACCTTTACATAAAACACATTTTGCTGGAATGCCATCATTTTTTTTTCAAACAAACTGTATAGTCGTGGTCACCTGCACATTTGACACAACGATATGGTCGTGTGCACTGATTTCTGGAACCGTTTACATTGTGGTAGTTGCCCTTTTTTTGTGTGGTTCTAGAAAATCAACTTCTGAATTTATAAAAAGTTTGATGTCGTAAATTTTGTTGTTGTTCTCTTTACGTTTGATGTCGATAAAGAAAAGGTTTTCCGTTTCTGTAGTTTCCTTATTTGTCACATTCATGATGTTTGTTACTTCATGACCCAGTTTGGCGAGTTCCATTTTTATCTGTTCGACACTTGTAGAATGATGCATATTTTTTAGGACCACCCTGTATGATTTTTCTTCATCATTTATAGGTGATTATAGGTATGTCGTGCAACGTTATTTGCATCGAGGACAGATTTTAATGTTATGTATTCGTCAATAGTGCTGACTTCCACTTTGACTTTATTTCCATTCATTACTTGGGTGTAGTAATTACTTTTGTTTATACACGATTCGATTAATTGAATCAGTGGCGGCATAGCAGTCACAAAGTATAGAATGAATGATGGAATATGGTCTTTAAGGTTTTATTTGGTTTAATCGGCTCATTTGATGGCCCTGCTAATGGCTGGTATTTGTTTGAAGTAGGAGCTGGGTCTATTTTTTGTTTAAGAGCTTGTTGAGTTGGAGATGTTGTCATTGGTCTTTTGCGATTTCACCTTGTTCGGACTTCTTGCAAGTCATTCAGTCTATCAATTTGTGACACATCACTTGACTCTGATCTAGTGTCATCTGTTGTCAACAACGGTGATTGTCTTACGTTTTCTATATTTAGATCCATTGTTTTGTTCAAAACCGTACAAGGAACTGAATGTGTTCGTTCTCTACTTTTTGTAGCTTCTAGTTTTTCCAGCTTGAAAATTTTGGTTTTGCTGACATATTGATTCCGCTTTTGTTGAAACTTTTGGAGTTTTTGTGTGTCCAGCGATCGTTGAATTTCAGGGCTGATGGACACTGTATCTTCTATAGAAGCATTGTCACTGTTCACTTCATATGGTAGGTATAAATGTCTATTTATAAATGAACCGCCACTGCTGCTTTGCATGAATATAAATTTATTGCATGTAAACTAATAAAAATTTTTGGTTAAAAAAAAAAAAATTTTTTTTACTAATCACGACAATAAACACGTCTTTACACAAACACGGTTCAATGACTATTAAAGAAATTAATGAGGGGTAAATTGATTAAATGCGAGAAAAAATTTGGTTTAAATTTATTTCGTAAGTTTTTTTTTTTAAATATTTGAATCATCAGAAAAAAAACTTGTCGCGTTATATAAAAATATACAAAGGGAAAACTTCCTCTCCTAGGCATGGTAGGACCTTGTAGTTGGTGGAGAGGGCTATGCTGCGCCGTCGGGTACTAGGTTACTGGCAGGAATACCCACGCCAGACAGGATAGTCTTGAGAAGCACGACCAAGAAACCAGGCGAAAACCCAAGCTACGGTGCGAGGTATCAATGCCCTACCCATCAAGCGGCCGATGGAGTACCTAGTATACGGCCCGATTTTTTCGTGGGATCAAAATAAAAAAACACTTAAACTTATAATAACTCTGGAGCTCAAATTCCCTCAAAAAGTGAATCAACCGCGGCTTAACAAGCTCAACAACAAGCAAACCTCGCCGAGACATAAAAAATTGCAAGTGCATCCAGCCCAGCAGAAAATCTCGACGATAAACAACAGAATCCTTTCCTGAAGGTGGAAATGAAAAATCTCTCGGATGCAGCCCAGAGAAAAGTATTTGAAGAGAAATCAAGTGCTGAGGAGAAACCGATTATAGATTGAGAGGAAAATGATATCCTCCGATATAGAGGAAAATCCGGACAAAAAAACCTACAGCCCTGCTTTTTTCAGGAACAAGGATACCAGTGGGGTCTCACTCAGGAAATCAATCCTTGGGAAACCCTCAGGAAAAGAGATTGAGATCTGAAGATAGGCCTCAAAGCCCGAAACAGATCCCAAAAAATCGTAGAAAGGGGGAACAGACAAGTGCTATTAATACCTTTGCTGAAACCGCCGCAACAACAAAGATGTGCATTGCATTGCGGGGGTATCCCGAGGTAAAAATGACTCAGGAACAATCCAAAGAGGTGCAACTCTCGATGCTACGAACCCTCATTAGCCAAGAGCTCGTTGAGGGCCCACAATATCCGGGTTGCCACCTGGACAGGGGGGCCCTCGTTGTGCGGTGTACAGGAACAACAGCCATCAACAGCGGAACTTGTCGTCGGAGATGCAAGAGACCTGATGAACACATGAAAAGTTTTGCTGTATGCTACCCAGATCTATAACTCCATTGAAACGGACAAAATAATCAAAACTCATGGAGCGCAGAATGCAAACCTGCACACTCAGGAGTGCCGAATTATTAACAGCACGAGTAACAATGTGGGACACACCATCGTGTTGGAAGTGAGTGCAGTGGATCTGGGGTTGATTCAGGGCCGAGGGTTTAAATTATACCTCGGGTTTGGTCAAGCTTAGACCACTGAAAACATCGAAGGAAAAAATGAATGTCTGATCTTCGGATGCTTCAGACAAACCTCCAGCGCAGTAAGGCGGCCTCCGCTGTCTTCTGTAAAATGTGCTGAAAAGGGGAATTACCATAATTCTGATCCAGGAACCTTGGGGTGTGAACCGTAAGATTCTTGAACTAGGAAATACTAAAGGACAAATTATTTACGATAAAACCTCGGAAAGACCCAGAACTTGCATTTATGAAAGAAAGGACATCAATGTCTTGCCACTGTAAAAGTTTTATCAGAGAGATCTTACAGCGGTAAACGTAAAATACAACATGGGGAACCGAACTGGAGTGGTAATAATCGTATCGGTTTACCTACCCTATGATGCATCTACCCCACCAGCATCAACAGAGATGGAAGACCTGATCCAGTATTGTGAGGCAAAAAACCACTAACTGATCTTGGGATGTGATGCAAACACTTATCACATTGCATCGAGTAGTACAAACATAAATGCAAGAGGTGAGTACCTCTTGGATTATATCATAGCTAACAACTTATAGTTAATCAAGACAACAAGCTGACTTTTATTAACAAAGAAGGAAGGAAGTCATTGATGTAACACTGAACACGTATGAAATCAGTGGAAAAATCAAGAAATGGTCAGTATTCGATGAACCATCTGCAACGGATCACATACAAATCTATTACAATGTGGAGGTGAGAACGGACCAATGTAATATACACTATTGGAATCCAAGAAGAACAAATTGGGTAGAATATAATTCGACACTAAAGTTCACACTCGCCACAATCCCCAAAAAATTAAAACATTATTGGACATTGAGCTTATTGCAACTGAACTTCAGCTTGCAATAATTAACTCATTCCAAGAAAACTGCCCGGAGGCCTCAAAAGACATCAGCAAGTCAACTTGCTGATAGATTGAAGGCCTAAAGAATTAGAGACGAAACGCTCGCCAGCTATTTAACAGAGCAAGGAGTTGGGGAACTGGGATATTTACCATTAAGTCCTTACCGAATACAATCGCATGGGCAATAAACTCATTCGACCCCTACAAAGCACCGGGACCAGATAGGATATACCCAGTGATATTACAGAGCCTCTTTTAACTCTGCATGATCAAATTTTCAGGGCAAGCCTGGCTACGGGTTATATCCCAACAGTATGGAAGCCGGTAATAGTGACCTTCTTGCCAAAACCGGAGAGGCTTTACCACTCCACAGGAAAGGACTTCAGACCAATAAGTCTGTCATCGTTTCTACTAAAAACAATGGAACGACTAATAGGATTTCATTTGACTCAGGGGGCATTGTTGAGAAATCCGCTTCATGCCAAGCAGCAAGCGTATCAGGTGGGAAAATCCTGTGAATCAGCCCTCTACAATCTTATATACAGGATTGAGGAGAAATTCGCAAGGAAACAAACCACCTTGTGCGTTTTTCTTGACATAGAGGGGGCATTTGACAATGCCACTTACAATTCCATGGTTGATTCTGCAGGTCCGTACGGAGTAGAAGACACCTTTTGCAGGTAGATAAAATCTATGCTGATAGGAAGAAGAATACAAACTTCCCTTCTTGGAGAGTCTGTCACTGTGAGAGCCACAAAGGGATGTCCACAATATGGTGTCTTATCCCTACTCCTGTGGTACCTGACAGTGAACAGCTTACTGACGAACCTCAACCGAAATGGATACTACACACAAGGATACGCGGACGACATTGTAATTGAAATCCAGATACCAAGGGAAGGCACTATCTCGGAGCTTATGCAAAACGCTCTAAGACTCCCACAGGAAAGGTGTATCAGTCAATGATTGAAAATAAACCCTGATAAGACCACACTTATTCCATTCACACGTAAAAGGAAGGTGGATAACATAAAACCACCCAAAAATTACAAAAAGCAAGGGAAGCCAGTTCTTAGGAGTAATGTTGGAATCTAAACTAACATGGAACCCTCATCTGGAATACATATCAAATAAGAACAAATTTTCTCTCATGCTTTGCAAGAGAGCATGTGGAAAAGTCTGGAGTTTAAAACCCAAAATGATGTACTGCGGAAGCATCTTCACACAATGGGACTCCATAACGGGTCCATTATGTGCAGAATATGAGGCGAGGAGGAGGAAACATCCAGGTATATAATCTTTGTTTGCAAACCTCTGGGTTACAGCAGATACAGGATATTCGGGGCATCTCACCCTGAATATATGAACCTTCGGGAGGACCTGATTAGCAAGCTCCAGGCTATTGCCAGCATACGGGTGAAGCGAATCTCCTCAGACTGAAGTAGAAGGGGGATCTCAATAGACCATAAGGTCAAAGTGCAATATTTTTTACCACGATATTAATCAATCAATAAATCAATCAACGGAAAACTTTCGAAATAAATTTCAACCAAACTTTTTCTTACATTTAATCAATTTACCCCTCATAAATTTTTTTGGTAAATAGTTTACCAAGCTATTTACTTTGTGAATAGCTCGACTCTTTATTGGGATATCATCACTTTTTAAGGAGCAACTTGTCGTTGTATCTTGGCTCTCTTTCACCTTAAAAAAAGAAGCGCTGTCAAACCTATAATAGATTCTGATACTCGACACGAAAAAAAAAACAGGAATATTAGTAAAAGTTTTAATAAATATCGTCAATTGAAACAACATGCACTTTTTTTGAGAAAAAAATTAAATAAAACAAAATCTTTATGAAAAGCAAACCGACTTTGATTGGTTTTAAAAAAAAAAAAATTTTAATTAAATTTCCTTTTCAACAGTTTTTAATCTAACAATGGTAATTTTTAACTCGATCTAATCGAACAAATGCCAATTTTAAACTCTGAACTAATCGTACAAATTCCAAATTTTAACTGATTTTAATTAGCACTGACCGCGGCCTTTTATGCCCGTCATAGATCTTTCTAGAATACGGTTGTTGATGTTTTGAAGAAATATTTTTGAAAATATATTTGTGTATGGATGTTTCTCGACTAATTAGTTTCTCAACAAACATGGGTGCATTCGGCGGTTCTGATTATTTATAAAACTAATTAAAAATTATAATTCTCCACCAATGACACCCCTCTTTTACTATCTTATTTTACTATCGATATTTATATTAAACGATTTTATATTATACGATTGATATTTTACTATCCACGTATGAGACACGAATGAGAATTTTACGATACATAGAGTATTCATAACAACATCATAACAAGCTTGTTTTTTCAATTATTTACGTATTTATATTATTAAAAACATTCAATTTAAACTTTTGATTTTTATTAAATTATATCTGATAATTTCTTTAAATTTTTTGATTCTTTTTTAAAAAAGAAAAACTTTAAATCAAAAGCAGTTTTTATTTTCTTTTCAATTTTCGACTTTAAAAAAAACTTTGTCTTAAGAAAAAAATAAATCGAAACTAGATCATCGTCTGTTTGCAATTAAAAAAAACTCCTTCTTTTTGCAAGGAGATAATTTTTCTTAAATATTTTTAGTAATATTTTTCTATTTTATAATTAGAATATGTGTTGGATCCAGACATGTTATTCTCAATAGTTTTCAATACAAAAAAATATTATATGAAGTCTAGAGCTATTTACTTTGTAAATAGCTCGGTTCTTTCTTCTATATCATCACTTGTTAAGAAACAACTATTACATTAAGAATTTTCCCGAAAACTCGGCCCTTTCTTACATTTATGTTTTTGATCGGATACCACTTCTTTTTGAAAGGCTTAGATATACGAAGCTGAAGGCTTTGCACAAAACACTACGCGTTTTGTTATGCTATGCGTTACTAAACGCTTCGCGATATTAACTCTTTTTCTTTTAAAATAGATTCCTATATACAAAGGAGACCGTTGCGCGTTTTATAACGTCACTCACTCTGCTCGCTAGCAGCTTCCACCTACTCCAAAAAACTGCATCGTTAGAAAGGTAATTTTTGTTGTTTTCTCATTTTTGGGGATGTTGTTTTGGGAAAATTAAAATTGAACGATTTTTCTTATAGTTATCAAATTATTCGCCGTCAAATGCAAAAAACCAAATTCTTCTAAAATGTCTGGAATTGACTTAAATTTAAACACTTAAATGAAACTTTTTGTTTTTCCCATTTTTGGGAAGGTTTCGTTGGGAAAAATAAAATTATCTGATTTTTCTATGATATGGTATGGTAAAATTTCTGTTAGGTGTTTTCTTAGTTTGGATTTAAATTGAATTCATTTTGTTTTTTTTCTAATAGATTCAGGCATGTTTTGAAAAAGTTTCTGCCCTGTATACACTGGGGTTTTTTCAATAAATGTAGTTCTTTGCGCAAAGTCAAATATTGTACCTGACCGCATATCGTACTGACATTTTGTTTATAACCTATTAAAGTATTGGTGTTCTCTCTTATAATTCAGGAAATCGGTAACATATATACTATGAATTGTAAGCAGTTCATTTACTCTAAAAATGTTTTTGCCAGATTCCCTAGGGCACATCCTGAATATCGTTCTCAGTATCTTTTTTTGTGCGGTAAGTACTCTACCTGACTCAGCGCTTCTTCCCCATATTATTATTCCATACTTAATAGTTGAATATACGTTTGCGTAATAGAACATTAGCAGCTGCTTGTGATCGACGTACTTGCGTAAAGTTCTAATTTGAAAGACAAATCTATTCAACTTTTTACATACGTCATTTATTTGATTGGTAAATTTTAGGCCATAATCTATATAAATACCGAGAAACTTCACTAATTCACTAGGTTTGAGGACTCCACTAAATGTATCAATTTTCAAGATTCAATTAAAACTTCCTTTTAATTTGAAATCTAAAAGTGTAGTTTTATCTAGATTGACAATAAGTTGGTTTACGTAACGCCATTTCTGAAATCTCCTGATTGTTTCGTAGGATAAACTCAGAGTATTCTCACAATTATCCGCAACAATAAGTATTGTGACATCATCCGCATACATGATCAACTTCATCATATTTAGATGTTGTTGTATATCATTCACAAAACATACAAATAATAAAAATCCAAGAGCCCTGCCCTGTGGAACCCCTACATGGATATTGCCAAAACTCGACCGATGCCCATCGATTTCGACATAGAATTTACGGTTATATATAATTAGTAGGATCCAATTAGATCATTACTTATACCTCTGATCCTCAAATGATGGAGTTTTGCGCATATGTACTCATGATTGACAGTGTCAAAAGCAGAGCTTAAGTCGAAGAACAGCCCAAGCACCTGCTTTCCATCATCAAGTGCCTTAGACACATGTTCATAAAATTCAAAAGTGGCGCACTGATTGTAGAATAGTTAATTCTGAATCCATGCTGTGCGTTGATCAATAGTTCATATTTTTCCAAAAAATTTTATAACATGGCTGATATTAGCTTTTCGAAAACTTTTGAAAAAACTGAGAGTAACGAAATCGGTTTGTAATTCAAAACATCAAAGTGGTGTAATTTTTTTTAAATAGCGGTTTAACTTTAGTAACTTTTAGGCTATCAGGACAGACACCATTTTCAAATATTAAATTAATTATTGCCAAAAGTAAGTTAGCCAAGGCAGATGCATTGTACTTGAAAACTTGGGCCAGAATATCATCAGGTCCAGTGGATCTTTTATTTGGTAAACTCATTATTGCGTTATAAATTTCGTTTACAGTCACAGGCCAGAGAAAAATCGATTTTGTAGACTTAAAGGTTGTGATTGTGCGTTCTCTTGATAAAGCATTGTCGAAATGTTCGTCTAGTTTGCATTGAACGGAATTTGAGTGGAAGTCTAGGAAAATTTCTAGTACTTTTTCTACGCTATTGACTATAATATTATTGTGCTTAAGACTAATTTCGTTATTGACTTTTTCCTTTTTGCTAATTAAGCTATTTATTCCATACCAAATGACCTGTAAATTGCACCTACTTAGGACCATATTATTAAATAATATAATGAGCACTTTTTTGCTAGATCAATATTTAATTTATGTTGATGTTTCAATTTTTGTATTTGGTTTCGTTTTCAACACTTTCATTACGAATCTTAATCAAATCTCTCAAAATTTGACCTTCCGTAATTATTTCTTGCGTAACCCAGGACTTAGTGCAGGGTTTCACCGTTTTGAAATTAATTAGAAAGCTAGAATGGAAGCAATTATAAAACACATCCCAAAATGTTCCTGGGCAAGAATTTACATAATCCTTTTCCATATGATCCCAGTCCGTGGAGTCTATTAAGTCACATTTCAAATCGAATGCAAAAAACCGCATCGTTCTAGCAATTCTAGAAAGGTAATTTTTGTTGTTTTCCCATCTTTCGGGATGTGGCTTTGGGAAAATTAAAATTTTCCAATTTTTCTGATAGATTTCATATTATTTCGCGTCAAATTCAAAAGACCACATCGTTCTAAAGTGTCTGGAAGTGTCTTAAATGAAATTTTTAGTTTTTTCCCATTTTTGGGGAGGTTTCGTTGGGATAATTTAAATTTTCCAATTTTTACTATTAAATTTAAGTTATTTCGCGTCGAACGCAAAAAACCGCATCCTTTTAGCGTGTCAAGATTAGGGTGTAAGATTTCTTTAACAAAATTGCGTTCATATATTAACACCAGACAAAATATTTTTTTTTTTTAAATACAAAATTTGCAAAATTGACCCTACCGTAATGAAACTTAACTCTGGAAAATAAGTAAAGATTCATTAGGAACTAATTTTGCGTATTTTTTCGATAAAACACACCGTTTCGGAGTTATTAAACTTTTTATGTGAAGTTTCTCGTTACTCAGCTCGTCCTAAAACTCACATACATGTTTTTCAGATGTGATATATATGTTCTATGGACTATGTTGACTTAAAACGAATGATTTTTCATTTGTTTTTCCGGCATCTCTATTGAGATATTTCAATTTGTAGGTTCAGACAAAAATTTCATTTTTTTCACGAATAATGTTTGTTTTAAAAATGTTTGTTTTCTTAAAACTTATTATTTTAATCAATGTCAATCAATCCTATAAATTTTAATCAATCCTATTGATTCAATGTAAGTAATGGATGAAAATTTTTATTCGAATTGTTGATCAACCGAAAACACATATTCGATTTGCTAAAATTCTTATTTTTCCTAAGTAATGTTTAACTTCCATATAGAAAAAAATTATAATTAGTTAAAAAAAGGGAATTTTTTCCCATTTTCGGAGTTGTTCCGTTTGGAAAACTTAAGTTGTCCCATTTTTCTTATAAATTTCCAGTTTATCCGGGTTGAATGCAAAAAAAACAAAATTCATCCGTCTTGCATATCTAGAAATGGGTCAAATTTTTTTAAACAAAATATGTTGTTTTTTTTTTTTATTCTTGATGTTAATTTGTCATAAATTATAACAATCAAAGAATCAACTCTTTGGAATATTCATTAAAAATGATTCATGATTTAAACGTCTAAACTCTTATATACCGTAACTATATTTATATATATATATATATATATATATATATATATATATATATATATATATATATAAATATATATATTGTAAGGGTTGAAATGAATCCAATCGTCATTGATTTATTTTTATTTTTTTCTATTTGTCGTGGATTCCACGCGACTGGTCGCTGGTGCCACCTGCAGGACACCGGAGCCAGAAACGAAACAGACGGCTTTGAAATTCGATGTCACTGTCGACATTAATAATTATAATTATTTAGTTTTTATTATTATTTTTTATTTGCTAAGTTAACCGGACGCATTACCTAATTATCGACCTCGCTCAATCATCGATCGTCGACATGGAGGTTGTAATGCTGTACGAGTAGCCGTTTGTCTTAATGGAAGTCGTGAACACTCACTACCGCTAGTCGACTGGTTGCTGTATTTGTAAAAAGCACATTTAAAAAAATTACATGAAAATTGTTGTTGGAATTTAAAAACAATAACAGTCCCGTATTATGGACTTGTTGAAGTGGTGATCGTTAAAATAAAAGTTCGAGTTATGAAGAACAATTAGACAAGGTATATTTCTGTTGTACGATGGATGAAAATAATCATGAATATTCAAGATGAAATAATGCATCGTTGTGTTGAGTTGTTGGATGGATTTTGGTACTGTATTTAAATAAATTTATTTTCTGTTCGATATCTAATTATTGTTTGTTTGTTAAATTCGAGTATTTTATTTAATCTTTTTTGATACTGTTAAATATTTAATTTTTTTGTTGTTGTGAATAAATAATTTATTTATTGTTGTTTCGTAATTTTGTTTATCCGTAATCAAACGAGTGTCCACCTTTCCGACCTGCCTCCCAGATTAAGAGTTAACGAGCTGCCGTATCCGATTCGTGAGTGGTACTCTTTAAAAACCGCCCAACATTTTTTTTTGTTTCGAATTGGTGCCACAGTTTATCGGCCAGCCATCACCTTGTTGATTTCAAGGTGGTGAAACTACCGTCACAAATTTTGGCGCCCAACGTGGGGCAAAACAAAGGACAAATCAGGACAAGAATAATCGTCTGATTCGAAACGCGATTTGAAATGGTTGTGTAATTAAGATAGTCCTTTTGCATGGATTGACGTCCTGACTACAATGCAGATCCAGAGATTCCTGATGACCCTAAACGCTAACGATACAGGGTCGTCCGAAGTTCTGCGGGATCGCTTGTACCGTGCGATTAGACACAAAACCGACCCGAGTATTGCGTGGACGACTGACGATCAGCCGTTGCCAGACCGTGAGCTGGCTCGCGAAGAAAATCGACTGAGTGTAAGCATGGCGAGCTTAGCGCCATTGAGTCAAATTAGCACCGCGACGACGACAATGACCATGACCGAGATGGGTACTACCTCGACCACGGGTTTGTTGGCCGTAGACACAGATAGTCCGATTACGTTTACGGGCCAAAAGAGGCCAATTCCGACCCCGCGAGCCCGCCGTGTGAATGAGCTCTTTCCAGTGCGGGCATGTATACATGTATATATATATATATATGTATGTTGGAGATTGAATTTGTGCAAAGGACAAATTCACATTTGGACTTTTTTTAACACTTACATTTATAAGAGCTATAAAATAATTTTTTTAAGAAATAGTTGTTCATTTTTATCAGAGGGTATGTCCGACAAAAAAAATGCTCAGACATACTCATACGACAAACAAATACATGATCGGTATTCTTTTATCATGTGCAATAAAATAATCATTTTTAAGATTATTACACTAACGACTAAGTAAGGATTTGTTGAATGGGACATCTCTCTCTCCGTAGACGCTGTTGCAAGATATGGACCCCCTTGTGTTTTACCTGACATGGTATATAAAAAAATGACGAAATGGTTAGGAGACCCTTTTTCAATATCCTTTTATGAGCAGGGAGAAGGGAGGGAGTTTCGAAAAGACTTCAGTTCTAAAAAGTGATCGGACGAGTGCGGCCATGTCCTGCAATAGCGTATTCGTATCAATAGAACTCTACTTTAATGGTCGCATGGTCGAGATACCTATTGGATTGTTGGTAAATCCCTTTTCGGTTATTATATATATATATATATATATATATATATACACTAAATACATCATACAATCAGAAAGAACTGTCAACATATATCAACGAATCAGATGGATATATGCTTTATAATGTTTTATTAATAAAAACGAAAATAGTTAAAATTTTCTTTTTTCCGATACAACTTTCCAGTTTTCATAATTTTCCAGCCGGTTTGGGTACTTATTGTACCTGTATACCAAATACCTACTTTACAAGATATCTGGAAGTAGCGTAGAATACTGATACATAACAATTTTTTGTAGGTTTGATGATTGAAACCCCGATTTCTTATATTTCCTTAAAGTATGTTTATTCGAAATCTCAACACTGTAGCTCTTTTCGTTCAAAAGTTATTTGACTTCAAAAATCGTCTGAATTAAGCTGTAGTAATAGCACTGTAAGTACGATGGTCAAAATATCCTTAAACTTGGTCCTGCGCACTTCCGTGCTCTAGATTAAATTTATGTCAATTACAACAATAAGCACTTTGAAAAAATTTAACGAAATAAAAAAACTAAAACTTGAGTATTTTACTCAAACCTGATTTTTACTTGATTTAAAAAAGGATAATTTAAAAATAATCATTAACTTTAATTTCACAATTACTAGAGTCTATTTCTCTTTACAATACAATACAATTTTTTACAACCGATTTGACTGAACAAAATTAAAATTTGATACAATATCAATTATTAACTGATGATAACCGATCGAATGTTCAATTAAAACTGATGTGAAATCGATGAATGTCACTGCTTGAAGAATGCTTGTTTGAACTATTAGTAAATATTGTTTTTGAAAAACTTTTTTTTCAGATTCTTCCCGAACATTTAATTACTTTTAAGCCACGGTCGTATTCAGAGGGGTGGTAATAGATAAAATTTGTTAAAATTTATATTCGTTCGACTGTGCTACAAAGTATAGATGTGATATCTCTCTGACTGCCCACTTAGTGCGCTTGGCTATCAGTCGCATTCATCGATTATTAGTTATTTGTATTTAAATATATCACATAATAGCAAGCTTTTTGTTTTCGACATGTATGTTTAAAAGTTATTTAGCTAATTTTGATATGTTCGAATTAAACTTTTTGTTTAATATTTATTTAAATTTAAAAAATATTATTTAAAAAAAAAACTAAATTTGTAAATTTGTACAAAGAAATCATAAAAACTGTTTTGTCTAAATGCATAAACTATTTTGTACGTTATTGTTACAAGCAGAATTTTATATCCCTGTGACATTGATACTATTTTTTTTATGTGTATATATAAATATATATTTTGATCTTTATTCATAGATAAAAGGATTCTAATAAATTGTTTTACCTTAAAGCGTTCTTAGTTATTAAATATCTTGATTGACCTAATGAATCATTTAAAGGTTTTACCTGGGGGGACGGGGTTGATGATCTTGAAGATTTCGACATAATTACTTTATCAATGTAACGTGGATTCTTAAGTTTTGCGTGTAATTAAAGTGTAAATTTTATTAAATATATCAAAATTGTTGTTTTAAACGATGATTAAAGAAAATGTTTCGAAATCGGGTTTTTTCGTTTTTTTTTTCTTAAAAAATTTTCCATTGTATATTTTGGAACACCATCAGAAATTAGAGGTTTCATCTAACAAAAAGCTTACCAACTTTTTTTAAAAAGCAACTTTTTTGACGTGAGATTTTTCGATTGAAAATAAGGTTACTTTTTCGATATAATATCAAAATAAGGGAAAAAAATAAATATTTTGAATCGAAAGAACTAGAGCATGTTTGGGACATAAGAAGGTAAGTTTTCACTAAATTTCGTGAACAAAAAATTTTTTTTTGTCGGAGATAAAAATAAAAAACCAAAATGTCGGTTATTTTGATTTTTCGCAGACAAGAATAAATATAAAAGTAAATATAAAAGTTATAGGTCTTTAAACGACCCACAACTTTGCCATTTACATTTTTTCGATAGGAGTTGTAGTTTTCCTGGAAATCGTGATAAACCAGATTTCACCCTTAAAAGTTCACCCCCTTACCCGTCCCGGCCTCAAATCGCCCGTAAATTATGTTTCCTCTTTTTTTTTATATTTTCTTCCTTTTGCAATGGGTGTCATCCTGTTTTAAATTTTTTTGGTCTCAAAAGTTATCGGCCCTAGTCTAATTATGAATACATTACGTTTACAAATATATGCAATACATAATAAAACAAGTGAAAAAAATAACTAAGTTACTTGCATTCAATATACTGAATGTAAAAAAGTTTATAACAAAAACTGTTTATTTCTAATAAAAGGAACATTTTTTGTCTTCACTTTTTTGTTGTATATATTACGGTTTCAAAGCTGGGCAGTTTTACCCATTTTGCCCAAACATGGTCCGCTTTCGCCCATTCGCACTTGCTATTTCAGCTTGCTATTTCGTTTTTGAGTTATCGTGCTTACGGATGGACGGACTGATAGGCGGACAACCTTAAAAGGACAACTTTGCGGAAATCGATTAATTATGTCATTTTATGAACACCTACATAAAAATGTTTTTCTGCGATCAACATTTTCAACTTTTTAAAACTCGGAACTAAACTTAATATACTTTGGTACATACTATATACCGGGTATAAGAAGAGATTTATAAGATTTCCAAAGATAACAGCAACGGTAAAAGAACAGGTAAAAACTTTGAAGTATACACTCCTAGTCAATATATTTGAACCAGTAAGCCACATTTTAAGCGTATATGTTTCTGAATGCATGTATAATAGTACATACAAAAACACCAAGAATGTTTCAGCTGGTTCATTTTTTATGAACGGGAGTCTACATTAATGATCGTTGTTTTATTTTCACTCGATATACCCAATAATTAGACAACTGAAGTTCATTCATATGATATCCGATTTGTGAAAAATAGTTACAATCTTTAATTTAGTATCTATGACTTTTTATTCTAAAATCCTTAACGAACGTACCCCGATTGCTGTAAAGAATTTATAATTGTGCAAATTTGTATTAAATATTATTTTAATTTGAAATTAAATAATATTATCGGAATAGGCATGTTACAAATAATTTTTTTGTTTACGCAAAAACCGTTGAATACGAAGGTATATTATATATACTTAGTTATACGAACGATATTCGAGACCGAAATTATTAGGGTTGTTTTAATTACAATTGTAATTAAATTGTAATGTATTTTGGATACATTCAATATTTATTTCGTTATAATTGAAAAATAAAATTATTTTGAATATATATGGCTGACTGGTTTTGATAACCGTTCGGTAGTATATTTTTACTGTACTTATACAAAACATTTATTATTTTATTACACGCTATTTAGACATTTCATAAATTTCATGAAATGGCATTATCGTGTAATATTAAACTCGATATTTTTCGTAGTATTTTAAGAGAACTAGCAGTTAAAATAAGCGAATGTTTGCTGTGGTATAACACAGAGGTGGGCAGGAGATGACTCGGCCAAGCTCTGAGTGAGAGGTAGGGAAGAGAGATAGAGTTAATACAGGGTAACCTACCAATTATTAATATTTTCTTTTTTTAATTAAAACATTTTCTGAAAAAAATATAATAATACCAAATCTTTTTTATGGTCACTATTATACAAAGTAAATAATACAAGCAATCATTCAATACATACTCTGGAATTTTGGGCTGGTAATTAGGGTCATTAAATGTACCTTTTTAGTATATATCATATTTGTGTATGAATAAAATAAAAATATATAAAAAATATATATAAATCTTTTGAACCTTTAAGTTTACCGCTGGACCATTGTAATAAAAGAGGGAAATTTTTGCAAAGGATAATTTTAAATAGAATTAAAGTTTTGGAAATTCCAAATGATTTGTCTAAATATTTTACTATTCATATCCGAGAACTAATAAAGAATTATTTACCTGATTTAATTATTTTTTCTTCGTATGGAGTATGTTCAGTATAGTGTCATGGGAATTTGATGAATTAAGTTAAATTTTACAAAAAGTGGGAATTTGAGTTCTTCGAGTTAGTCTACTTTGAATTGAAAAAGTGAAAAGTACTATTTGTAGTAGTGGAAATTATTTTTCGCATAATTTGTTTTTCAAAAAAAATAAAAGTAGTGAATTTAATAATGGAGAAGACATCGCAAGCAGTCTTGGATAAGTTCAGATTATTATTATTATTATTGTTATTATTATCATTATTGTTATTATTATTATTATTATGTTTTTTAGTGTATCTCTCCATACTGTAAAAGATATTATTTAAACAAGAAATATTTTATAAAACTATTTCTAAATTGATTGAATAAATTATCGGGCAATAATCGGTAGGACAACCTGTATTGAAACATCGTTCCGTCTTGCTTCAAAACATACCTTCTTTACTTACTCTCACCCAGCTTATGGAGAGCTCGTAAGGCTCAGACGAGCTGTCTGTGCCCACCTCTTGTATGAATAAGCATTATGTTTGTTGATAGCTTGTAATTACAACTTGGGGTATTAAAAGTATTGCACTTTAACCTTATGGTCCATTGTGCAACCCATTCTACACTAGTATGTCACGGTATTATTTTGACTGTTTTTAGCTTAAAAAGGAGTGCTGTAAAACCAACAACAGATTTCGATACTCGACACACAAAAAAACACAAAATATTAATAATAATTTACTAAATTTATGTCAATTAAAACAACACGCACTTAAAAGAATCGAATTAAACAAAAAACTTTATGATTTTTACTCAAACCTGGATTTATTTTATTTGATAAAAAAATTTTTCTTTAATTTAATTTAATTTCACAAGGATTTCTCTTTACAATACAACCCTTTTACAACTGATCTGAATCGAATGTCAATGTTTGAAAAACATTTTGTTTTCAGACTCTTCCAGAATATTTTGTTTCTTTGTAGCCACGGTTGTATTCAGAGGGGTCGAAAAAAGATAAAATTAAAAAAAAATTATATTGGTTCGATTACATACGAACCAAGTAGAGATGTGATCCCCTCTGTCAGTGTGCTTAGCTATCAGTCAAAGGATCGATTATAAGTTATTTATATATATATATATATATATATATATATATATATATAAATATATATATATATATATATATATATGTATATATATATATATATATATGTATATATATATATATATATATATATATATATATATATATATATATATATATATATATATATATATATATATAATTTATTTATTTGTTATTAGTTATACTCTGTAATTTGATAGGAAAACTGTTCAATAGAATATTATTATATGAAACCATATTTTTATCCTTGTTTGTCTTTGTATTCATTCATTTAACCCGAATGGGTTAAGAGAATAAGCACCATGATCACTGGGGAAAAGTACTGCGGCAGAAGCTCGGGAAGTGCAGCAAAGAGGCTATCTCTCGATGCACTGAGGCTGAACAGGATGCAACTGCGGAGGGTTACCGGGTGGCGAAGAGGAGGAAACATCCAGCCACATAATCTTTGACTGCAAACCTCTGGGTTACAGTAGATACAGGATATTCGGTGCATCTCACCCTGAATGTATGAACTGTCGGGAGGACCTGATAAGCAAGGTCCAGTCTTTTGCCAACATATGGGAGAAGCGAATCTCGCCGGGCTGAGGTTGAAGGGGAAGCACAATGGACCATAAGGTCGAAGTGCAATAGTTTTTACCTCAATGTTAAGCAATCAATAAATCAAAGTTTCGTGAAGAACTACGAGGATACAGCTGCACGTTTAAGCAAAATGTTGAAGAGAAATATAAAATGGCGTTGGTTGACATTACATCAAAAGGTGTTTGAAAATCTGCAGTCATCCTAAATAAATGCACCGAAGCAAGCACACAACGATTTTAAGAAGAAGTTTTGTTTAAACATGTATGCTTGTGACGTCGGATTGGGTGGAATATTATTTCCAATAGAAGATGATGGTAAAACACGAAGAATAATCAATTATACCAACAAGAAACTTGAACCCACCGAACGATAATACCCCACTACGAAAAAAGAATGTCTCTCGATTATTTGGACATT
Source organism: Nineta flava (assembly GCA_963920215.1). Classification (NCBI taxonomy): domain Eukaryota; kingdom Metazoa; phylum Arthropoda; class Insecta; order Neuroptera; family Chrysopidae; genus Nineta; species Nineta flava. The sequence goes on from OY986042.1 coordinate 62,898,133, forward strand.
GATGAAGGAGGACACTTTAAATTACACACGGATCATGCAACGCTCTAATGGCTAAACAAGGCGAAAGATAGACGAGCCAAATTAGCAAGATGGGCATTGTCATTAGGAGCCTATGACCACGGAATATTGCACGTACCCGAAAAAGGTAATCAAGTCGCCCAATCCTTGTCCAGATAACCACAGGGCAAGGCTGAAGACGAAGAAGTGGTAGGTATTCCGGAGTAGGGGATTGAAAAGATTGCGAAAACACAAATAACCCTAACGTCATCGTAAAGAGTTGTTGTGGAACGACCCACAGTAGACGACATTTGACGATGGCAGGATGAAGTTAACCACGACAGCTATGAAGCAGCACATCTCGGTTGGAGAGAAACGTATCAGGTTCGTACCCTCGTCACTGATATGGGCTGCAAGACGACATACGTAGATATGTAAAAGGGTGTGATACTTGTGCTGGAGTGAATCTGTAGCTTCACCAGAAACCAAGTCAATGTATCAGAAGTCGAAGACCTACTTCACCATGGGAGATAGTCAGCATCGACTTGGTGGGTCCTACCCACGCACATGACGTGGAAGTATTCAGTCGTTATGGGTATCCAGGAGCGGTAATTAGTGGTTATGGTATGATTATTTAGTTCAGATTACGAGAATGGGCAGCAGTGAACAGAGAATGGAACACAGAAATTTGGACCATTACAATCTACCATCTTAGAACCAACGTCACGGAACGCAGAACCAAGAGTTAAAGTTGTGGCGTTTCTATCTATTGGAACAAGAACACAAAAACTGGGACCAACAACTAAGCAAGTCATTGTTCGCGGTAAGAAGTCGTTTAAATCGAAAAACTGATTTGTTGGCTGTCCAATAGTTACTGGGGGTAGAGGTAAAGAAGTCTGGGTATTGGCAAATACCAATTGAATAAGAGCCTCAAGATATGCAGGAATGGGTCAATGAGTGAGGCCAAGATCGCAAAGAAACTGGAGAGAGAGCTTGGCAATCAATGTTGGCCCATATCGAGGAGGGCGACCAAGTGGAGACGGAACTCGTTTATAATCCTGGAGATTCGGTCAGGATTCACAATCAAGTGCTCAGCAGTAAGGTGGAAAATGTCCATGCAGGATTGGCACCGAAGTGGAAAGACCCTTATATGGAGCTGAGAAGTTTACCAGCTGGTGTTTATATACTGGATACAACGCCTCCCACGAAGATACAAGGAAGTCTCTTGAAACCAGTCGGTGCAAAGACTGCTGTCAATGAGAATCTGGGAAGATTGAGTGTGGGGAAAGGTCGGAGTTTGGTCAGCTACTTCTTATCGATTGAGGGGTCAGAGGCATGGAGGTGATGGAAGGCGATAGGATGTACCAAGTGCGGACAAGCCACATGCCAGGGCAATACCATTAGGGTACAAATTGGGACCGGACGATCGGCAATCAACAACCGACACCGTCGAGAAGAACGAAGATTGAAGAGTGTGTACGTACAATGTTTAAGTTAGCTAACGGTACTAGAAAAATTCAAAACAAAGTTCTAAAGTAAAATTAGGATGGCAAGAATAGAGAGAATTAGAAAATATGTTTTGAGGTCTAAAAGGGGAGATTTTGTTGTGTTGAAAATTATTAAAATAATTTTTAATTTTTAAGACCTCAATACACAATTCTAAGTACAAATGTTGAAAAATATTTCAGGCATCATGTTTTTCTCCTTTTTTTTATAAAGAAAAATAGAATTGAAATGAAAAAAAATCCTTATTTTTTTAAAATTTGTTTTCAATGAAAGTTTTTTTTTAAATTAAATATAATTTATTTTCTAAGAAAATAATAATATGAACAGGTTTACACAATTTTGTTAAAAAAAAAATTTATACAATCAAGACGAAAACCAACAAACTTGCTACTGTGTGATATATATATATATATATATATATATATATATATATATATATATATATATATATATATATCTATATATATATCTATATATATATATATATATATATATATATATATATATATATATATATATATATATATATATATATATATATATAATTATAATAATAATAATAATAATAATAATAATAATAATAATAATTATAATACTATTTATTTGTTTTTAACCAATACCAGGTATACAAAACATCATACGATAAAAACACAAGCCCTTAAACATCTTTTTTGTGCTATAAATAAATTTTTTACATGAGGAGAATTTTTCTAGAACACAATTCCATATCGCATATTGCTTTCAATATACGCGTAGTATATGCTGAGTAAAATTGATTTTGGTACCGTATCTCTGATCATGCGCAAAAGATAAGTGTATTTACTAATTTTTGCTGTCACCTGATCTATATGATTATTTCTAGTTAAATTCTTATCAAGATGAATGCCCAAAAATTTTATGTGATCACGGAAGCAAATATTACCAAATGATGGAATTTCTTTACTAGTTTTAATCGGCCCGTATTCACCGAACTTTATAAATTGGGTTTTCTCTATGTTCAGCTTCAAGCTATTTTTTGTGCACCATTGAGATAGCGATGTTAATGATTCCGATATCGAGGCCTTCAAACTACCCTCACTCAACTGTTCAAAAGCAACAGCGGTGTCATCAGCGAACAAAATTGAGTTAGGCTCAGTCAATGTAAGATTGTTAATGTATAATATAAAAAACAAAGGCCCAAGAATTGATACTTATGGCACACCTTTTTTATGATTTTTCTATCAGAAAGGATCACTTTGTTGTAATTTTTATCAAGTTGGTTAAGTTGCACAGACTGTGAGCGATTTAACAAATATGAACTGAATAATTTTAATGCCACTCCGCGAAAACCAGAGTGATATAGTTTATCACATAGAAGGTCGTGGTCCACACAATCAAATGCTTTTGATAGATCAAACAGTGCTAAAGCGTTAAGATGGCCCCGATTCCAAGAGTTTTAAATCTGATTAATTACTTTGAAAATGGCCAAATTTATTGAACATCCTGGGATAAAGCCATGTTGGTTTTCTGCATTTACTCTTGTGTGTAAAATTTTTTTAAAAATTTGTGAGATGTTGCTCAATAAAGATATTGGACGATAGTTATCAATCAATTTTTTGTCTCCTTTTTTATACAGAGGTATAACCACAGATATTTTCAGCAAATCTGGGATTATCCCTTGTTGAAAGAATTTATTGATAACGTTACTTAGAGGTGCCGACAAAGACTGTGCAAATTTTTTTTAAATATTCACTGGAATTTTATCCCAACCAGCAGATCAAGTATTTTTTAACGACTGAATCATTTGGAAAACTTCTTCATCGTTTGTTGGAATCAAGAAAAAGCTATTCAGGTTACGTTTTATTACATAGTGAGAGCTAGCAGTTACAGCATCTAGTTTCAAAGCATCCATTATATTAACATAGTAGCTATTAAATTCAGTCGCGATTGTAGTAATATCTGATATAGTTTCATTATTGATAACAAAACAGCCAGGAAAATTGTTTATAACTTTAGAATTGGAGCAGTTCTTGGAGTTTATTATGTTCCACATGCCAGACGATTTATTATTTGAAGAACTAATAATTTCGGCATGGTATTTCAATTTTGAAGTTTTTATTAGTGCTTTAAATGTTTTATTAATTTGTTTCTACTAGGATACTGCCCACGACAATTCCCCTTGGAGAGAGTTGGATTTAATATACTCCAAATAAAAATCACGCTTAAGTTTAGAAAGTGATTTTACTTCAGGAGTGATCCAATTTGATTTTTTGGTATTTAACTTGTTAATGGTCACTAATTTTTCCGGGAAAATAAAGTAAAATTATGACAGATTTCCTCCGCGTCGCAACAGTAATAGACCGATGCCCAAGTTTCTGTCGTAAGTAATTGTTCAAATAAGCAATAATTTTCATGAGAATAGATTCGTGAATATTTTTTGAAAGTATTTGAAATATTGCAATGATTTATCAATATGAAACAGATTTCGATTGCGTGATGATCGGATATTAAACTATCAAGGCACCTAGTATACACCATCTTTGTAGTGGCATTTGTGATAACATTATCAATAAGCGTTGAACAAGAGTGTGGAATTCTAGTGGGCTCAGTAACTGTAGCGATAAGGTTAAAACTATTTGTCAGATCCATTAGTTGATTATACCTTGAATCATTTACTAGAAAATTAAAATTGAAATCCCCGCATATAAATAATTGATGTTTCTTATATTTCGATAGAACACTTAGCAAATTTTCTAAGTTTTCTAAAAATAACGTAAAGTCACTGTGAGAAGTTCTATAGATGGACACAACAATGATATGAAGTAATTGTGATTTTGCAACACAATATTCGAAGATCTTCTCTACGTAAGGTACATTTAATTTCATTTCTTCACATTCAAACTCCGATGTAGCATAAATTGCTACACCACCATGACGAAATCGCATTCTACAGCAGGATGAAACCAGCTCATAGTTACAGATTTGTGCATAAGTGATTTCATTTTTTGTTAGCCAATATTCACAGATGCAAACAAAGTGAGTATCTGAATCGCTTAAAAGTAGTTTTAGGTCTTCTATTTTATTTCTTAGACATTTAATATTCAGGTGCAGTATTTGAAAGTGATCTTTACGCTGAGTGAGTGTTAAATTAACAGTATTGTCAGTTGCTTCATTTCTTGACATTGGCACCTGATCTACAAAAAAAATACTGTTTTACAACTGCGCCTTTTGGCCAAACGTTCGGATCGTAGAGTAGTTGTTTCATGGATATATTAGCTTCTATACGGAAGATTTTGTAGTAACCTTGGCTGGTGAGAGATTCACATTTGAATTTAGTATCCGGAAAAACTGTCCTTAAATGTTCCATAACAATTTCCGGTGTCGTATCTGGAAGTGTTCTGCCCAGATATAACCAAAGCCTGGTTTCAGCTACTTTTAAAACAGAACTATTTACCGATGTTCCCTTTATAATATTTTCTTCTCTTTTCTTTTTACTTGTGACAGTAATGAATTTTGTAGAATCAGATTCTTTGGCCACAATATGAGCGGCATTCAGATTTTCAGAATTAATTCCTTGTTTAAACAATTCTGCATAAGATAGTGGTTGATTGTACAATTGTTCACCTGTGACTTTAGTTATTTGTGAAATGAATTTTGGTCTTTATTGTGTTGTTCACCTGTTTGTTTATTTATTATTGGAATTGACTTTTGTTTATGAGATTGTTGATGCAAATGTTGGTTATTAGATTCACTGAGTGAAATTGTTTCAATATTAAAGTTCATAGTTGTTCCATCAGGTTGAATATTATTCAAACTGAGATTCTGTATTGCCAACCTCGAGATCTGAGATATTTGATTGTTCAATTCACCATTAGGTGTCGGTTTAGAACACAAATTTAACTTAATATAACTCTTCAAATCTGGTATTTCACTCAATAACCTAACATTTTGAGTTTCAATTTCTTGAAGTTTTCTTGAAATTCCAGCTCTTGCTTCTTCAATAGTTTTTAGAAAACATTCTTGCAGATTTGAAAATACTTCGGATGATAACAAAGAATCACATAATTCCGTACTGTTACCATCCTAATCACTATCTTTATCTTTACGCTTTGCACTCGCACTACGTGTCTTATCGGCCATATTGGCATTATCGATATATTATATATATATATATATATATATATATATATATATATATATATATATATACTGTGTTCTTGTATATTTGTGTTCTTGATCCAATAGATAGAAATGCCACAACTTCTTTAACTCTTGGTTCTGCGTTCCGTGGGGTTGGTTCTAAGATGGTAGATTGTAGTGGTCCACATTTCTGTGTTCCATTCTCTGTTCACTGCTGTCCATTCTCGTAATCTGAACTAAATAATCATACCATAATCATTAATTACCGCTCTTGGATACCCATAACGACTGAATACTTCCACGTCATGTGCGTGGGTAGGACCCACCAAGTCGATGCTGAAAATCTCCCATGGTGAAGTAGGTCTTCGACTTCTGATACATTGACTTGGCTTCTGGTGAAGCTACAGATTCACTCCAGCACAAGTATCACACCCTTTTACATATCTACGTATGTCGTCTTGCATCCCATATCAGTGACGAGGGTACGAACCTGATACGTTTCTCTTCAACCGGGATGTGCTGCTTCATAGCTGTCGTGGTTAACTTAATCCTGCCATCGTCTAATGTCGTCTACTATGGGTCGTTCCACAATAACTCTTTACGATTACGTTTGGATTATTTATGTTTTCGCAAACTTTTCAATCCCCTACTCCGGAATACCTACCACTTCTTCGTCTTCAGCCTTGCCCTGTGGTTATTTGGATAAGGATTGGGCAACTTGATTACCTTTTTCGGGTACGTGCAATATTCCGTGGTCATAGGCTCCCAATGACAATGCCCATCTTGCTAATTTGGCTCGTCTATCCTTCGCCTTGTTTAGCCATTAGAGCGTTGCATGATCCGTGTGTAATTTAAAGTGTCCTCCTTCCTCAATGTCCAAATAATCGAGATACGTTCTTTTTTCGTAGTGGAGTATTATCGTTCTGTGGGTTCAAGTTTCTTGTTGCTATAATTGATTATTCTTCGTGTTTTACCATGATCTTCTATTCGAAATAAAATTTCACCCAATCCGACGTCATAAGCATACATGTTTAAACAAAACTACTTCTGAAAATCGGGGTGTGCTTGCTTCGGTGCATTTATTTAGGATGACTTCAGATTTTCAAACACCTTTTGATGTAATGTCAACCAACGCCGTTTTATATTTCTCTTCAACATTTTGCTTATACGTGCAGCTGTATCCTCGTAGTTCTTCACGAAACTTTGATTGATTGATTGCTTAACATTGGGGTAAAAATGATTGCACTTCGACCTTATGGTCCATTGTGCTTCCCCTTCTACCTCAGTCCAGCGAGATTCGCTTCGAAAAAGACTGGCAAAAGATTCGCAACAGACTGGACCTTACTTATCGGGTCCTACCGACAGTTCATACATTCGGGGTGAGATGCATCGAATATCCTGTATCTGCTGTAACCCAGAGGTTTGCAGTCAATGATTATGTGGCTGGATGTTTCCTCCTCTTCGCCACACAATCTGCACATAATGGACCCGTTATGGAGTCCCATTGTATGCAGATGCTTCCGCATGGGATAAGGGAAAACTTACGAAATAAATTTCAACAAATTTTTTTCTTACATTTAATCAATTTACCCCTCATAAATTTTTTTAGTTAATAGTTTACCGAGCTATTTACTTTGTAAATTGCACGGCTCTTTCATGGGATATCATCGTTTTTCAAAGAACTATTATCTGAGGTCTAGAGCTATTTACTTTGTAAATAACTCGGTCCTTTCTTCCATATTATCACTTTTTAAGAAGCAACTATTATATGAAGTCTAAAGCTATTTACTTTGTAAATAGCTCGGCCCTTTCTTCCATATCATCACTATTTAAAAAGCAACTATTATATGAATTCTAGAGCTATTTACTTTGTAAATAGCTCGGTCCTTACCCTCATATCATCACTTTTTAAGAAAGAACTATTACATTAAGGATTTTCCCGAAAACTCGGCCCTTTCTTATATTTATGTTTTTGGTCGGATTATTATTATTATTATTATTATTGTTATATTATTATTTATTTATTTGTTATATGTTATACTCTGTAATTTGATACGAAAATATTCCAATAGATTATTATTATATGAAACCATTTTTTTATTTTTATTTTTGTTTGTTTTTTTATTCATTCATTTAACCCGAAAGGGTTAAATAAATAAACACCGTGATCACTGGGAAAAAGTACTGCGGCAGAAGCTCGGGAAGGTGCAACAAAGAGGCTATCCCTCGATGCACTGAGGCTGAACACGATGCAACTGCGGAGGGTTACCGGATTCATTACCGCGCATTATCCCATGCGGAAGCATCTGCATACAATGGGACTCCATAACGGGTCTTTCTTACATTTATGTTTTTGGTCGGATATCAAACCTTTTTGAAAGGCTTAAATATACGAAGCCGAAGGCTTCGCACAAAACGCTTAGCGTTTTGTTACTCTTCGCGTATGCTTTGCGTTTCTTACTTTACTCTTTTTAGATTCATAAATACAAAGGAGACCGCTTCGCGTTATATAACGTCAACTGGCTCTGCTCGCTTTTTGAAGGGCTAAAACATCAATATAAAATGGTTGTTATATAATAATGGGAACAATGGGAAATCAAACCCTTTAAAACAAAAAATTCAAAATCGATTCATAAATGACGGAGTTCTGAGGTAACACGCATTAAAAATTGTCCTGCAATTTTTGTGTTTTTATTAATCAAACAATTAAATGTGTAACACTTGTATGTGTAACACTTGTATACCTTACATATATGAGATTCTACTGTACAGAATCTCATATTCACCTTCGTTGCACCTTCCTGAGCTTCTGCCGCAGTACTTTTTCCCAGTGATCACGGTGTTTATTTATTTAACCCTTTCGGGTTAATTGAATGAATAAAAAAACAAAAAAAAATTTAAAAAAAAAATGGTTTCATATAATAATAATCTATTGGAATATTTTCGTATCAAATTACAGAGTATAACAAATAACAAATAAATAAATAATCATATAACAATAATAATAATAATAATCCGACCAAAAACATAAATGTAAGAAAGGGCCGAGTTTTCGGGAAAATCCTTAATGTAATAGTTCTTTCTTAAAAAGTGATGATATGAGAGTAAGGACTGAGCTATTTACAAAGTAAATAGCTCTAGAATTCATATAATAGTTGCTTGTTAAATAGTGATGATATGGAAGAAAGGGCCGAGCTATTTACAAAGTAAATAGCTTTAGACTTCATATAATAGTTGCTTCTTAAAAAGTGATAATATGGAAGAAAGGACCGAGTTATTTACAAAGTAAATAGCTCTAGACCTCAGATAATAGTTCTTTGAAAAACGATGATATCCCATGAAAGAGCCGTGCAATTTACAAAGTAAATAGCTCGGTAAACTATTAACTAAAAAAATTTATGAGGGGTAAATTGATTAAATGTAAGAAAAAAATTTGTTGAAATTTATTTCGTAAGTTTTCCCTTATCCCATGCGGAAGCATCTGCATACAATGAGACTCCATAATGGGTCCATTATGTGCAGATTGTGTGGCGAAGAGGAGGAAACATCCAGCCACATAATCATTGACTGCAAACCTCTGGGTTACAGCAGATACAGGATATTCGATGCATCTCACCCCGAGTGTATGAACTGTCGGGAGGACCCGATAAGTAAGGTCCAGTTTTTGCGAATCTTTTGCCAGTCTTTTGCGAAACGAATCTCGCTGGACTGAGGTAGAAGGGGTAGCACAATGGACCATAAGGTCGAAGTGCAATCGTTTTTACCCCAATGTTAAGCAATCAATAAATCAAAGTTTCGTGAAGAACTACGAGGAGACAGCTGCACGTATAAGCAAAATGTTGAAGAGAAATATAAAATGGTGTTGGTTGACATTACATCAAAAGGTGTTTGAAAATCTGAAGTCATCCTAAATAAATGCACCGAAGCAAGCACACCCCGATTTTCAGAAGTAGTTTTGTTTAAACATGTATGCTTGTGACGTCGGATTGGGTGCAATTTTATTTCGAATAGAAGATGATGGTAAAACACGAAGAATAATCAATTATACCAACAAGAAACTTGAACCCACAGAACGATAATACTCCACTACGAAAAAATAATGTATCTCGATTATTTGGACATTGAGGAAGGGGAACACTTTAAATTACACACGGATCATGCAACGTTCTAATGGCTAAACAAGGCGAAGGATAGACGAGCCAAATTAGCAAGATGGGCATTGTCATTGGGAGCCTATGACCACGGAATATTGCACGTACCCGAAAAAGGTAATCAAGTTGCCCAATCCTTATCCAAATAACCACAGGGCAAGGCTGAAGACGAAGAAGTGGTAGGTATTCCGGAGTAGGGGATTGAAAAGTTTGCGAAAACACAAATAATCCAAACGTCATCGTAAAGAGTTATTGTGGAACGACCCATAGTAGACGACATTCGACGATGGCAGGATGAAGTTAACCACGACAGCTATGAAGCAGCACATCCCGGTTGGAGAGAAACGTATCAGGTTCGTACCCTCGTCACTGATATGGGATGCAAGACGACATACGTGGATATGTAAAAGGGTGTGATACTTGTGCTGGAGTGAATCTGTAGCTTCACCAGAAGCCAAGTCAATGTATCAGAAGTCGAAGACCTACTTCACCATGGGAGATAGTCAGCATCGACTTTCTATCTATTGGATCAAGAACACAAATATACAAGAACACAGTATATATATATATATATATATATATATATATATATATATATATATATATAATATATCGATAATGCCAATATGACCGATAAGACACGTAGTGCGAGTGCAAAGCGTAAAGATAAAGATAGTGATTAGGATGGTAACAGTACGGAATTATGTGATTCTTTGTTATCATCCGAAGTATTTTCAAATCTGCAAGAATGTTTTCAAAAAACTATTGAAGAAGCAACAGCTGGAATTTTAAGAAAACTTCAAGAAGTTGAAACTCAAAATGTTAGGTTATTGAGTGAAATAGCAGATTTGAAGAGTTATAGTAAGTTAAATTTGTGTTCTAAACCGACACCTAATGGTGAATTGAACAATCAAATATCTCAGATCTCGAGGTCGGCAATGCAGAATCTCAGTTTGAATAATATTCAACCTGATGGAACAACTATGAACTTTAATATTGAAACAAGTTCACACAGTGAATCTAATAACCAACATTTGCATCAACAATCTCATAAACATAAGTCAATTAATATAATAGGTATTGATCTCTCTTAGTATTGAAAAAAAAATTCGATAAACACATACGAAGTAAAGTTGTAGAAAATTAATTTTACTATAATTAAGTTTAAATAAAAGCTTGTTTTAAAAATATTTTTCATACATGCATTTTGTTTTTTTTAAATATGTTTTTTTTGGGGTAGGTTTTTTTGTAAAAAATGTTTTTATTTGAAATAGTTTACCGAGCTATTTACCTTGTTAATAGTAGTTTATTGATGATACAGTCTTAAAATATTTAAAATGAAAATGTTTAATTTTTCCTATACAAATTGCCAGTTTTCGCAATTTTTTTCGTAATTGAATATCCTTACATTGTGGTACAAAATTATATACAGAGTGGGCCAATTTCGATGGTTTTATGGGGTAACTCTGTAACTATAAGAGATAGAACAAAATGGATGGCACAGTCTCGATCTCTTTTTTTTAGACTAATTCATTGGTGTCAACAAAAATTTGCTAGCATCCTTTGCTTGCGAGTTATAAGCAAAAGTTCGATTTTTCGACTTTAAAAAATTGTGAATATCTCGGTTGTTTTAATAGCTAGATGAAAATAATTTTTGCATTCTAAAGATACTTTTTTTGGTATAATCCAGTGGCATTGTGAAAGTTTAAAAAAAAGGTTGGTTTTCGAGATATTACCTAAAGTTGTGTTTTTTAAATGGGAAGTATAGTTGGCTATGGCTTAGAACGGATTTTTTTTCCTCTTTTAATCATGTATCATTTATTGGGTCGGTTTTCATCCACTCTGTACAATAAATATAAATATACATAGAAGAGTTACATATTTAATTTTTTTTATTAATAAAAATGAATTTTTTTTCTTAAGTTTTCCCTTAGTATGTTTTTATTAAAATTTTATAACGCGGCAAGTTAATTTTTCTGATGATTTCAAATATTTTAAAACTTGCCGCGTTATAAAATTTTAAAAACAAAATAAGGGAAAACTTACGACATACATTTCAACCAAATTTTTTCTTACACTTAGTTAATTTACGCCTCATTAATTTTTTTAGTAAATAGTTTACCGAGCTGTTTACCTTGTAAATAGCTCGAAACTGAAAAAGGGATGGGATATCATCACTTTTTAAGGAACAACTATTATTTGAAGTCTAGAGCTACTTACTTTGTTTATAGCTCGGTCCTTTCTCGCATATCATCACTTTTTAAGGAGCAACTATTATATGAAGTCTGGATCTATTTACTTTGTAAATAGCTCGGTCCTTTATCCCATATCATCACTTATTAAGAAGCAACTATTACATTAAGATTTTCTAGAAAACTCGGCCCTTTCTTACAAACGGAAAATTTAACAATTTTAATTGTAATTAAAATAACATATGAAGCATATATCAATCTGATTTGTTAACATGGTTACTGCCTCCTTTTTGATTGGATAGATATTTAGTATTTATATAAAAAAAAGTATTTAAGTCTTCACAAGCTTATTTGATATATCAGTATGTCTTAATACTCCAAATAGAAAACATTGATTAGTTCATTGTATTGTTTTAATGTAACTTTTTTTAAATAAACAAGTTGTTTAAAAACAAATCAATTAAACAAGTTTATTTTCAAATGGCAATTCGTAATGATGAAGAATTAAATAAGTTATTATCTGGTGTAACAATTGCTCAAGGTGGTATATTACCAAATATTCAAGCAGTGTTATTGCCAAAGAAAACTGAAAAGAAAGCATAAATTTTATACATTGGATTATTGATAATAATATTCATCGATCATACGCCTTTTATTAAAACGCCACAAATAAAATAAATAGTGAAATAAGAGTGATATACTTTTTATTAATATAACTATATAAAATTTAGTATATATAAAATGTTACTTGATTTGTTTCGATTATGACTAATCTATACTAATCGTTTTACAGATAATTGATTATCAACGTAACAGCCTTTGAAGAAATGACTTGACCCGTCGGCTCTACGTCACAAAAAAAAATTCGTTACGCAGGAGCTGCGTCAACTTAGCGAATTTCCTTAGAATACATAAATCACTCTCTAGCGGTCATATTTTTAGTCTGATAAAACTGCCTTAAGGCAGTTTCAGGGGTGTTTTTCCCATTTTCGGAGGTTTGCGTTATAGGTAATGACATTTTTCAAAGTAATCTGTAAATTTGACTTTATAAAGAAGTGAAATGGCAATTTTACTTCAATTAATTGGTGGAGAGGGGGTGGAATGCGATGTAGGTAATGAAATTTTTCAAACTGTTATGTTAACTTTACTTTATTTCGGGTCGATTGGTGAAAATTCTATCATTTCAGCATGTATAGAACTGAAAAACGTAATTTTGGGGGCTGTTTTTTCGATTTTTCGGGAGGTTGTAATACAAAATATTAAGTTTATTGAAATAACTTCCTAATTTGTAGCTATTAAGCGTCGATTGCAAAAAACTGCATCAGTTTTAGGGATTTTTTTCCCATTTTCGGTGTGGTTGCGATGTAGGTAATGAAATTTTTCAAAATATTCTGTTAACTTGACGTTATTTCGGGTCGATTAGTGAAAATTCCATCTTTATAGCATTAACAGAACAGAAAAACGTTATTTTGGAGGATGTTTTTCCAATTTTCCGGGGGGTTGCACTGAAAATATTGGAGTTTACTCGTCAGTTTGAATTAGATTTTTTTCGTCAGTTTGAAGCAATTTCACGTCGAATACAAAAAACCGCATTATTCTAGCATAAGGGCTTGATTATAAGGGCTTTAAAAAATTTTTGCAGGCGAAGCTGCAACGAGTAATGCTAGTAATAAATAATAATTGATCAATGCAAAATATAATTAAAAAGTTAAAAAAAATAAAATGAGAATATAAATTTATGTTTATAAAATTAAAATAAAAACAAATTCACACTGTTTTGGGTCACCCATCCAAAAACTAATTGTAATCATATGTGCTTAACTTTTAAAATTAACGCACACTGCTGTATTCAAATTGCTATGTCTATTTCTATAGGGTATAAAAATTAATAGGTATATATGTTATTGTTCTGTTTACGTTACGTTTTCTACATGGTTGTTTGCTAATGATACAGTCTTAAGTTAATTAAAACAAAAAATTGTTAAATTTTCCGCTTTTCCGATACAAATTTCCAGTTTTCGCAATTTTCCCGTCGGTTTGGGTACAACAACTACCTACATGCCAAATATCAACTTTACAGCATATCTGGAAGTATCGTAGAATATTGATCTATTAGTTACCAAAAATTGGGGGTTTTACCGCTAATTTTGCGTTTTTGAAGTGAAATAACTTTTAAACGGTTAATTCGTTAACGATCATTGAAAAAACCGGGTTCTTATAATTCCGTAAAGTATCGATAATTCGAAATTTCAACACTGTAGCTCTTTTCGTTCAGAAGATATTTCGGGGTCAAATCAACTCCTAGTATTTCCATGAGTAATAGCACTGTAGTGAAAAGTCCGATGTGTCCCTTAAAACTCGGCCTTACGCACTACCGTGCTCTAGATAATACAATTTAATAATATAACAATGAAAATTAGGCAGCAATAAATAAATAACACGTCGTAGTAGTTTTTTTTTTCAAAAATTGAACATAAAAAGTTGAATAATAATTTAATTAAACCATGTTTTGCATTAGTTATTTTGAATCAATTCATTCAGTCTGTGCATGAAATCGCATAAGTCTAATAACTCTGTTTTATCTTTACAGTTGTACATTTCATAAATTTCAGTTTTTTCAGAAATTTGTTTTTGAAGATGATTGTTTCTGGCGTGATCTAAGCTATTACAATGAAGAAAATAGAGTTCGGCTGATTCTAAATCACTCTTGTAGAAATCATTTTTGTAGAAGTTCAGGGATGGTTTGGAATGAATTTCGAGAAGGGTACTTTCGTAGTATTTGTTCTCGACATTTGATTTAATGAAGGACTTTTTGTGTATGTTATAATCTGTTCTTTCTGTCAAGTAACGCAGGTTGTATTCGGTTAGGGTGTTCAAAATTATACGTGCCCAGCTATTGTTTACACACTCTAGGAGGTAGTTCAAACAAGTTGTTTGTAGCCGCTTGTGTTTGCTATGGACTAACTTAACAAAGTAGTTCATATATACCTATTTTACTTGGACGGATGTTGTTAGTTGTCTAAGTTCTATTCATGTTGCGTTCTCTGCACTACTTTTTTAAATTTCTTCCTTGTAACTTTAGAACTTCCTTGCTAAGTTTCAAGTCGATAAAGCCCACTTCTGCATTCGATATGTAAAGGCCCCATATTTGAGCACCATAGGTGAGTTGATCTAAGCATATTGAATACATCTAACTTTGTCGTAGTTGGTACATTATTAAATTTTGATTAGTTTGATGTAGGGCCGCGTGTAGAGTTTTTTTTCCTTTTTATGTGTTCTTCTAGTTTTGCATTCCAATTTATTGTGAGACCTAAGTAACTGAACTTGTCTACGTGTTCTAGCTCTTCATTTTGGGAACGCCATGTGAAATTGTTTTTGAGTTTATATCCTTCCCTAATCAACATTACTTTGGTTTTATTTAGGTTATTTATTAAATTCCAATCTTTTAAATATTTTTCAAATTGGGTTATAGATCTTAGTATGCTTGGTGAATCTGATATGAACACATTGTCATCTGCATATATCAAATGGTGAAATTTTTAGTGTTGCCTAATCACAGATCATGTGTTTCTACATTTTCCAAATATTGTGAGAAGTTACTCACGAATAAATTAAATAATATTGCTGATTGTTGACATCCTTGGCGAAGTCCGTGAGTAGTGTGACATTTATCGGTGCATTTCGTGTCGCTTATCTTAACAGTAAAGTAAAAGTCCTATAAATGGTTTTAATTATTGGTATAAAGTTGTTCAAAATTCCCAGTTGATTCTACTTCCACCACAGAGCGTCTTTATTCACAGTATCGAATGCCTTCTGTATGTCTATAAAACATTGGAATAGTTTTTTTCGCTTTATCTGGAATGTCTTTCAATTAGCGTTTGTAGTACCAGCAAGTTATCATTCCAAGAAAAATCGCTCCGGAATCCAACTTGATACGGGCTTAATTTATCATGAGTTTCTACCCATTTTTGTAGCCGATTACGCAATACTTTCATGTATACCTTGCTCAGGGTGACTAGCAGGGCAATTGATCTGAAATTGTTTGTATTCGTCTTATCATCTTTTCCTTTATAAACATTCGTTATTATTCCTCTTTTCCATTGTTCGGGTATTTCCTTCTGCTTGAACAGCAAATTGAAGATTTGGAAAGAGTG
This sequence comes from Nineta flava, assembly GCA_963920215.1. Lineage (NCBI taxonomy): Eukaryota > Metazoa > Arthropoda > Insecta > Neuroptera > Chrysopidae > Nineta > Nineta flava. The sequence continues at coordinate 62,914,252 of OY986042.1, forward strand.
TGACCATTTAACGGTTTTATCTTTTAAAGTTTTTTGAAGGGTTCTATTGGTATTCCATTCATTCCTGGCGCTTTACCATTGTTCATAACTTGAATTTCGTTATTTACTTCTTCGGTTGTTAATATTACATCAAGTATGGGGTCCAATTCCGCCAATTCCGTTAAATGCAGTTTTATTCTTGGGTTCAGATTAACATCATAAGCAGAATCCAGGTTATATATGTGAAAATAGTGGTTAATCCATTCTGAAGGTTTTATCATTTCGGATATTTTATTTCGTTTTTTTAATTTAAAAAGAATTCAAAATTGTTTCTAATTGTATTTTTTATTAAAATAATTCTTTGTGCTGTGTGTTAGAACGTATGTACACGTTTAAGAATTTTTTCTCTTCCTAATTTTCCTTAATTCTACATGTTTGTTTTTTTTTCTTCGACAATCTTAATCATACCATGTCTAACCACGAAATGCGTGTTCTTTCATTTCGTTATCTATGTGCGCATTGCAGGCTCGTGTAATTGCTGCTTGGATCAGCTGGTATGATTCACTCATGTTGTTTTTATTTATTGAATCATTAATTCCCATACTTTGTTAGAAAATTTCTTCTGAATCTTCCGTCCTTTTATATCTTATTAGAGCCTTAGTTTTCGTATTATCTTTATTCAAGGTACTTCTTTTTTCCACTTCATATTTAATTTCTAGTATCAAAGGCATATAACTGGATTCGGTTCGATCATCGACTCTTAGTTAAATATTTTCCATCAGTCCAATATTTTCCGTGTCTATCATTGTAACATCTGCCAATTACGATAAACATACAATTGTCTTTACAGAATTGTACTAGTTTTTTTTCCATATTTGTTTAATGTTATATCTTTGTTCTTTCAGTTAGAATTATGTTATATCCACTTTCTAGAAAGCTCTAATATTATTCAAAGTTCGTAGAGTTTATGTCTTCTACATCTTGCAGATTACCGGTTCTTACAATCCAGTCCTCTGGTTGATTATAACAGGTTGTAGTATACACATTTTGTTAAATAATTCTAACTTTAACCTTTAAAGTATTTCCTCTACTGAATTTTCAAGCCTATCAGCGTTTTTCGCTATATTTATATGTACGAACTCTGATATTCCCCCAGGTTGGCTCCCTTTTTTAGTATTATTTTTCGTCTTACATTTGTGAAATCATATAAAGATTATTAAAATCATCAAAGAGAACTCCAGGTTTTTTTGAAATTAAATTTCAAATTTTGCCCCAGTTCCTGGAACAATTATTTGTATTTTATTAATACGTATTTCATCTACAAGGTAGTCATCATCAGTATGAATTAGCTAATCGTCACTCTCTCTGAGATATGGAGTCAGAGATATGTTACTTGTTGCTAATTTGGTGCGTTGAGACACGCACCATTGAGAGACACGCACCCAATTAGGAACCAGCAACATATCTTTGACTCCATATCCCAGAGATAGTTACGATTAGCTTATTCGTACTGATGATGAATATCTTGAATTTGAAATACGTATTTAAAGAAATAATTAATTTAGGAATTGGGGCTGAATTTGAAATTTTATTTGTGAAATCCTTCAAATGAAATAATGTTAATATGATTGTTGCTTTTGAGCCAAGTCTAGACTAGAACAATTATAATAAACTTCCTTAAATTTTTAGTTAAATCGTAATCTTTAACTTCACTCATTATTTCTTCGATATTCCAGATACATACTTCTAGTTTTTGAATCAATACGTTAGTCCGTATTCTTTGCATGGCAAACATTCTAACCTCGAACCTTTAAGTGGTGCCCTTGTTCAAAATGAATCGAGGCTATGGCGTCCGAACTTGCGGAAAACCTTTATCACACCGTTAACTCTTGGCATTGCGTTATGCCGACGAGACACATGACAAAAGGAAGTTATATTAAACGATCCACACTCTGACACCAAGCCGCCTCAGGATGTGTAAAAGGCCAATTCTTATATTCTTTATTTACTCGTGGGATCAAATATGGTCCCATGAGGACACACTAAATAATCCCAAGTTGGAAGGTACTGGAAACAGTACACCTCCATCAACTGATGCTCTACCTGGACCCACAGGGACGTATCAAGTAGGGGAAGGTGAAGTTTCTCCAATGAACCTAGGGTCCACATTAGTGGAACCAAGTTCCTTAACAGATACCAAAATCTTGATGAGTCTTCAGGCGCTACAGCTGAAAGCTAAACGCCTTGGAGGCGCACAGCAAAAGCGGTTGCCCCGACAGAGGGTGGTGAACAGGAAGTGGTGAAGTTCCAAGCTCTTTCCAAACTGCATCTGACAAGACTATGGAGGAGTCAACCCCTGTCCGTCCATATAAACATGGTTGGGGTAATACCACCATCAGTCACACAGACACAGAAACAGAGCACGGCGGCTGATCAAGCCATCGCTTTGGTTGCGTGGAAACTACCTCGTGCCTTCATTCGGTACGAGGCCTTGGTGACCGAGTGGTCGGCGGAACAGGCCGAAATGCTCCACGGTACCCGTGAACGGGCAATCGATGAGTCCCTAGACAGGGACACGACCATCGTTCTCCCTCGACCCTTAGCGGACCATATCTTTATACGGATGGATCAAGGGCCGGAGATTTTTCTGGCGCGGAGGTTTTTGGACCTAGAAAAAAGGAATCAATTTCTCTTGGTCAACATGTGACGGTTTTGTAATCAGAAATCTTCGCCATGTTGATAGCCAGTAGTCTTCTCAGATAGCCAGGTAGCAGGCATGAATGCTTCGAGAAACTGAATCACCTGGCACTGAATAACACAGTCAGACTCTGACGTTCAAGGGGACGAAGTAGCAGACTCTTTGGCAAGAGAGGGGTTATTTCAAACGCCCCATTCACCTGAGCCTATCATTCCCATTACAGATGCTCCGTAATTTACTGAATCAAGGGATGAATGCAACAAGCTTACCTCGACTACTGGGACTTTGCACAGGGCATGCGACATGCCAAGTAGTGCATAACCACCGCTAGGTCATTCGACTATGCTCGGTTGAAATTCAATAGAATTCAGTTGAGAAGGGTGGGGGGTTCTTAACAGGGCACTGTCGATTAAACTACACCCTTCATAATTTGGAGATCTCTGATGATCCCAATTATAGGGCCTGTATGAAGGACGATGGAACCCCTATACATGTCATATGTACCTGAAGAAGCGTGTAGGGTGTCAGGTATAGAATGATTGTGAAACCTTGGATTCATCAATCCTGGGAGCAATCCCGGCGTAGAAGTTGTAAGCCTTCTGTGTGACGTCTGGCCTCAACAGAATCCTATAGCTACATCTGTTTAAAATAGCATCTCTCTGCCCCGGATACGTTTCGCCTTCGGGTGACAGGTTGTTCTCAAGGAAGACATGGAGGACCCCTTGGTCTAGGTGCATGGGACCCAATTGCGGTACCCCTTTTTCTAATTATAATTATTTTTATAACATTGCCTTTTTATTCTTCTGCTTGCTATTTTCTTATAATGTTTCTTTTGTTTTCATTTTTCTCATCACTCAACTGCCTTTTGTTCGCACTCGTTCCGTTTTCCAGTTCATCTAGCGTATAGCACTTTCCCTCCACATAAAATTTATTGTTGCTTATAGACGCTCTTTTATTTTCTTTCAAGTTCTTCACTAAATACTTTCCAAGTATTCCTCGTATAATTATATCCTCTCATGACATCATTTTTAATCCGGACTAATTCCGTACTTTATTTTTGTTACGCAATTGGCGGCTTTATTTTGTTCATGAGGAAGTTGTAATAGAGCTGGTCTAATGACCTCAGTTGCATGATTTTTACCTAGTCTATGAAATTATCTATTTCATTTGGTTAAATATCCCCAACGCTACGCGTTTTGTTATGCTTTGCGTTTCCACCATCGCGAATCCCAAGATGGCCTTCGGCCTTGGCTTCGCGCCTAAGAAAGATTACAAAAAACCGCTACCTTCTAGCATAAATAGAAGATAAAAATTAAATATTAATATGAAAAAATTAACTCGTCAACCAGAAATTGAACCTCGGGCCTCTGGATATCTAGTCCAATATGCTTCCGCTACAGCAAAGACGACTGTGACGTGATAGCCAACTTTTTCATATCATTCTTATTTTTATTTAGTTAGACAGTATTACTTCTGTCGAAGTTATAATTCATATTTATTTATTTGTGTATACTTAAGCGTCAACATAACGATGTTTGTCTGAATTCCTTTCGGTTACGTAAGACAAACTGTAGAAGACTTTAGCGTATACTATTTAGACAAATGTCATTGTCATTGAATTTTTAATTAAATACTAATATGAAAAAATTAACTCGTCGACCAGGAGTCGAACCTCGGGCCCTTGGATATCTAGTCCAGTATGCTTCCGCTACACCAAACACGACTGTGACGTAATAGCCAACTTCTTCATATTATTCTTATCTCCCGTTAAAAAAAAATGAAGATACCTGAAATGTTAATTTTCTTACATTTAATTAATTTATTTATAAACAAATGTAAGTAGTTTATTTTTTAAGTGTGTAAAAAAGAAATGAAAGTATGAACTGAATTTAAATTTTTTATTTGTATGTATGGTGACAGTGATAGAGTGAGAATTTAAAGAATATATGTAATGTTAATACATGTAAAGTGTTATAACTTACTCTAACGTGTAAAAATGAAATAAAATGTTGTTTCTGCTACTACAAGAATAATCAAAATTGTGAGAGACTGATTCGGATCAGGTCTGTTCATTTTTTTTAACGGGAGTGTACATTAATATTTTAATCTCTTGATTTCGGACTGACATCGAATGTGTTTCTATTTGATCGAGAATTTCTGGTAGATCGTTTAAATATAGGAGGAAAACAATAGCCGATATTTGGCACCCTTGTCTCAAGGCGCGTTCCGATTTAGATGTAGTTGATCGTTTACGTCCACTTATTTTAACACAGAATCTGTAATTAGCGTATATAGATTTTAATAATTTGATTGGCTTCTTGTCCATGTTTAACTTTTCTAGTTTTTCCCACAACATTTCTCTATCTACTGAGTCGAAGGCTTTTTCCTCGTCTATAAAGCATGCATTCAATTTTTTTTATTTTTCCAAGCTCTCTTTTATTAAGTCTTGTAATATTAAGATATTTTCCAGAGTGATGAACTGTCTTCAAACGTAAGCTTGAAATTTTGTAATGATGTTATTATTTATTGCCCGTTCTTGGATTCTATTTGCTACTGCTTTTAAGAAAATTTTACTTATGCCTGACAGTAATGTAACTGGTCAGTAATTTCTCGCGTCGCTCCTTTCACCTTTGTTTTTAAAAATGTTAAAAATTACCCCTATCTTCCGTTCGTCTGGTATGACCTTTGCCCTAGATGTCTCATTAAATAGATTTGAAAGAATTATTATCACCTTTGGATTTTCTCTCGCGTGCCTTAAAAATTTAAAATGTATTCCTTTTATACCTGGGGCCTTTTTTTAAATTCACTAATTAGTTGGTTAGTTTTTCATAGTCGGCAGCAACCGCATATCCTACCAATTCCTAGTCTACTCATAAATTACTTCCACTCCTCTCACATCCTAAGGCATCACAATGGACCTTATGATCGAAGTGTTACCCATCCAGAGCAGCCTTTACAATCTACTTTTAATTATCATCATGACCTCCTCCTCTGCTTTGACTCAGTATGCCGTCTGCATCTTCTATTGTTGAGTTTCTCTATTTCGTACTGAGAATACTGTTTCGCTTCTCTGTTGAGTTTGATGATATTTTTTCCTTGGCATCCAGTTGTGGATCCTTCCTGTAAAGTTCTGTGTAAAATCTCATCCAACTTTCAACGTTTATCTCTTCCCCCGTTTAAGGTTTCTTACTTTTTTGTGGCAGGGAGGTGGAAAATTCCATGACGCACGGAGTGTGGGACTCCTGGCCAGCCAGACTACCCACTAAAGCCCACCCCCCTTTTTGGGGCTTCGAGAACCTGCTCATTAGCCCCCGCAGGATAAGAAATAACAAAAACAAAACTTTACAAATAACAAAATATCACTACCAAGAATTAACAAGGTAGGAAAAAAATAACCAAATATAAAATATTTACAAAATATAAGAAAAATGACAACCACAACAACAACATATAACAACGTTACAGTGAAGGTGTAAAAGGCCTTCACTGCAACAAATAAAAATATTTAAAAAACTAAATAACAATAAAAAAAAAAATTTGAAACTTAAAAACTAGATAACAATAAAAAGTTTTAAAAACTAAAAAAATATTACGTGTAATAGTGTGGGTGTAAAGAGCCCACACTATTACAGTAAAAACAATAAAACTTTAAAACTGAATAATTAAAACTAAAAAACTTTTAAAACTAAATAACACTTTATGTGTAATAAAATGTGATATTGTGGGTGTAAAGGGCCCACAATATCACAGATAAATTCAATAAATAATTTAAAAGCACAAAACATTTAAAAAGAAGATAAAATCCTACGAGGCTGTAAATAAAAACAAATAAAAGAGACGATTTAAAAAAAAGAAGAGATGTTTCGGTATCCTGGGCAGAACCAGCGAAGGATAGAGCCGCAGTAGCATCTCCCGGTCCGCTCCCCACGATGTACTAGCCAATCCCTTAAGCACATTCATTGGCTTGCGACAACTCGCTGCCAGGGATTGGAGGTGTGGACGCCACGTTAATTTCTTGTCAAAGACAAGTTCCAGAAACCGAATAGAGTCGACACACCCAAGGCCGGTGCCCTTTAAGTAAAGGATCGGATCGGGATGAGCCTTGCGTTTTGTACAGAAATGGACCACTTTAGTTTTAATTGTGGAGAACCGAAAACCGACACTTTCTGCAGAATGCACCACTTCGTTGATGCCTTGCTGGAGTCTCGTTTCAATTGCATCCATTGATGGAGCTCCATAGAAAATTGCAAGGTCATCAACATACAAACATTGACGAATCGGGGCTGAAGCTGCGATGTGATTGACCGCTATAGCAAAAAGGGTGGCACTAAGCGTCGAGCCCTGGGGAACACCCATCTCCTGGGAATGGATCCCAGAGTCAAAGCCACCCACCCGGACACAAAATTTGCGGTCATACATAAAACTTTGAATGAACTGAGGCAGAGATCCTCTTTGACCCCAGTCATGCAGCTTCCTGAGAATGCCATACCTCCAAGTCATATCATATGCTTTCTCCAGGTCGAAGAACACTCCCACAAAGCTCCGGAGAAAGTTTTCGTGAATGGCATTCTCTATTGGCATCTATTTCTATTCTCTATTGGAATTGTCTGATATTTACTTATCAGATGATTGGTCTCCAGCCACCAGACGACACGTCTGTTCACCATTTTTTCCAATATCTTGCTGAAGCAGCAAGTCAAAGATATTGGACGGTAGCTTGATAGTTGGATGAATCTTTACCCTCTTCTTCGTCTCCCCCCAACGTGGGATCTTGAAAACTTTCCATGAAAGTGTCTCAGTTGGCTCGACGAAGACGCCATCTCGGCGAAGTAGGATGTGGACACATCAGTGAATTACGAGAAATTTTGATAGGTAGATGGTCACTCCCACAAGGATCAGGGAGTACCATCCATTCCAGTCGATGAGCCAGAACCGGTGGGCATAGTGTCAGATCAATTGCTGACATCTTACCAGTTCTGGCGTTTAATCGTGTTTTCTCACCGGTATTTAAAAGAAACGTGTTGAAACGTGTTGTTTTCTGACATCTCCCACGTGCGTCTCTATCTGCGTCACAGCCCCACAATTGACTTTGAGCGTTAAAATCATCTAGTATCAGAAATGGCTGTGGAAGTTGGCCTGTGGAAGGTTAAACGTGCCAGATCTACGATACTCCAATCGAAGTCCGGTAGATAGATTGTGCATACTGTGAGTTTGAGCGATCCGTATATTCTTACTGCTAAAGCTATTAGGAGGGTGTCAAGGCGAAGCGCCTGGTAAGATAGGCCCAGCCTTATTAATATTGCGACACCACCCCTTGCTCGAACATCTGGTAGAACATCTCGCCAGCGGATGGTATAACCCTTCAGGGTATATGTCTCCGCCGGTCTAAGATGTGTCTCTTGTATACATACACACATAGGTGTATGCTCTGCCAGAAGCATGGGTAGCTCACAGTAGCGTTGTTTAATACCATTGCAATTCCACTGTAATATATTTACCATTTCTATTGACTAGAATGGGTTGCCCCAGGAAGTTGTGGGATCACTTCCTGGGTTTCCTTTTCGGCCAGCCTCTTTCGTCCCTTCTAGTCGTCTCCTTGTCGGAGAAGGTGATGGAATCTGATACGTCACCCTGTAGGAGTCGACGACCCTTTTTTCACGATCCGGGAGGCTAGTCGAGCGCAGCTTGTGCGCTGGGCTGCCTCCCGACGATGTTGAAGCTGGGGGTCTGGACATCTCCGGCCTTGGTGAGCTTAGCTTCGCCTGCAGAGCCGGCTCACCCCGTAATAAAAATGGAGGTGGAGTGTTTTTACGATCCATCTCCATCCTTTTTTCTTTTGAGGTGCACTTATTGGTTGCCACCTCCGAAACTCTCGCATTTGTTTTAAGAGCCTCTCTTTTCCGTTTTACTGTTGTTTTGGGAGAAGCCTGAATAGTTCCCTCTTGGGTTGTTCTTAAAATTTTAGCTGGCCTTGCTAACGCTTGGCCGTCACTTTTTTAATTTAAAAACTAGCTGATGATTCACATCATCAGCGGAGAAAGCTCTTTTGCGAGCAAAGAAGCGTTAGCTGAAGGGGCGGGAGTAGCTTTGACGCGGGCATAGTAGATGGCAGGTTGAGTGCGAGTGCTGGAGCTCATCACCCTTCTGCGCGCCTCAGGATAAGTGAGCTTATCCAGAACTATCATTTTATGGATAGCCATCTCTTCCTTGTGTTTGGGGCAGTTCCTCAACTTTGCCGAGTGACTACCCTCACAATTATCACATGTAGTTGGCTTCTTGTTGACCAATACGTAAATAATTATGTATATTTATGTTTATGTATTTATATATATATATATTTATATATATATATATATATATATATATATATATATATATATATATATATTTATATATATATATATATATATATATATATATATATATATATATATATATATATATATATATATATATATATAATAAATAAATATATTACTCCTCTTAAAAATTATTTTGTGGCCTCCTATGAGGCCATTTTGTTAGATGAATATATTATATTTGATGTTGACATAGTCGTTTTCCGATTTTGAACTACATAGACGATATATTTATTTTTTGTTGCTTGTTTGTTTGTTTTAACATTTTCCCATAACACCAAACCAATTGCTATTATTATGAATTTAGAAACTTCACACAGGTAATCTAAGTACGAAATGTTTAAATAAAATCTTTATTTCATTTCACCTTTATCACATTTGAATTAAATTATAAGTGATGATTTCGACTCAATTGTTCAATAATTGCAATCTAATTATAATTCTTTATTTATTTATGTTAAAATGCATATATAATTAATAATGGTAATGTGATTAAAATGAAAAATATAAATTTAATAATACTTAGTATCAAAATTCTTTTATATGTGATAATAAAATAATTTATAAATTGATGTTTACAATTGATTTGATTTATAACCTCTTCGCAATTGAGGTACATACAACAATATAGAGTACATTACGTATAAATTTGGAGTACGTTTATTATTTTTCAATTTACATACAAGAACTCTGTGGTAACTCTGAACTAGCTATTATTAAGACAACATTTGACAGGTTTTTTCAAAACGACAATATTTATATATTTATGAATGTCGTTAATTTTATTCCTGTTCAAGATGAGTACTTTATTCAGCTGTTCATTATGCTTTACATCAACACATTAAGTGTTGATGTAAAATAAAAATAATAATTTAAAACGTCATAAGGTTGTTAATGAACAAAATATTGTACAAATTGAATCAATAATCGTCAAAATTTTAGATTAATTGTCCAGTATAATGAAAAGGATAGTAAATTTTTTTAATTTTATTTATATTAATAAATTTGGTTTTTTAAAAACAGATTATTAATTTTTGAAAAACGTTAAAATTTTAACGTAATCATAATTTGTAAAAGTAATTTTATCTAAAAATTAAATTTTATATATTCAAAAATCAATCTTTTCAACAGAATCGCATTGATTTTTACAATAATATCATTTATTAAATAATCCAAAATCCTCAATAAATTACAAATTTCCAACAATTAATTAATTTTAATAAATTTTTAAAAATTCTTGGTTGTAGGCTGTATTTGTTTAGATGAATTTTTTATCCATTGTTGATTGAACTATTTTTGAACTGCTGTGGTGTGTGGATGTTTAGACCACCCAGTATCTGTAACGTCTTGCAGATGACTTGTCTTGAATAGTAGTCTCGATAAATCAGGACGATAAAGCGTTCTGAGCTTCTTGTATTCTATTATTGCACTCTTTTGTGATTGAAATTGGCTTGGATCAAAATTAATAAGAAAAGCTCCGGTAAGATTTTTAACTCTAGATAGCGCAACATATGCTTGTCCACAGGAAAATATACAAGAATCTATATCTAGAAGTTCGCTACCCTAACTTAAACCTTGACTTTTGTGAATATTGATAGCGTAAGCAAGACATATAGGAAATTGTTCACGACACACAAACGCGTGATAGAAAACTTCAAATTTATTTTTAACTTGGTCCAAATCGTGTACCAAGCAATGTGTAAATTTTATGCGAATTATCTTAATTTTGTTTATGTCGTCAATATCCCGAAAAATTTGCTCCACAATACCAATTAAACCATTAACAAGTCTTAAACTGAGATCGACATTTCTTGGAAGCATTACACGAGCCCCAATTTTTATACTTAATTTTTTCTCTAAACCTGCTGTCATAGATAAATCATCATCATACTTATTTAATATTTCACGAACTTTTTTAGAAAATGATTTTCGACATTCAACCTCATCAATAGCAATTACTTCTATCATTAACAGAAGTGGAATTAAATTTCAGCAATCTGGAAGATAATAATTTAGAATCATCTATTGTTATAACTCCTAATCGTAATCGACTCAACAGATTCATGAAATCATTATCATCTTTTTGTCGCATGTTAATACAAACTTCTTCATAACTAAATAATTTTTTCAACAAATTTGTAATAACACTTAATGAACCTATCAGATTATTTATATCTTTAGCTGATATATCTTCAAAAGGTGATTGTTCTCTGACAGGCGGTTGTTGTAACAAATCCCCAAATACCAAAATATGTTTTCCTCCAAACCACCCATTTTCATTATCAAAAGTATAAAATATTTCCATTAGACGTAAATGAATAAACATAACAGTTATTTTGGAAATCATTGACACTTCATCTATGATTATAAGCATCATGTTCGATAAATCAGCTCGTAATACTTTTAAAACTTGATCTGAAAGAGGTTTATATTAAGGTGTGAATCCACGTTCAAGTGGTAGTTGTAATAACCTATGGACAGTTAGCCCATTAACATTAAACGCCGCAATCCCAGTGGGCGCAGTGACAGCCACAGTCTTATTGAAATTTTTCGACACCCATTGTTTTATTGTATTTATTAGTTAATTTTTACTCGTCCCCCCTGTACCACTCTCGAAAAGTCTAAGAGTGCTCGAATTTTTGTCCAATGTTTCGTGAATTTTATCAAATATACGCTTTTGGTATGAATTTCAATTATCAACCATTTCTTTCTTTTCTTGATCCGATATATTTTTAATTAATCGAAAATCATCCATTGCATTAATTGCTTGTTCAAATTCTATCGGATTTTCGATTGCATCATCATCATGTTCATTTGCATCGTTTTACCTGTTCTCTTGTATTTCAGCTATTTTCTTCTCGATCATTTCAAATGCTTTCTCCAAATTTTCTCTGTAGTCATTTTGCCTGTCCGTAATTTATACCATCGCTTAAAGTTTCTTTAACTATATTAAAGGCTCCCGTATATGAATCTTTTTTAATTCGACAAGATTACGCCAATGCATAAACAAAAGTAAAATTGCAAAGTAATATTGTTCTGGATACTTTTTAATATCAATAATGATTCGATAATAGTAGTGGATAATGATTGAATAAGTGTGGTAGTTTTCTTCTTTTTAAAAATTTTTCGTCACCAATTTGATAACATTCAGCATAAACAGGACGACTATCGACAATGTCATACCATCTGGAAAAATCATAAAGGTTCATTTATTCTAACTCTGCTAATCTTTTTAGATAATAATCATCAATCAATGATTTGTAAAATAAATCTGATGAATTTGGATGCAAATTATTTATATCTTTCCTAAATTTAACTCTGCAGTTACGATGTATTTTCACGTCAAGCCATTTGAAAATGGTTTCTGGATCAGTTCCATAAAGGGATAAACCGAGCAAAGTATCACTTGCTTCAAGTAATCCGCCCTCCGTCCAACCAATCCGACCAACATTAAAAAGTCGACTCGTTAATGTTTTTGTAGAATTTATAACTTCAAACATTTCTGTTACATGACTTTTTTCGCCTTTTGTTGTATACTTAGTGATATAGTAATTCAATACAGTTGTAATTTCACCAGTAAACTGAATATCTACATTTCTATTCCACACTAAAAGTACTACTGGATTATAGTCATTGATATAAACAGATTCTTTTTTCCTAGGTATATTGTAGAATCTCTTATTTGATAGAGTTTTCTTTGCTGCTACTGACTCTGTTACTCCTATTTTTTTCATTTGATCTGTTACAGGACGTGGAAAACCAAATCTGCAAACGCGAATATAGCCAGTTGATTTTTTTTTATTCCTTAAACAATAATTATTATGTTTATGAAGTTGATAATTCATAACTGGATCATGTAATTGTGGTGAATTTTGTTTGTTTGGAATAACGCACGTAACATATTCAGATATGAAATTAGCCACCTCTTGTACGGTAGACTGTTCAAGTATAGGTGCATCTTATATCCACAACATACAATGAAAATTTTGTAATCCTCTGGATTAATACTCACGACGCCAGAAATAATGTTCAACTTTTCCTAAAGGTTCGTCTTTTGAACAAAGAAAATCTAATAATGCTTTACATTTTAGATCCATAAATCTTGAAACTGCTACGGGATCTTGAGCAATTAATTCACTAATCGACTTTTTGGCCATATCAGGGCCCTTGATACCTTTAATGTATTGCCCAAGATCAGACCAATTCCATTCGGAAGGACTGACCGTCATGAACCAAGTAGCTGGTCCATAATATCTCGTCATACACAAAACTTCATTTCTAGGTCTTTTCCAATATGGTTCTGAGCTTCTTAAACGGCTAAATATTGCTGTTAAATCTCCTTCGAGTTCTTCTCTTTCTATCATTTCTAAATAAGTTTTTTTCGTTATCTTTTCATTTTGCTTAGTTATATTCATCATATAAAATATACCAGCATTCAATTGACGCATATTTGCATCATTTAATAAATAAAAAATATATAGATGATTACGTCTATATTGAGCATGACATCAACTTGGATTTAATAAATTCAGCTGATGTGGTTTTTTTTTATCTGGGATAAAATTGACCATATTTACCATCAACATACAAATCTGGAAACCATTTTACATCAATATCTTTGCCCCGATTATCTAAAGGTGGGGCGCTCACTTTCAACATTTGATAATCAGATGCCTCAGATTTATTTTGTTGCCTCTCATAACGAGGATATATTGTATACTGCTCGTACTCATGTTGGTTTTCTTCAGTTACTTGTGTTAATAGTGCACCATCAATACTTTGGTTCGTTTGATCTACCGTTTCAATTTCAAATTGTATATCTGAATCTATATGATGCTGTAATGGTCGAAAGTTTTCCGGTGAAACAATACCAGAATAATGTTTATTATTATATTTGAAAAACTTTAAGGCATTATAAATATTTTCTAAATTTACAAGATCCTGCCATATTATTTTACTTTTTGTTGGATGTCCTCTAACAAGAATATATAATTCATGGTCTGTATTTAAACGCTCTTGAGGTTTTGGTATTTTTTTAATGTCGCTTCCAGTGGTAGTGGTAGATGAAATGTTCTGCCTTTCACTTTTTTAATAGCGTGTCTATTATGTATACGTTTCTTGGAAACAGGAACCATGGATGTAACTATTTGAAAGGCTTTCGCCTGTGAAATTAGGGTTTTAGCATATTCATTTAATTTTCTTATTTCATCTGGAACTTCTACATTATAAAGTCCAATAAGACTACACTTTGCTGAAAGTTTATTCAATCTAAAGTTCATCAAGCATACAGCACAAATAAAATGATTTTATTTGATTTTTTTTTCTTGAATCAACTGTTGAAATCTCTTCCAACAATTATGTTCTAAAGGTTTTTGTATTGCTGAAAAACGCATTAAATTTCTCAAACAGAAAAGTTTTTGACAAGATTAACACTTATTTTTTGGTGTAACTAGACTTTTTGTTTCATGTCAGTCAATGAAGTATGATATTTTTCTATTATTTGGTTTTCATTTAAATTCGAATCGGACAAATCGCAATCCACATTATATACATCATGTCCTTTGTTCATTATAATGTTAGCCGGATTCTATAATTCATTAAGTTTATCCATGTTAACGTCTTCTAAAGCATTATCTAATTCACAGATTTTATAACCATTTGATTTCATTTCACGCAGTTATTTAATCATAGTTCTGATACTTGGAAAATGACTTTTTAAACTATTAAAAAATTCAAGATTATTTTAAACGAATTATCTTCACATAACATAAACTTATAAATAGTTTTTGGTGGGCACTCTGACAGCTCAATAAATTTCCTTTCCAAATTTGTTAACATATTTTCAGTTAATAAACAAACTTTTATATCACATGTCCAACTTTTACCTCTTCTTTTACTTCTATTGATTTCTTGGGAATCATTTAAAACACCTCTCCTATTATTTTTCATAACGGCTACACTACCGTGTTCTAATAATTTATACGAAGTTTCAGTGAAATACGGTTCTTGTGTAGGACGATGTAAATATTTGCCTAGAAGTGCCTGAAATTTGGTTAATACATCATAGCAGTCGTTTGGTAAAATTATCAAGTCCTGTTACCATTATTGCTTTAAATTTTCAAACGATTTTAAATAATTGCCAATTAAGCTTTTGCGATTCTGTAAAACCCATTTAATATTCTTTTCAGCTTTTAAACAATCTCCAATTACAAGCGTTAATCGCGCAGTGATATTTTCAATATTTCCCGAAAATTGAAAATTTTTTCGTAGTTTACATTTTTTATCCCATTTGAATTTAATTTCAGGATTTTTTTACCATATACGGATACTGTTTTCGTATCTGCATATCGCTTTTTTTACTGTATCTTTCGCTCCTTCGAACCACGAAATTGTTCTTCGCAAGTTTTATCAGAAGTTTTTGATCGCCCGGGTTTCTTTTTCAATGGCTGCCTGGATTTCTTTTTCTTTGTTTTTTCTGAACCTATTTTAGTTGTTTCTTTGACATTTTCAATAATACCATCCCTGGTTGTTGAATATTTTCAGATTCTTTTACATT
Organism: Nineta flava; assembly: GCA_963920215.1. Classification (NCBI taxonomy): domain Eukaryota; kingdom Metazoa; phylum Arthropoda; class Insecta; order Neuroptera; family Chrysopidae; genus Nineta; species Nineta flava. The sequence continues at coordinate 62,929,844 of OY986042.1, forward strand.
TAAACTCTCGGGCGTAGTTATTGGAATACATACATCGTAGTCTCCAGAAACACCAATCCCGAAACAACATAGGCGTGCAAAAATCTGACTCCTTTTATTATTAATATCAACTAAACACTTCATGTCAATTGACTGGTAGACTTGCATTCTCAAATTAAACAACATACCAGCGGCTTGTATTTCCCACAACGTGCCATATGTATCAGGTTTTACCATAGCGTCACGATATTGTTCAATAGAATCATAATTGCTGTCATTTTCGTTACAAGTCTTATTTTGAAAATCTTTCGAATTGTTAATGACGTAATTAACTATTGCTTTTCAAACCTTTTCTGTATACTGTAAAAAGTTTTCTCCATACAGCGTATATGATATTGAATTAAATAAGGAATTTTCGTCTGGTGGCATGCATATTACTGTATGCGGGATGTTTTCGCCTTCTATTATAAGATCTTTTCTGTACCTATCCATAGTATTTTCAAGAATATCATTACCTACTTGTTGAATATTTTCAGAATCTTCCTCATTCGATCTCTCGGAAGCAGCTATGGAAATACAGATATCGAAGTGTACAGAAAAAACGTAGTCGTACAATCTGACTTTTTTCTGGATTAAAATCAACTATACACTTCATGTCGTCTGATTGGTGAACTTGCATTCTCAAATTATTCAAGATACCAGCAGCTTGTACTTCACTGAGCGAGCCATATGTATGAGGTTTCAGCATGGCTTCACGATATTGTTCAATAGAATCATAATTGCTACCATTTTCGTTACACGTCATACACTGCAAATCTTGCCAGTTGGTAACAACGTGATTAACTATTTCTTCTCTTACTTTTTATGTACACTTACAAAAAATTTCCCCATACAGCCTATATGAAATTGATTGAAAAAGACAACTTCCATCTGGGGGCATAAAGATAACTGTATGTGAAATAGTTTTGCCATCTATTACGATATCTTTTATGTACCTATCCATATTGCGATCTTAAATAAGAACTTTTATGGATTAAGTAAACACCAAACAAATCAAAAAATATAAGGACACAAATCATTTTGATACCTAAGATGCCTGAAACGTTAGATGCATAACAAACAGTTTAAAACAAAAGAATCTACATATATATATATATATATATATATATATATATATATATATATATAAATATATATATATCTATATATATATATATATATATATATATATTTATTTATATATATATATATATATATAATATATGTATATATATTTATATATATATATATATATATATATATATTTATTTATATATATATATATATATATATATATATATATATATGTATATATATATATAGAAACTTTTATTTTAAACTAATTGTTATGCATCTAACGTTTCACATTTATAGCAAAACTATGTATGAAAAAAAGATTCTAACAAAAGTATATATACATGAAGTGTATATATACTTCTTAAGTCTATGTATCTCATAAAAACAAACTACTTATGTTTGAGCCTTTTCTTCATACACCAATACGCAGGAGCCACTTCAACTGCGAATTTCCTCAGAATACATAAATCATTCTCCTGCGGTCACAATTTCAGTCTCATTTAGTTAGATTTTAGTATATACAAGTCCAATTTTATTAATAAATGACATACGTCGAGGGGAATGGTGGGGGGGGGGTATAAAGAAAGAAGGAAACACAAATTTAAAATATCTATCTTAATGTTAGGATAATCGAAAAATGCAAAAGGAATAAAGTAGTAAAAAATCTAATTTGCTATAATTCATTACCTTATCATTTTTACTCAAACTCTAATGTGTACAGAGATATAAAGGAATTTTATTTTACCGTCAATATTTCTGTAAATAATAGTGTAACAAACAAAAAAATGATAAGAAATAAAATTAGAGTAAAACTTAATACCTACAACTTAACTTATTATAACTTTATCGATTTTTCAAATATTAAGGGAGATATGTCAAAATTTGCGTTTCCTTCTCTTTTAAACCCCCCTTGTCCGATTTTACTCATTAACGAACTTGACCTTTTGAATATCAAAAGCGCCTCAATTACCAAATTTCTAAGGAAATTCGCAAAGTTGAAGCACCCTTTTAAACCCCCCTTGTCCGATTTTACTCATTAACGAACTTGACCTTTTGAATATCAAAAGCGCCTCAATTACCAAATTTCTAAGGAAATTCGCAAAGTTGAAGCAGCTCCTGCGTAACGCATTTTTAAAATTTTTCTTTTAAAAATATATTTTTAATAATAATAACTGCGAGTTACTTCGTAAATAATACGTTTGGTAAAATTAACACTAACTTGCATTGAATTTGTATCACTACCAAAAGAGATTAATAAACGAAACCTTAATTTTTGTACACATAATTTAAAAAAAATAAACACAGAAATATTGAAATAAAAAAATAAATTGAAATAATTGAAATTAAAAAAACAACTTGAAATAAAAGAATAATATAAATGAAATACTTATAGAATTATAAAGAATGTTGTAATATAAATAATATAAATTGTTATTATTATTATAAAAACAAAAACCACACATTCATGTATACTAATTAAAATTCTTAAAAATATAATTGAATAGAATAAAATAGAATAAGTATATTTTATCATCAATATTTTACATAACTTGTAGTACAATACATCTTAAAGTGTAGTTCCTAGCCTATGCTTTACCTATAATATATCATTATATTTAATTATATACATCGAGATTATAGAATCGTTTTAACGTCGTTTAGAAATGGGAAATAATTTAATACAAAAAACATTGACATCAAACTTAACCTAATTTGGATGGATAAGCCATCTCTGAAACTAATCTTAAATAGAAATATGAAAAGAAAATATATACAATTTAGAAAACAACTGTATAAGTTGTAATCGAGATCGTGTGACATGCGGAATCTTTTCCCGAATAGCAACGTATTCGGGTCAAATTGACCCAGTACGTTGATTTCCGGGAAAAGATTTTCGCGGGAAGATTGGAAGAAGGATTTTGAGGTAGCATGGATAAATTTACGGATAATAGGTAATAATAGATAATAGGTAATAGATAATGTCCAAATTCAACGTGGAGAGCTTCAGACGGAAATCTTAGGGGTTTTTTCGAAATCGTCCGAAGACAACTATTTTGAAATTTTTGCATTTTCGCAAGGTGCGAAGGAGCAACGTTTGACCATATTGGAGCTGCGTATGTGAGTACGAGCCGGATACATGACTTGTAAAGTCGATGTTTTAGGCGTTCGTCCAGCTAGCTCTTGATGTTGAGTAACAGGTAGAGTCCTGCAAAGGATGCGTTTCCAAGGGTAAGTCGCCTTTTGGCGGCTTGCGCTCAATTCAACTGACTGTCTTTGATGAGTTATCCCTAGATACTCAACACTTTGAGTTTGCCAGATTTCAGTGTTTAATATCTTCAATTCAAGTGGGTAGGAGAGAAAATTTGTTTCTCCTAGTAAACAAAACGGGCTGAGTCTTCGTGGGATTTATCTTGATTTTCCTTAGCTTGAAATTGTTTTCAAGCCTAGATAGATGGGATTGGAGAAAACTCGAGGCAGCTCCCGGTTGCCAAGAAGAGCAATAGATTGCCGTATCGTCGGCGAAGAGGGTTGCTTCAGTAACTGGATCCTTTGGGATATCGTTGATATAATCTAAATAGAGCCGGGGTCCAAACAAGGACCCTTGAGGGACACCAGCTTTGACACGGTATTGGTTCAATTTACATTGTTGGATATGAATTTGGATATGATTTTCTGTGTGATAAATATGAAATGAGGAATTTCAGGATATTGGTTATTATATCGAGTTTGGATGGTTTGTGGATAAGTCCATCGTGCCAAACCGTATCGAAGGCTATTTCGATGTCCAAGAGGACCATGCCTGTGGATTTATTCCAGTTAAATCCGGTAGCAATGTGGTCAGTAAGTCGGTGAAGCTGACTCACTTTTGAATGGTTTGACCTAAAACCATACTGTTGAGTGGGATAAGCTGTCAGTGGATATCTTCATGCGACTGTAGCCGGTTCAAAACTTCTTTCTCCATGACCTTGCTGAGAGATGGAAGTAGACTGATGGTTCGGTAGCTTGAAGGTGACCTAAGTTGATTCCCCGGCTTCGGAACCGCTAAAACTTTAACGGATTTCCAGAGGTCAGGAAAATAACCAAGTCTCAGGCACGTAGTATAGATATAACTGGGCGGCGCTACGCTCTTTCGCGGAAGATAGCGGAGCACAACATTAGTTACACCATCGTCACCAGGAGCCTTCCTACACTTAAGTTTCCTTAAGATGTTTGAAACCTCATGGGGTGATACGCATTCGACATCGATGGGGTTAATGACGGAAGAACGAATATTTTCCTAGAATTTGGACACCAGGTGGGCCGTTTCTTCGTCGTGATATTCATCCCCATCAGTTAAGCTGTGCGCCTTAGGGAAGGTGTCAGCAAGAAGTTGGGCTTTGTCAGAATCTGAATAGAGTTACCCATTTTCTGACGAGAGAGGGGGCAGTCTTTTTGAACCTTTACGCTAGCACCTTGCAATTTTCCATACATTGTTGTCACGAGTGAGCCCAAATCCTCTCGTCCCACATTTTATCTCTGGTACGCGTGACTTCTGCTCGAATATCAGATGACATTCGCCTCATGGCATCATGAAGTTCCAGCAGCCTAACTCTTTGCCAAAATTTGCGTAGTTTGTTCCGAGTCCGTATTAGTCGTAGTGTATCATCATCTAAGTCAACAGACGAAGGTTCCAGCTTTCCTAGGAATAGATTTTTCGGTAGCAGCTACGATGTTTCTCGTGAGCTTACTATCCTCCAAATCTATTTGGTTAACCGATTTGATATGTGGAGTGATAAAAGTTTCGACGTTGAGATACTCTTTGAAAAGTTTCCAGTCTGCCTTCTGAAAGCTCAACTGGGTTTGCAAAGTTGCATCGCCCCTCATTTCACCCAAAGTAAAGCTGATGGGGTGGTGGTTACTTTGCAGATCCTAGTGAACATCTAGATCCGACATGAGGTCGCAATTCTTTAATAACGTTAAGTCAAAGGTTTGCGGCAGTCGCCGAGCAGCGACTGGGTAATAGGTGAAGTTACGTTTGGGAGAATGCGCAAAGAGGGCGCTTCCGTTGGAATTGTTAGACATACAGTTCCAAGATATGACGCATATTAAAATCGCTCATGATCATAACGCGATCATGAGTTCTCATAATACGATCAATATCCGTTCCCTGTAAGAGTCTATTAGGAGGGTTATATAAAGATGTAACTTTAGAATTTCCACAGTTTGCCGAGATAAGAATAGAGATGGCTTCAAGGCTGCCGTCTTTGGGAGGCAATAAAGAATGTTTGACGTCATATCGAACAAGAAGGGCAACCGCACCGCAATTTCTGGTAGCTCGATCGCAGCGGTAGGTATAGAATCCAGGAATTTCTTATCAGGCTTTAACCCTGTTTCGCTGATGGCTGCAACATGGATCGGCTGCTGTTGGACGAATGAGTGAAGCTCGGGATGTTTGTGCAGGAGACTTTGGGAGTTCCACTGCAAAAATTGGATTTGGGACCTAGAATTTGAAGGATGGAATGCCATTTTCGAATAAATGAGTAGTCATCTGGAAAAACTTGAGAAGTTTTTTGGAATTCGATGTTCAAGATTTCCAAGCATCTGCCACGTCAATCCTGAGTTTCAGTAGTTCCATGAAATCGGGTTCAGGTTTTGGACTTTCGCCCTTCTTCAATGCGGATGGAGAGAGTGAAGAGTCTAGGATGGACTCAAGAAATGGGTTGGTTGGAGAAAGGGGGGCAGTGGATAGAATCTCAAATACCTCATTTGCTGATGGCTTCCTGGTTGTCCACGGGATCGTCTTTGGTTTGATCGGATTCGTCTTTGGTACTGGTGCTGGAGTCATCCGCTGCGCTGGGAGGCCTCTGCTAGGGGCGTTGCCGTCTTTTGCGTGACGGAAGGCTGGGAAATCCCTGGCCTGGAATGGTGGTGGTGGGCGGCGTTGTGCCTTGCCCTGAGCGGTCTTGCGCCGCGCTCCTGCTGCTCGAGATACCGTTGCTGCCACGTATGTCATGAGTGCGGGACACTCCACGGAACTGGCCGGGTGCGCAGCGCCACAATTGCAGCCCTTCGCCGGCTCCGACCGTAGGACTACGTATTCATGTGAAGTGTGATTGTCACCACACTTAACGCAACGTACAAGTCTGCGACAGTTCCGTGATCCGTGCCCGTACAGCTGACAGCGGTAGCACTGAACTGCATCCCGTTTGTTGATGTACCTTTCTACTTTTGCAGGTACCCCACAGATCCATTTTATTTTGAGGACGCTTTGGGCTTGCGTCCCCTTGGCGAACTGAACCAATCGTGATACGCGAATGGTTTCTTCACATGTTTTGTTGAACTTAACGACCTTATTAGGTTCAAGGCCGTGGTTCTTCAAATCATCTGCCACCATATCGTCCGAATGGTGGCACATTGTACCATGGATCACGAATTTGGGATCGTGAACCCTCTTGGTACCATAAAAATGGTGGGGTATTTGCAAGGCTTCCAAACTCTCCTTACAATTTGCGTAGCCATGGCCCGACTCACAATGGACGCTAATGGTTTTTGGTCCAAATGTGAATCGGACGCTATTCTTCGCTATAATTGACCGTACTGTAAGTGACCATATGTAAGTAAACTACCATGTAGAAAACATAAAAAGTTAAATAATATCATCTTAAACTACTGTCATGTTAGATATATCGAAACATCAATATTTTTTCATTTTCTTTATAATATATAATGAATTTATGAATATAATAAAATTATTTATTTAATTTATAAAATTATATTTAATTTCCTTAATAAAAAAAAATTCGTTACGCAGGAGCTGCTTCAACATAGCAAATTTCCTTAGAATACATAAATCCTCTCTATCACAATTTGAGTCTGATCAAAATAAAATGTCGTATATGATTTTAGTATTTTCAAGTCCAATTAAATTAATGAATGACATACGTCGAGGAGAATGAAGGGGGGGGGGGTATAAAGAAAGACGAAAATACAAAACATAAAATATCTGTCTTAATATTAGAACAATCGCAAAATGCGTAAGGAATTAAGTTGTAGAAAATCATGTTTGCTACAAATCAACGCCTCATCATTTTTGCTCAAACTCTAATGTGTACAGAGATATTGAGGAATTTAACTTTCAATCTTATACCGCCAATATTTCTGTAAATATTTGGGTAGCAGAAAAATGATAAGAAACAAAATTACAGTGAAACTTAGTACTTACAACTTTACTTCTTATAAATTTTTCAATTTTTCAAATATTAAGGGAGATATGTCAAATTTAGTGTTTACCCCTCCCTGTAAACCTCCCTTTCCCCTTGTCCGAATTTAACCATTAAAGAACTTGACCCTTTGGATTCCCAAAAGCACCTCAAACACCAAATTTCATTCCGATAAATTGAGAACTTTGACCATACAATGTAATAACTATTTATGTTTTATGTTTTCTACATGGTAGTTTACTCATTATATGGTCTTAAATATTTCATCCAATCAGAAAGCACTCACACAAATATCAACGAATCAAAAGCATATATGGTTTATAATGTTAGTTTTATTAAAACCAAAATTGTTAAAAAATTTTAGAAGTGAAGTTCGGAAGTTAAATCCTAAAAATGTTCTAATTGATCCTACATAATTTTTGTTTGCTACACTATACCTAACAAGAAATTAAACAACAAAAACAGTTGAATCACATGTCAAAAACAAAAATATCAGAATAAGTCTTTTTGTTAAATGAAAGTTTTTTATACTAATTCAAATTACGTATTTAAATATTTTCAAGCAAGTATTTACTAAACAATCAGACAACAAACAATTTAGCGGATGATTAGTAAGTCATTATACAATAATTGTCGTATCAATCTTATGAGTTCCTAACACAGTTTCTGGGCTTGTGAAAAGTATTTCGACTACTTTCTTCACTAAGGTATCTGCTTTTTTCATTTCCTTTGAAATCACTGTGACCTAGTATCCAGACCAATTTAACATTGTTTTGTTGTGTCAGCTCCTCTAGGCAATCCCTTATTAGCTCTGATGTTACTTCAGTTCCAAGCAAGTCTTTTAGAGCAAGGCTTTGGTGTTTGTAATATACTCGATACCTTTCCGGTTCTTTTCATGTTAACCTTGCGGCATTATATCGGGATTATCTACAGCCTGCTGAACTTTCACATTTGTTGTAGACATACCCACTCAGTGGTTGAGGGCAGAAGCAATCTGTGTTTTTGTGTCTCTGAACCAACTGATTCATTCTTAAAAGCTTCCCCAGCGGTTTGATGGAGAAGGTTTCTTTGAATGCAGCTTGACTATGCGAATAGATAAAAAAACTTTTCTGTCGTTGCAACCCACTGTTTCCTCCATATCTCCCATTTAGAGTCTATTCAACACGTAATAGTTTGTTTTAGGATTCAAATAAATTAATAGTCTTTGATATAGTTGTTAATTAAATATATTTCATAAAAGTATCGCAAAGCGTAATAATTCAACAAATATTAATCCGGTCAAAAACATAAATGTAAAAAAAAGTTTTCGGGGAGATATCCCATTTAAGAGCCGAGCTTCTTACAAAGTAAATAGGTTGGTACACTATTTACCAAGAAAATTAATAAAGAGGGAAAAATTTATTAAATGTAGGAAAAAATTTGATTGAAATTTATTTCGAAAGTTTTCCCTTAGTATGTTTCTAAAATTTTATAACGCGGCGAGTTTTAAAATATTGGAAATAAAAGAAAGAATAACTGGCCAAGTTATGAAATTTTCAAAACATACAAAGAGAAAACTTAGGAAATAAATTTCAATCAAACTTTTTCTAACATTTAATCAATGTACCCCTCATTAATTTTCTTGGTAAATAGTGTACCGACCTATTTACTTTGTAAAAAGCTCGGCTCTTTAATGGGATATCATCACATTTAAAGGAGCATCTATTACATCTATTATTTATGTTTTTGATCGGACCTGACTTCTTTTTACAAGCTAAAATATACAAAGCCGAAGGCTCTGTACAAATCGGTATCTTTGAATAAATGTGCCCTGACTTACTATGTTTTGCTCATCAAGCCCTTTCATTTGATATCTATATCACAGCGGTTAATTTGGAAATTATAAAGCACTATTTTGCGGCAGCTGCCATATATTGGTACCCATATCATAGGGGATAATGTGGAAATTATAAGTCGACATTTTGCGACGTACGCCATATTGTATTTATAGCGACGTCACTTTACTAACTGTGATTATTTCATCAAGCCCTTTCGTTTGATATCTATATCAGTGCGGTTAATGTGGAAATTATAAATCACCATTTTGCGGCAGCTGTCATATTGGATTTAGAATGACATCTTTTTACTTACTGTGTTTTGCACATCAACCCCTTTCGTTTCATACCCATATCATAGAGGTTAATGTGGAAATTAAAAGTCGACATTTTGCGGCGTCCGCCATGTTGTATTAAGAATGACGTCACTTAACTTACTGTGTTTTGGTCATCAAGACCTTTCATTTGATACCCCTATCATAGGGGTCAATGTGGAAATTAAAAATCGCCATTTTGCGGCGGCCGACCGTCATCATCTCTATAAATATTAGAGAAATAAAAAAAATGATAAGATACTAAACTATAGTAAAATTAATTTTCTAAAACTTTACTTCTGGTGTGTTTTTCGATTTTTGCAATATTAAGATAGATATACCAAGTTTTGCGTTTTCCCCTCCCTATAACCCGTTTCCCCTTTCCGATTCTAGTCATGCTTACCAAATGCATTTTCATCCGAACTGAAACAACATGTATAAATTCAATTCCGTAGGATAAGAGGAAGTGGGTCAATTTTAACTTGTAAGATTCCATTACAGACACCGGGGCAGGTGAAACTAAATAAAAGCTTATAATATTTGAATAAATGTCTCCTTATTGAGACAAACTAAATAATGGATGGAAATATTTATTCGAATTGTTCAATCAACATAAAAACATCGATGTTCAAAATCGTTTGTCAATATCTGATTAAACTACCATTTAGAAATCATTATAACAATAATTTTTTGTTTTTTCCCATTTTTTTGCATGTTGCGTTGGTAAAATTGAATTTTTTCGAACTACATATAGGTTTTGAGATAATGCGCTTCCAATGCAAAAAACCGTATCATTCTAAAACGTCTGGAAGTGGCTTAAATTTATACACTAAAATGTAATTTTTGGTTTTTCCCCTTTTTAGGTATGTTTCTTAAAGTTTCTTATTTTAGGTTTCAGAAATTCTGCGTCGAATACAAAAAACCGCATCCTTCTAGCATTTCTCGAAGTGAGTTAAATTTAAACACATAACTTATAATAATTATAAGTATTATAATATTATTATATAGAAATACGGACCAATTGTAGAGCAGCAATGTTTTAAAATACCGTACTTTAGATTTATTAAAAATGAAATGATGATTCTTATTTTAAAATTTATTATTTTGTTTCAGGTACGTTTCAATTTATAGACTTCATAATAGTTGTAAGTACATATCTTATCTGTTAATCATTTTATAATAGGTGTTTCCAAATTATGTTCTTCAAATTTTTATGGTTCATTTAAACATACTTCATTCATATTTTAGTCATTTAAAAATTTGTATTTCTCCCCAACCACTGAATTCGTTTATTAATATGTCTATATACCGAATTTTTAGATATAGATTTTTATTTTTTAAATATCGATTTTAAAATGATTTAATGAGGGAAAAATATATAAAAAAATCGGCTTTAATTTAAATAGTCAGACGTTTTTGTATTTGCAAGGGCCAAGAGTCTATAATCAAAAAAAATTATTTATATATGAGTACCCCCTACAGAGTAAATTTGAACGTTTTTTTAAGAAGTAAATTTTCTACAAGAAGTGTATCTGAGAACTTTTTGCCTTGGTGCTCCCAAAAACGTCGGGATGACCCTATGTATAGTGAATCGGTATGGATATATCTGATATATATTGTAATTTATAATATTTGATTCAATTGAAACACTATTGTAATAAATACACAAGCAAGTTTAAGAGCCCCTATAAAACGAATTATTTATACTATAAATACAATTTTAGAAATTATAACCAGAACATAATTGGGTGGTTTCCTGTTATATGTATTGAAATCCATTGCCAAAATCGTTAAGAATATATTCTATAACAGTATGTATAATAATATGTACAATACAATAATATTATTTTAATGTAATACTCAACTTGTTTTCCTTATATTTCAAGTTTTGTTGTGTATGTTTTATAAATGTTACCATATTTTCAAAATAAAACTGCATTATTTCTTCCTACGTATTTATAAGCCGTACATAGTATATAACATATCCTCTATGAGATCCGTTAAAGAGCATTTGTCTGGTTTTCATGTTTTTTAGAATACATCTTATTTTCTATAAATTGCATATTATTTTTGTCTCTGATGGTGGTTTATGTATTTTTAAAACTCATTTACAAGCTCTTTATTAAATTATTCGATAACGAAAAGTTGATGACAAAGACCCTGTTTTAAAAAAAAAAATTCCATGTTTAAAACACATTTTTAACTCAATTGCCCAGAAGGAAGGTAATGTTTTTCGAATGTATGTGAAATTATGGAAGTGACATAAGGTATAATATTTAAATGCGATGTCTGCGAATCAAAAAAAAGACAGGGGAGAATGTTTGTGTATATTTACCTGTATTGTTTGATCAGAGAAGAGCATATTTATATTTTCCTGACGACTCTAAAAAAGCTATCAGATGTTCAAAATTCCAAACCGTCACCCATTTTCTGAACGTTCCAAAGCTATAACCGGATCTCTTATATGATTAATAGTTTTTATAGAAATACTTGCAATAACAAAATGTGGGAAGTAAACTATTTTAAATTGAAAATAATAAAGAATTGATGTTTCGGGCTGTCTAAATTTTGAAGAAAAAAAATTATTTTTTACGCAGACTGGGTTTTTTAATTTTATATTACTTTTACTTCCTACTCACAAAATTTTCTAAAATTTTAAATTCGCCCCCTTTACCTAGATCAGTTTTTGTATTATAAATATGTATTTCGACTACAATGAAGTCATCATCAATATAAATTAGCTAGTCGTACTTTACTCTTTATAATAAAAATAAATAGAAAATTAACTAAATTAAAATATACTGGATTTAAAATATAATAAATTTTAAATTATATTGAATTTATTCTTGTTAAAATTTCCTTCATTCACATTTGTTCCTGTTAATTTTACTCTTGTTAAAATTACTCTTATATTGTCGCAGGATATGTTACTTGTCACTAATTTGGTGACAATTTCACAATCTATATTGGATTTACTCTACTTATATATGTTCGCCCGACTTATGATGCTATTCTAAGACCGCACCTGATTGATGCTGAGTTATGCCTTGCGCAGTGAACAAGTTTTTGTATTTTAACATCTTTAGTGAGAGATGGACATATTGGCACTTGATTTTACCGTAAGATTTTGATTAAATCTGAATTTGGTACCGGTCCATTGTCTAGATTCATAATATTTCTTTTGAATTTCTGAATTTATATGCTTTCGTATGCATCCAGCTCTGAGGGATTTTTTACAGCCTTAACAAGTTTTAAATTGGATTTGACGATTTTATGGTCATTCTCTATAATGTGTGCAGCTACACAGGATTTTTCTAATCTGCCGTATTTCATATGAGCCATGTGTTCTTTGAATCGGGTTCCAATTTGTCTACGGCTTTGGTCTATGTATGTTTGTGAACACGTAGGACAGTCTATGCTATTGATTCCCGATTTCTGTTCCTCTTTTATTTTGTCTTTTGGGCTCCCGAGGATCTGTTTAATTTTACATTTGGTCACGAGAGCTATTTTTATATTATGATCCTCCAATTCTTTTTTAATTTTGTTCTTACAAGGTGGGAAGTACGTTAGCATGCGCAATTTGTTTTGTTCGTTGTCGGCCCGTTCTGGTGTTAGTGTCGTAGAGTTTCTTTTTAGAATTTTAAATTTAATTTTACGGATCATCTTATTTATTAATTTTGGAGTGTAGCCGTTAAATATTGCAATTTGTTTAGATGTAGATTGTACAGGCTGCCCTGGACGGGCTACACTTCGACCATAAGGTCCTTTGTGATGCCTTAGGATGTGAGGATGTGAGTGGAGTGGAAGGTATTTGTGAGTAGACTAGGAATTGGTAGGATATGCGGCTGCAGCCGACTATGATAGGAACTATACCGATATTCATCTGGAGTTCAGCAATTTGTTTAATATGTTGGGCTTCTTTAAAATAATTTTTTCTTGACATTGGCACTTTCAGTAGTCTATTTATTAGAATGATAAATATGGCTAGTTTGTGTTGAGGTGGACTATTTGAATTTGAAACATTTTGTGATCTTATTCTGAATCTGAATCATTCGATAATATAATGTTTACAAAATTTTATCCTTTACCCCTTTGTTTAACAAGACTAAAAATCAAGAGATTATCGAATATTTAAACTTATGGTTAGGGATGTATTTTAATGATTGTATAAATAATTTTATTATTATTATTTCGTACCTATAGATCCTCATTTATGGTCATTAAAATTTAATGCTTAGATTAGTCGAAGAACTCGGTTGAGTATCCTCCTTTCTATCTCACAACACAATTCAACTGTTTACCTGATAAAAAAATACACGGGTTACCACAGTGTTATCAATTTTATTTGTACAATTTTTACTTTGTACAATGTGTTACAAACCTAGCGGTCATTTTTCGAAAGTTAAAGTTATTTAATATCAATTTCATACGGTTTTTAGTATAACAAAAACAATAACAATAACAATAACAATAACAATAACAATAACAATAACAATAACAATAACAATAACAATAACAATAACAATAACAATAACAATAACAATAACAATAACAATAACAATAACAATAACAATAACAATAACAATAACAATAACAATAACAATAACAATAACAATAACAATAACAATAACAATAACAATAACAATAACAATAACAATAACAATAACAATAACAATAACAATAACAATAACAATAACAATAACAATAACAATAACAATAACAATAACAATAACAATAACAATAACAATAACAATAACAATAACAATAACAATAACAATAACAATAACAATAACAATAACAATAACAATAACAATAACAATAACAATAACAATAACAATAACAATAACAATAACAATAACAATAACAATAACAATAACAATAACAATAACAATAACAATAACAATAACAATAACAATAACAATAACAATAACAATAACAATAACAATAACAATAACAATAACAATAACAATAACAATAACAATAACAATAACAATAACAATAACAATAACAATAACAATAACAATAACAATAACAATAACAATAACAATAACAATAACAATAACAATAACAATAACAATAACAATAACAATAACAATAACAATAACAATAACAATAACAATAACAATAACAATAACAATAACAATAACAATAACAATAACAATAACAATAACAATAACAATAACAATAACAATAACAATAACAATAACAATAACAATAACAATAACAATAACAATAACAATAACAATAACAATAACAATAACAATAACAATAACAATAACAATAACAATAACAATAACAATAACAATAACAATAACAATAACAATAACAATAACAATAACAATAACAATAACAATAACAATAACAATAACAATAACAATAACAATAACAATAACAACACTGCACTGGCGGAATTAAAACATTTTGACCCTACATAAAGACACTAACTACCAAAACAACACTATTCAAGCAATCTCACCAACATAGTCACCACACTTAATAGTGACATTTTACCAAAATACATATCACAGGACACAACATTTACAGATTTACCCATTTTCATTCACTGCGCAGCTGTTGTAGCAGTTAGGTGTAATGGTTTCAAGGTAACATCACCCTTAAACACACATAACACACGCACTATTCAAACGCGCACACGACCTTAGGAAAAACGTTTAAATTCTCGTATTACGAGTAGGAGGCGGGACCTAGGCCAGATTACACAATACATACAAGGAACACGTACACAAAAACTCACTAAACACCTACAAAACATCAAAACAACATACAAAATACACTCCAAATACGATGAACACAACACAGCTCTAGAGAAATTTAGGGATACACTACACAAGAAACTCACAATATGCTCTACAAGACTCAAACGATACAAAGCTGCACACACACGCAAAATACACAACATTCAATTCCAAAAACTTTTTTAATGATCACTCACACACAATAACACACCACAACATCACATACAACCACCCATAGAACACTACCTTTTTACATATTGGTCAGGTATTTGGTCCGAGGGAGTTTAGCACAATGTTGACACCTGTTGGATTGAAGATGAGATCTACAAAACAAACAACATAATGCATATGGCACAAACAACAATTACTAAACAAGACATACACAACACTTCACAACTCCTACACAATTGGAAGAGCCCTGGAGTGGATCAAATACACAACTATTGGCTGAAACACTTTACTTGCATACACGAACACCTCGCACGATATTTTACACAATTCATACAAAACCCTCACACAACACTTCCTTTCTTAATGAAGGGCATCACTTACATGATTCCGAAGGATAACGACACAATAAATCCAACCAAATACAGAATCATCACATGCCTATCTACACTATACAAGTTACTCAGTACATGCATCACACAAAAATTTACACACACATTACAGACAACAACATCCTCGCTGAGGAGCAACAGGGCTGTCGGAAACTACCGAGAGGCTGTAAGGAGCAACTCATAATAGACTTGGTGGTGACCGAACAGGCCAAACACAACAACAGAAACATGTACACAGCTTACATGGATTACAAAAAAGCATTTGATTCCGTGCCGCATTCCTGACTGTTGAGAATATTGCTTTTATACAAAATTGACGAACACATTATACAACTTTTAACACACGCCTTGTTATTATGGACAACAACACTACATTTAACACACAAAAACACGACCATCACCACAGACACCATACACATTAAACGAGGTATATTTCAGGGAGACTCATTGAGTCCTATTTGGGTCTGCCTCGCTCTTATCTACTATCACACACACTCACAGATTCGGGATGCGCTTTCAAGGTGAAATTCGACAAGGAATTCAATAAAATATCACACCTTTTTTACGTGGATGACTTGAAACTATATGCCCCCAAACAAACACAACTAACACATTTAATACGAATGACTGAAATATTCTCTACGGACATCCGGATGGAATTCGTTACTGACAAATGCAAAACACAACATATACATGCTGACCCAGGAACGCCTGTTGAATATGTCCTACAAAATGATGGTCTCATTAGCCCCATGGGGGCGGGGGGAGAATTTTACAGGTATCTTGGTGTTCAGCAATCACAACGCATCCCACACACAGGTATAAAACAAACACTTACACGACAATACATACAAAGAATACAAAACATACTCAAAAGTGGTCTTGATGGTAGAAATACCATTAAGGCCATCAACACATACGCTACACCATTTCTCACATATTTCTTCGGAATCATAAAGTGGACAAACACAAACATTTAAAACATACAAATTAAAACACGAGCACTCATGACAAAACACAGGATACATCATATACACTTATCGTCAGCCAGGTTGATCTTACCACGGTCTCTAGGAGGACGTGGTCTCACAGACCTCTGACTATTACACGATTGCCAGCTCCATAGCCTACGGGAGTACTTCTAATGTAAAACACACACCTCACACTTACACAATGCCATAACATCCGCAGACAAGTCATACGCGCCACTTAACAGCCACACAATACAACACTCTTCGACACCAACCAAAGCATAACACACAGCCACAAACATGCAGACATGGAAATCGAAGGGTCTACATGGAAGGTATTTGCATGAGATTAGCCACGACTTTGTTAACCGAGAGACTTCGCAAGCTTGATTGACCAAGTGTAATATCTATTCGGAAACCGAGGGCTTCATGTTTGCAATACAGGATCAAATCATACATACACTGAACTACAAAAAATACATAATAAAAGACACTGCACAACAAATAGACCTCTGTCAACAATGTCGATAGAAACCAGAAACAATACAAAACATTTCATCTGCATGCTCACGCCTTGCAATATGTTTGTGTATATTACAAACATAGACACGGTCAGTTAGTAAAAAATATTACACCAAAAAACTCGCCATAAAACACAAACTCACAACTGACAACACACCATATTACAAATACACTCCATCTACAATTTTCGAAAACAACACACACAAATTATATTGGGATAGATCAATTATCACAGACAAGACGGAGCACTATAACAGACCAAACATAACACTTATACACAAACACACAAAAACCACATTCTTCATAGACATTGCAGTACCCAACACACACCATCTACGGACTTCACACACGGAAAAACTAACAAAATTCACCGATATAGCTGTCGACCTGAGGAATAAGTGAAAATTAACACGAGTTGTTATCGTTCCAGTGGTTCTAAACCCAATAGGCCTCACACCAAAAACACTTCACAACAGTCTACATACATGAACTACACAAAAACACATACATATAATTACAAAAGGCAGTTATTATTAATACTTTCCGTATAGTGAGAGAGTTTCTCTCTATGGGGCAAAGCACTCTCCAAACACAAACACCAACCACTGCACTACATACAACAACAAACACAAAATACATTTCGACCAATGCAAACACACTAACACCAAACACGGATACTTCACATCAGCACCCACACAACACACAGTCACACATGCAAAACACAACACAAGAAATATACACGATACAACAGCATATCGACGACAACCATCACACACGCACCATCACCACATTTTCCAAACCAAACACAAAACAACATAAGAAACAAACCCATCACAATACAATATCGTTACTTCCACTACAATAGCACTCATTCACGCACCACCTCCATGACATCGAAACGAAGTTCATAACACGCCACCCATTGCTCGGTTAACAAACCTTGAACACCATCAGATATTTCAAAGCAAACACAAAACACTTCACCCATTGTAACACTAACACGACTCACACATGACCAAATTACACACTACTCACCGACAGAAAACACCTCATTAGCTCAACGAACACGAAAGCGAACACCATACAATACCACACACACCTCCCAAAAGGCGATGTCGCTGAACACAATAAACATACATACATTTATACACACAAGAAGAACACAAACACCCTTACAAATATACACGCACACTCACACACATTCTCCGGTTAATATGACAGACTAGAACAAAAAATTAATAAAAAACATAGTTTACCGTCACTTGACTATTTCCATGCGGTAAACTAATCGGACTCAGCCTTGAATAAAAACGAGAAAAAGAAAAAATGATAATAATAAGAACAAATTTTCTTTTAAATCTATTATTTCAGAATCAGAAGACGATTTTTCTTGTAGTGGTTCATAAGATGATGCCGCTTTTGTTCCTCAATGTGCCTGATTAACCTAGCTCTCTCTGGCGCTGAAAAAAAAAACCTATCTTCAATTATCTTTATTACTTAAAGCGCATCGGCATGTGCAATGTCAAGTAAACTGTCTAAGTTTGTAATAAATTTTTGTCGACACTGCTCAAACACGTTTTGTGTTTTTTTTGCATTTTTTTTTTAATTTCTCCAAACTTGGTATAATGCAACTATCTTAACACAGTTAGGTAAAGATTTAATTAGTACACGTGCCTTTTCCTTATAATTAATACACTCACGAATAGTAATATTTGCGCTTTCACTGAAAATTAAATTCGCTTTACAAATGTTAAAGAACAGATCTGCCATTACTTGTCCATTAGGGAGAAGTTTTGAAGGCAGTTTAATGTTTTACGTTCCCTATAAAAAATATTTTTAGAACTGCATAACTTCTCTGACATGTTCACTCAACGAAAACAATGCGTTTACTAAGAAAATAAACAAGGAACAACAAGCACATCCATATGTTAGCTCCCAAACGCCTTAGTAAGCAAGTAGTGAGATGTATCGATACAGGTCGGTACGGGTTGCCCTTCTTCCAAGTTCATGAAATTCAATTGACAATTCTCTTGAGATCATTGAAAAAATTAGAGAGTTTGCGTTGAAAAGAAAGATCTTTTACTTTTTACTTTTTTGGGACACCCTTATATATATATATATATATATATATATATATATATATATATATATATATATGTATATATATATATATGTATATATATATATATATATATATATATATATATATGTATAAATATATATATATATATATGTATATATAAGCCAAAGCAAAGACGTGCGAGTATAAATGTGAATATATCAATATATATATAAATATATTTATATATATATATATATATATATATATATATCTTTAAATATATATAAATATATATATATATATATATATGTCGGAATCGTACGTTTGTCAAAGGAATAAATGTGTTTTTTTATTTATGGATACGTCTGTTCGAACATTTCTCTGATCTATATGTTTACAGTTTTACAGTTACATTTATAAGTACAAAGAAACTATTTTTTTAAGAAAAGGTTTATTTTATTACAGTATGTCCGACATAAAGAATCCTCCAGACATAGAGGTCCGGAAATTAGATATTATCAATACTTATATATTCTTAGAATAAAATAAATTGTCTAAAAGTGCAATAAAGAATAATTGCTTTAAGATTTATCAATTAACACAGTAAGTAAGGGTTCAGCTGAAGGGGCATGTTTGACCTCTACTTAGACGCAAATTGTACGGTACGGTTGTTAATAAACCTATTTTTGTGATATACCAGAGATGGTACATAAATATAATGTAGTAATAGAATGACCCCTTTCCAATATTTTTACAAACATCAAGGAAGGGGCATGAGTTTCAAAAAGGAAGGACGATTTCAGTTCGGAGAGGACAGCACCCGAGTACAGACCGTATCGTGCAGTTGCGTATTAGTATCAACTGAACTCTGCTGAAAGTTACATGAAAATAGCATCACATGGAAATAGCGTTTGGATTGTTGGTAGCCCTTTTGGACTAGTATAATTAATTATGTTTATTGATGAGATAACCGTGGTATGGCATTTGTTAGTATTATTCGTGTTGTATCTGTATTGTTAACTGGAGCCAACTTACTGTGTCGTGGTTGAACCAACTAATTGTAATTACTGATTGTGAAAGTGCGGGACACCGGGTATTATTGTAGACTAGTGCGTGTTTGTGAAAATGCAGTTTTCAGTGTGCTATTGGAAAATTGGTAAGTGTTTGTATTTTATAAAAACAACAATGCCTGACAACATATATACTGGTTCAAACGACCATGCTCCCAAATATGTAGTTCCGACTTATATATATATATATATATATACATATCTTTAAATATATATAAATATATATATATATATATATATATATATATATATATATATATATATATATATATATATGTGTATTTATACTCGCACACCTTGGCTCTCTAGCATGAATAGAAGTAAAAAACGTAATTTTGAAGAGTTTTTCACATTTTGGGGGGATTGCGTTGGAAAATGTTAGTTCGGGTAAGTCCCCAAAGCACCACCCTCCCCCGAAAACGAGAAAAAGCAATATCTTTTTTACTTCTATACATGCAAGAAAAATGTATTTTTTTTGCATTACACGTGGGATAATTTAAAACCTACGGGAAATATTGGAAAACTTTAAAATCCCCAAAAATAACACCTTTCCGATTATTCATGCTAGAAGGATGCGGCTTTTTTGCATTCCACCTTGAATACTGTAATACTAACGATAATTATCGAAAAACTTTAATTTTCCCTACACAATCCCCCTTAAAATCGGAGAACTCCCAAAAATACCTTGTGTACTTATATTCATGAATGAAAGATGCGGTTATTTGCATTCGACGTTGAATACAATGATACGAACGTAACTTATCGAAAAACTTAAATTTCCCCAATGAAAACCCTCAAAAATACCCTGTAAACTTCTATTCTTAATAGAAGAAGGCAGTTTTTTGCGTGGGACGTGGGATATTTTCATACTTACAGAAACTGTAAGTATGAAAAGAAAGTTTATTTTACAAACGCAAGGCCCCTGAAAATGGGGAAAAACTCTCAAATACCTTGTTTACATACATTCATCTTAGAATGATGTGTTGTTTTTGCATTTAGCATGGATTACTCTAATAATTATGGAAGCTATGGGAACACTCTAATTGTTCCAACCAAATCCCCCCTTAAATAGGAAAAATCCTCGGAAAATTCATTCTTTACTTTTATACACGTTATAAAAATGCGTTTTTTTGCATTTGACTTGGAACTTTAATCCCTGAAATAATACTTCCAAAATACCCCCTTTACTTTTAGATTTACTAGAAAGATGCGGTTTTTTACATTTGACCTGGTTTTACTTCCACATTACGGAGAAATTAAAATTAAACAATTTGATTGCCTCCCACCCTAAAAAAAACGCTTATTTCCAGTCTTGGATAAGTAGAAAAACTGTATATGCTTATGTGAGGAACACTCTCATAAAGATATTCTGTTTTGAGGTTTACTTAGGATGTAATTTAAAGAACTCATCTCACGAAACTGTTATATTTTTGCGCAGTTATAAGATACTAGATTTAGTCATACGCAAAAGCGTAATTTTAGATCCATCCTTGCGCAGTAGTGTAAAATGAGTTCCATCTATGCGTAGTAGTGTAATATAACGACTTTCTATGTACAGTAGTGCCCCCTCCAAATACACCTATTCTCGGACATCTTAGAAAAACAACCATTGCATGTACAAACAAAGATGTTGAACAAAAGGTAATGTATGGAACTTGTTTCGCGAACCCAACTTGTTAATTTAGTTGTAATAAACGAGTTTGAACTATGTAGAATATGTAGAAAAGTACGAAATTATATCAACCCCTGGGCAGTAGTGTAATATGAGGAAATTGTGTAAAATGAATAAGGTCCATACATGCGTAGTAATGAATTTGAGTTCAACCATCACTGATTAATATTGTCAACGCTTGTGCATTACTAAAAACAAAGAACTACCTCTGCGTAATATGATGTCTAAATTCTAGTACCTCGCCACACGAAGATATGAAGCCCCATGACTTACTTTAACCCATCCACAAAGCCTTCGGCCATAGTTTTCCAACAGCGACCTCCACCCATGCTCCCAAAATGGGAAAACTCCCAAAAATACTTTTTTTACCTCTACACGTGCTTAAAGGATTCGATTTTTTCATTCGACGTGGAATACTTTGAAACTTACAGTAAATATCGGAAAATTTTCCCAACACAAACCCCCTTTAAATGGGACAATGTTACTAATAATAACGTCTTTACTTTTATACTTCCTAGAAGGATATGGTTTCCTGCATTTGACGTGGAATACATTAAGACTTACGGAAAATATCGATAACCTTTCTGGACGTGCCTAAGGTTATTACGTCCGTGGAGTGGACTGTATACCTAATACAAAATTATTTCGAAAATCTAATGACAGTTAAAAACAGTTATATCAATTTAAGGTTCGTTTGGACCTACCTTGACTAAATTCTGCCGATGTTCACTGGCGATGCGAGAAAAGGGAATTATCGGTTAATCACCAATTGTCGGCTTGAAGATGTTATAACCGCCAAAGTGGGTGTGGTCCAAGTTCACGTTATTTATATAATTGTTTGTGAACTAAATCTTTTTCGAATCACTAATGCTTCGACACTAATTTTTACTAAATATCTCAACTAACTGAAATAGATTCTACTAAAAAAGTTGGCTTCCAAACTAACTGGATGTTACTAAGAAATTCTAAATTTTATGTACATCGAATCTAAAGAACAGATCCAACGTCTAATTTCAAAACAACTGAAATTTCAATTACAATGTTCAAATCCTACAATACCACGACTATATTGCCTACCAAAAATTTACAAAAAAGATGGATCAATGCGACCAATATTATCAGGCATAAATTTTCCAACCTACAAAATTTCAAAAAAGCTTGTGACCAAATTTCAATCATTAAATCAATTAAATTCATTCTCAGTCAAAAACAGTATCGAATTAATCGAAAAAATCAAAGATATTAACTTACAAACAGATTCAGTATTAATGTCTTTTGATGTAAAAGCATTCTACCCAAGACTACCAGAACTACCTGGTATTCTGGTACCCAGAATACCAGACGCAATAAAAATACTAGAAAAATGGCTAACAAATAAAGGAATACCCACAGATGAAATAATTGAATATCGGAAACTAACACGGCTTTGCAAGAGACGTAATGTGTTTACTTTCAAGAGAAATTCTACAAGCAAACATTTGGAACAAGTATGGGTAATCCATTGTCTCCGTTCCTAAGTAATATCTTCATGACATATCTTGAAGAAAACGCCAAAACAGATTTCAATTATTTTCCAAATGAACGGCACAGATACGTCGATGATATCTTAACTATTTTCGATACGAACAAAGAAAATCCCCAAATATTTTTAGAGAACTTAAATGAAATGTAACCATCGATAGAATTTACAACAAAATAGAACAAGGAGGCTCGATTCCGTTTTTAGACTTAAAAATTATGAAAAATAACAACACTAATAAATTAGATTCGATATCTAGAGAAAACCTACACACATTGAATGATACATGACAGCCGATTCGAACAGCCCACCTCAACACAAAATGGCTGTGTTCAATTTTTTGGTAAACAGGCAACTGAAAGTCCCACTGTCCAAGAATAATTACTTTAAAGAAATATACCACATTAAACAAGTTGCAATATTTAATGGCTTTGACTATAACATAATCAATAGTTTGGTCCGCAGAACTAGATTTTAAATTTTACGAAACAATTCCACCGTACTAACACCTGAGACTGGCAACGTTGAAGAAACTCGTGCAAATCGTGCAAACTAACATACTTCCGCCCATGCACAAATAAAATCACCAGAGAACTAAGGGACCACAACCTAAAAACATCGCTTGTTATTAAACATAAAATCAAACAGTTACTGGGCAACCCTAAGGGTAGAATTAGTAATGAAAAACAATCGGGCATATATAGTGTCAGTTGTCAAAACTGTTCGAAAATTTATGTTTGTCAAAGTCGTCGCCAAATCGGAATTCGAATTAAAGAACATCTGGCTCATGTGAAATTTGGGTGAACCGAAAAATCGTGTATAGCTGCGCACGTTATCGAGAACAATCACAAAATAGACAAATCGAATCTAAAACTACTGAAATCGGAAGAAAACCCCACAGATTTAGAAGCATACGAAAGTATCAACATATACAAACTGAGTAAGCAGATAATGAATTTAGACAATGGCCCAAATCCAAATTCTGATTTAACAAACTTAAACCATTTTCAAAAAATCTAATACCTGAATATCAAGGTCAGCTTCGATACTCTCACTGTAGTGACAAGAACAACGCCACATAGTCATAAATACCGTCAATAAATAGGTGGAGCTCTTTACACACCTAATCCGTTAGTCAGTCAACTCAAATAATCCTCAGGTCAAATTATACCTTCCGTCAAATTGTATAAAAGACGGAACTTTTTCAATATCATTGTGAGACACGCACCAAATTAGCAACAAGCAACATATCTCTGAATCCATATGCCAGAGATAGTTACGATTAGCTAATTCATACTGATGATGACTACATTGAAGTTGAAATACGTATTTATTAAATACAAACAAATATTCTAGAAATAGGGGCAAAATTTTAAATATATCCTTACTAATTGAATGCTATATTACTAACTAAACAAATTTTTTTTTTTTGTGTTCAATTCAAATTTTTGGTACATACATAAAAATAACAAATCTGTAAACATATTTACAAAACTAAGTATGATTGCCCTCTATGGTTCAGTTCACGAAACAGGCTCACTGAAACCTGTATTATCAATTAACAAATCCGTAGGATATGATTGATATGAGGTACACTCTGATATCTCAATTGTCGCTATTTGATTTAATGTTTACCATAAGCGCCAACACAGCCCCCACTCGGAATGATATTTTCTAATCCTACTCAAAAAAAACTTCTGAAACCGGATTTTATAAAGATATTATCAAATCGAATCTTGTATAATATGTAAAAATTTATTCCAATTAATATGTCTGTCTAAAATACTCAATTTCTGTATATTTACCAAATAGTGATGTAGGAACGATAGACAGTTCATTTAATGAGTCACAACATAATATACGTCTGCGAATATTATAAAATTATTAGTTGTAAAACAATAAACCAGAGTGTTACGAACAATTCAATACCTTTGAATTTTGCAACAAAAATAAATAAATAAAAATCAAATGGTGGTTATCAAAATAGATAAAAACTGGGAATATTATTGTGAGGGTAATGGATATAACCTCAGAACTGGTGGTTCACACCACAGATTAGTAGCATTTAGTAACATTTAACATTAGTAACATTTTAATTACTTTCTACTAATCTCTGTTCATACAGACCTGATTTAGTTTTTACCTCGACTACCCAAACAATGCTATCTTTGCCAGGGAATAGTTTTTCAACTATGCCGACGGGCCAACGAAGGACAGGTATGTTATCTTGTTTAATGATAACAAGGGTTCCCAGTTTGATAGGAGAACCAGTTGCGTCAAATAATAATTTTTCCAACGTTTCCAAAATCCCTGTACCAGGTGATCCAATAATAGTTTGCGATCGAGCAAATTTACTGGAGGGCTTGGGACACTTGATGAAGGTAATGGAGCTGGAGTTAAAGGACAGAGGCCTCGAATTTAATAATACCTCTATTTGCACTATTACCGTATTTAATTCTTCATACGACAGAATTTGATCCTCAATAGCATTGTACAAATGGGTCTTTACACATTTTAATTGTGATTCCCAGACTCCCGAAAAATGTGGACTTAATGGAGGTTAGAATTTTCAGGTAGTTTTTCGGTGAGCTAATATTTTGACCCATTTTTTCTTGAATTCAATAATTTGTATAAATTATCTAATTAATTTTTTGCTCCAATGAACTGCGTACAATTATCGGAGTATACCACTGACCACGTGCCCCTCCAGGACAAAAAGCGCTTGAATGCAGCCAAAAATAGATCGGTTGATATATCCGACACAAGTTCCAAATGGAGGGCTTTAGTACATTGGCATATAAATAAACATAAATATGCCCTTTGACTCTTTACTCCACGATTTCGACTCATGGTAATGAAAAATGATCCTGCAAAATCGATACCAACATGCTAAAAAGTTTCTGCAACTGGAACTGAAGGTAAATCCGTCATTTTGGGAAAAATGGGTTCCGGATTTAATTTGAAACAATGATTGCATTTTCTCAAGTTATGCCTAATTGTATTACGGGTGCCAAGTATCCAATATTTTTGGCGTAATATGGATGAAACCAACGATGTATGTAAGTTTTCTTTATGACAATTTTCGATTAATAAATTAACAAAATTGTCTCCGTTAGGTAGGAGTAGAGGGTGCTTCTGCTCAAAACTAATATCAGCATTTTTTAGCCGTCCACCTACTCCCACGTACTCATAGCATCCCATCGTGCGAAAAAAGGCTAAGTGGTCGTAAATTTGCAGACTAGGCAAACTACTTTTTTCAACGATCGAATATCTTCTACAAAATGGTGATTTTGAACCAAAAATTAAGGCTTATTCCGCCCGAACCAAATCGGGGGAACTAAAACTTCCCGAAGAAGACAAAATTTTAACAAATCTCAAAATATAGACTGTTGTTCGAATCATTTTACGCCAAGAAGAAATGTTTTTTATAAATGAATGAGTTTTCCGGCCTTTGAGTAGCCACCATGACCATTAATTTTTGTTCTGGCATAACGCCCTGATTAGTTGTAATTTTACTAATTGGTCAAGATGGAGGTTCTAGTTTTAACCAGCCTGGACCCGTCATCCAATTAGGAGTTTTCATGAATTAGGATGGACTTAGTTCTTGAGAAAACCCATCGCTATTGTTTTGTATTCCCCCTACATGGAACCAATTTTCGCTTGGTACTAACGATTGTATTAAGGAAACTCGATTGGCGACAAATGTTTGCCAACGATAGGGTGGTGATTCAATCCAATTCAAGGTTACCATCGAATCGGAAAATGCAAAGATTTTTTAAACATGAATGCGTGGTTCCAAACTGCACATAGAAAATTGCAATTGTTTTGCCAACAAAACAGTCGCACACAACTCCAATCTTGGGATGGATTCAGTTTGCATGGAAGCTACCTTAGTTTTGACGCAGACTAAATTAACAAATATTTGATTAACCGGCGTAACCGTTATTATATAAATCATAGCGCTATAGGAATCTGAACATGCGTCTCAAAATCCGATCAACTCTACCGGTAAACCTTTAACCACCTCAAAATGACGAGGAATT
Organism: Nineta flava; assembly: GCA_963920215.1. NCBI lineage: Eukaryota > Metazoa > Arthropoda > Insecta > Neuroptera > Chrysopidae > Nineta > Nineta flava. The sequence continues at coordinate 62,957,442 of OY986042.1, forward strand.
TTAAAGGTTTTTAAACATTTTAAATCAGTTTGGAAATTTTTCCAAAATATACAAGTCTCGTTATCAGGAGCCTCGTCCCAATCCGATTTTAAAATCCATAATTTTTTTATTAAAAGATTTATTAATAGCGTAACGGATGTTAGTATACCTAACGGATCAAATAATCAAGTGACTTTCGACAGTACATTACGTTAAGTGCAGGGTCTAAGTTCGGCCTTGATACTAAAAGTGAAAACATCTGAATGAGGGTACCACTGCAAACCGAATATTTTCAGGCTGTCTGAATCAAAGGACACTATTTTTGGTGAACGGTCCTTTTCAGGCACGAAAGAAAATAACTCTTGAGAATTTGTCACCCACTTTGTTAATTCAAATTGGGCCGATGCAAATAGCTTAATTAGCTTCGAATATAATTCCGTAGCTTCTTTAGCTGAATTGACGCTTGTGACTAGGTCATTCATAAAAAAATTCTGTTGAACAATTGGCGAAGCTAACTGGTATTAATCGGCTTCATCTAACGCCAATTGTTTTAACGTTCTCAAAGCTAAAAATGGCGAACTCTTTACACCAAAGAGTTTTTTTGTGGTCTTGATGCATTCTGATTCTCAAATACATTTGACAAATATCTACTATGAATGCGACCGAAAATAAACGAAAATTAAAAAATAAACTAACTACATCCGATTGTAGCTTAGCGCCATTATAGAGCAAGTCATTCAAGGAGACATGCTTTGTAGTTTTGGCGCTTGCGTCGAAAACGCAGCGAAGGGGAGTGGACACACTGTCAGATTTGAACAGTCCATGGTATGGAATGAAATAGTGGGGGGTAGAAGGATTATTTTTTATTAAAGATATATAACTTTTTATAGATAATCCCTAATTACGGCACTGTATTGTTGCTTCAGTGTTGGGTTTTTATCAAATTTATTCTCTAAAGCTTTAAACCGTTTAAAAGCATTTTGATACGATTTGCCCAATTTATTGGCGCTATATTTAAATGGCAAAAATACCACATATCGTCCAGAAATCTCACGCAGCACGGTCGATGTATAAAGTTTCTCGCATTCCACATCTTCTGGACTCTCAATTTTTTGTGTTGGAATATCCTGTAACTCCCGAAACTAACGCACCAACTCTTCTGTGTGTGTGAAAAAAATGTACCATGGATGTTTCCAATGGAAAATTGGTTATACAGTCCACTACTATGAGACCCAATTTTGTTTCAAGGCCAATAAGTGAGTTTACTTTACTTGTGATTTTACGTGATTCTAACAAAGTGGCAAACATCTGATCCCCTAATATGCCCCCTATAGGACCAGGCTCATAAAATTTATTATCCGCTAATGGTAGATAACTAAAATGTTTCCACGACTCTCGTAAAATTTCGACATTAGGTAACCGGTCAGTGATATTTTTGATTACAAAAACTTTAACTCTATAGTTGACACACGAATTAAGACGTGAATAAATAATCAAATCTGAGGCTCCTAAAACCTAGCTATCACCACAAAAGCCCTGAACAACCATTTAAGACGACCTTTTATTTAATTGAAATGCTGACGTATCACTTTGACATACGCCGACTTTTGCGTCCTTGTTGGGGGCTTGACGAAGTGAAGCAAACTATTCTGCTTGTATTGACAGACGTTACATACGGAAGGACATTTAACATTGTACGACTTTGTGACTTGTAAAAAAATTAATACACAAACATTCCTCTTTTATTATTTTAAATCTATCCGATGCAGATGTATTAAGATTTATTAATTCTTTACAATGCGCTAGATTCATATGTTGATTGGAGTTACAAATTAAACATCGATTGCTTTCTTGATTGGTTTCCCCCAAAAATGTGTGCGATTTCGATTTGGCATTTTGGTATGTCGAATCGGGTTTTCCATGACCCAAGGTGCTATTACAGATCTGAATTTGTTGCTTAATAAACTCAGTAATTTCTGCATAAGTGAAAATACTGGAATTTCTACGAGCATTTTCAAACAAACTGCATGTTTCTGAATCTAATTTCGACCACAAGAAATACGCGTACTTGAAATCCAGTACATCACCTATATCTTATTCTTGTAGGGCACGGTATGATGCATCGCATTTGTCCAGGATATTATCTAAATTGTTGACGGAAGCTGACTGTGCAGGTTAAAAATCCAAAATTTGTTGCAAGTACGAACATGCAAGGATATGTGGATTTTGGTACCTTCCCCGAAAGCTGTCCTTCCCCGACTGCTAGTGTGGATGGAGTACTTAAAACACTCATAAAAAAGTGGCCATTCTTGGATATAACCGGAAAATGTAGGCAGGGATAATTTAGGCAGTTTAGGCAACCTTCTAGATGATGCCTCTAAACTGAAAATAGATGATGCCTCGTTTCCCATAACTTCGACTTTTGGGGTCATATCTTCCGCACAAGTCAATATTTCCAATATAAATCGACGAAAGCCATGAGTAATTGAAAATTGGGTACAAAATCAGGGTCTAATGTCAATTTCATTTTATTTATCCGTTCAATAATATCGATGTAATTAGACTTGGATTCCTCCCAACATTTTAATTTCGTAAGGAAATTTTTCCGCACTGTTACATTATCGATACCCTTGGTATATTCATACAATTTCTGATTGCGTCTGAACAACATTTCTTTTTTGCTATTTAGAACTTTCAGTTTTCTTTCATCATTCGACATGTTATAAAATTTTATTTTTACCGAACGTTATTCGAATATAATTAAATGTAACTAAATATTATTGTAAATTAAATATAAATTGGAAACGGAATATATATCAGAACCTTATAATAATTGGAATAAGTTCTTGAATCGTAAATATAAAATAAATTTACGTCGAAAATAATCAATATTAATAAAATAATTATAATTGAATAATAAAATTTATTAATAATTCAATAAACAGATTTTTTGTAGGCTCACTGGTATATAATTTTAACAAATAAATTTTAGTTTTTATACAAAAACAATATGCAAAACAAGTCGAATAATTATGTAATACAACCCATTTTCAACTTAAAAATAATTTCTTTAAACTAATTTTGAAAATTTAAATTAAATCACAGAACGATATTAGATTTTATTGAAATCGATCAAATATAATATTTCTAACGAAGTTTCTCAACAAATGGAACCTAATATGGTTCAAAATGATCCTGGGTCGATGAACCAAAATTTGGAAGCGCCTAGGCTTATTACGTGCGTGAAGTGGACGATATAATTAATAAAAAATTGATTTGAAATCCTAATGATAGTTAAAAAACAATTATGTCCATTTAAGGTTCCTTCGGACTTATCTTGACTGAATTCTGCCGATGTACACTGGTGATGTGGAGTAAACACGGAAAAAAGGGATTATCGGTAAATCACGGAATTGTCGGCTTGAAGATGTTATACCCGCCAAATTGGTTGTGATCCAAGTTCAGTTTATTAATATAATTGTTTGAACTTACTAAATCTTTTTCGAATCACTAATGCTTCGACACTAATTTTTACAAAATATTCCAACTAACTGAAACAGATTCTACTAAAAGAGTTTGCATCCAAACTAACTGGATGTTACTAAAAAATTCAAATTTTATGTATATCCTTTCAAACTGAATGTTACATTACTAACTAAACAAATTTGTGTGTCAAATTCAAATTTTTGGTACATACAAAAAATATCAAATCTGTAAACATAATATGTTTACAAAACGAAGTATGACTGCCCTCTATGGGTCAGTTCACTAAACAGGCTCACTGAAACCTGTATTATCAATTAACATGTCCGTATGTATGATTGATTGATGAACACTCTGATATCACAAATATCGCTATTTTATTTAATCGTTTACCATCGGCGTCAACACTTTCATTTTCCCAACGCAACCCTTATGAATTGGGTAAAACCCTTTAAAAAATAACGATTCTACTTTTAAACATACTTGAAGCATGTGGTTATTTTCATTTGACGTAGAATAATTTCAATTTTAGAGGAACTATCGGAAAACTTTAATTTTTCTAACAGATTCCACCCCGAAATTGGACAACTCCCAAAAATATCTTATTTTGTTGTTGACAACTACTTTGAAATCCCTTGGATAACCGCCTCCCTTATCCCTTTTGAACCCACTTGGACTCCCTTTTGGTCCCATGCGCGGTCCCATGCATGTCCCTCATCTTGACCTTCCTTTATCCACTGTACACCCTGTCGAATTTTTTTTTGGACTCTTCCTAGGATTAGGTTTTGATCCTCTTCCCCGCTTGAACCTTCCCTGTAACCCTTTAACGGTTTTTGATGGATTGACTCAGGGTGATCGATTGCCCGCGAAAGACGATTATGTGTCGTTATTCAATTACTGGTCATATTGAGGGTGTTCAAAATCAGTAATTAATTGAAATTAAAAGATAAATAAAAAACCATCTATCTAGAATTGATAGCGAGAGATTATCAGTAAATACACATCTTATTATTTTCAATATTTGTTCTTGTCATCTGTTTGCCATTTGTTGTTTGGGCTATTTCAATTGCATACGCAATCGTTTATACAGACCGTTTTCAAAAGCATTTCTAAAAGAGAATCAATGATAAATAAATAAATAAAATATTTATTATGAAACCATACATACACATACTACGAAATATCTACGAAACTACGAAATATCTGATTCGGAACTGACATATTTGATAGGGTCAAATGTGAATAAGGATACATTTAAATACCTACATGTTATTTCTATTCCGAAAAGCTTCCAGAACTTTCAGAAGCCGCAACTTCATCATCATACTTCAACATCATGGCGACCAGTATGAAAATAAAACACAAGTCTCTCAAAGACATCAGGCCAATAAACATATCAGGCCAACCCACAACCCACAGGCAACATTTGTTCGGAAAATACAGCACAGAAAACAAAGAAATACTGTACTTATCACAAAAGTGTCACACATGATTCAAGCGAATGTCAAATTTTAAAACGTAGAAATACAAAAAACTAAAAAAGCGCGTGCGATTATATTATAATGATTACAAAACTACCGTTCCTAAAATAAATGTTCCAATAATAAATATTAACATCAAATCTGTTATTTTAAATTATCTTTTAGATTCAGGATCAAACGCAAACTTTATTCATAGAAAATTTATTTCGCAACTACAAAAACATCCAGGCGTTAAGATAATTAAAAATCAAAAAACTGTTCAAATGGCAGTTCATGAATATATGAAAATACGACATCTGTAATGGAAAATATAATTTTTAGTTGCACCCAATTTACCAACAAAAGTTAAAACAAAATGCTAAAAATCCTTCAGTATCACATTTTACACAAATGATGTATTCATATCTTGAATATATTGGTTGTGCTAAAATTCTATTTACGGCAAAAGTAAAGTTGATGAATGCTTCTTCAATCAAACTGGGCTACATCAAACGATTTATATATAATTATGGACCAACATATGAAATGGATGAAGAGTTGTACATACCCGGTAGACCATGCACAGATTGTCCAGTTGGTTGGACATGTAAAAAAGATAAAGGATTATGTTCAGATCCAATATTCGCAGATGCACTGGAAAGAGAAGAAAAATTGTACTTAGCAAAAAAAAAGTCATACCCCTATGCCAAGGGCAAGAAGGACAGGGGAGGAGCTTCACTTGTTATGATTAATATTTTCATACCAATGTTCATATCAATTATAATTTTATACTTATTTTAAAATAATTTTTTCATCTAATGTGAACCAAGACCTCATGATCGATCGCACGTTACTTTCTCAATTTAATAAAATATTCAGTTCGTAATTTCATTTGACATTTAAAAAAAAAGGAGTGATTTTTGTTAAAAAAACATCTAAAGACAATATAAAAACTATTAATAATACTAAATCAATTGTTAATAATTGTACAAAAATTGATTTTAATTTTTGCATATGGCGAGTAGATTGTGGTTCATCACCTTATACTACTAGAATGAGAAATATAGGTAGAATTAAATGTTGGAATCGATATAATGCATTCATGAAAAGAAAACTATCGCAAAATCCGATCAATAAAATACCTAACAGAATAGATGAAAAGATAGATCCCATTTCCACACACGTTTTAGGTGTTTGGAAAGAAGGATCTTGTCGTTGTGATCGCGTATCCCGTAGTAATGCTATTATTATTTCTAAAATTAATATTTTTTATTTAATATTATTGTTTTGTAATTATAATGTAGTTTATACATTTTTTGGTAATTATTAAAGAATTTATTTAATTTATCAACAGATGCAATTGTCGGAATTCCAACGTTAGAGATATAGGAGCCAAATTAGATTTTGTCCACAGCGAAATACAATTTACTTTTGATAATTTTCTCGCTATTTCATGCAAGGAAAATAAAATCGATGATCTAAATATCAACAAGGTACTCGAAAAACAAGCCGCGATTTTTTCCAAAGAAAAGCAAGATATTCAATCAGTTCTGGAAGAACAGCAAGATGTCCTCACAGATGGAATAGGTTAAGTCAAATATTATAAATATTCAATTAACCTTTTAGATCAAATTCCAGTTCGAAGAAATGCATTCCCTTTGAACCCAATAATGGCGAAGGAAATAGACGATCATATCACAGCCTTCATGGATGAAAGGATAATAGAAAAATGTATACCTCGCTACGCAGCTGCAGCTTTTGTAATAAAAAAAATAGAACTAATAGTTTATGTGTTGATTATCGTCATCTTAACAAACAAATCGAGTTTGACAGTTTCTTCGAAGCGAATATATATTTCAAGGTTTGCAGGGCTCTCAGCTCAGATTCAGTGATTTATTAAAAATACGCATTTTATCAAATACCATTGACACACGAATCCAAACCTATCACAGCTTTCAACGTTCCTTATGGGCAATTTTCATTCAACTACGTTCCATTTGGTTTAGCTGTGAGCTGTCAGTCATTGAATCGAATTATTACGGATATATTTGGATATTTACGCTACAAATTCATTATTCCATATTTTGATGATATTCTCATTAATTCAAGATCAATGAGCATATCAAAATTTATTCATGAGCATATCAAACAAATCAAAATGGTATTAAAACGCCTTAGATACAACGGAATCACAGCAAATCCCAGTAAATCAAAATTTGGTATGACTTCATAAAAATTTCTAGGACACATCATTTCAAAAGACGGAGTTCAAGTAGATCTTGAGAAAACATCGGCTAAACGAGATTTGGTACAAAAATATTAAGCATCTAAGATCATTTTTGGGGTTGGAATCATATCTTCGAAAATTTGTACCGAACATGGCGCAAATAATCGCTCTCCTTCAAGAATTGAAAAAAAAAAGGGTAGGAAATTTAAAATACCAGATCTTGAGCTAGCAGCAGTCAACAAAATCAAAGCAGCGTTGACATCCGCTCCAATACTTAGGTACCCTGATTTTAATAAAACGTTTCTTTTACGTACAGATACAAGCAATGTACGACTTAGAGCCTCGATTCTACAACATCACGATGACGGGCTACATCCTATTTCCTTTGCAAGCCGTTCATTAACACCACCTGAGCAACGATCAAGTACGTACAAACGGGAGGCATTGGCCATTGTTAGGGCTTTAGAAAAATTTAGGGAATAATTATTGGGAAAACGCTTCATTCTACAAACAGATAACGCTGCCCTACATATACAATCATCCCAAACAGCTCGGAAAAGTTGGAAGATTGATTTTAAAATTAGCCGAATACGATTTTGAAATTCAACATATCGACGGTATTTCAAATGACATATCAGACGCGCTTTCAAGAATGTTCAACAACAAAGATTTAGCGGTGTCGAGTATTATGTTTAGCATTAAGATTGAATTTTTCTGATTTGGTTAAATTTGGAAAATAATTTAAGATTTTCGTAAATTGATTTTGAAGTGAAATCACTTCAACGCATGAATTAATAGGTTTTAATAATGTTTGATTATTAAAATCGATATTCAAATTGATTTCTTTAGAAAATCTAAACCCAGAATGCCATAAATTACATCACCAATGAATTCATGACGAAAAACCAAATCATTTCCAAAATTGAGAAAAATTTCAGAAGTACAAAAAGTAGTAATTTTGGTATTTTTTGCTGCAATAATTGAAAAAGGTAAAGTTGTAAATTTACAAGATTTACAATACGACTTTGGAATCACAGATAGTGAACTTCCAGTGTCAACTAAATATCGATTACCTTCATGTAAGAGATCGTACATGAAGATTAAGTTGTACGATGATGATGTTGTGTTATTGAATTGGGTTTTATTATTGACACAGCTACCGACCAACTCAACAGGAGCTCTTAGAATTTATGAAGTTTAATTGGAATTTTTATATCGCGTTGTTTAGAAGTACCATCAACAAAGATGGTATCGTATACACGACAATTAAATAATCTAACTAATATCCCATTGTCCTTTATAGACATTACCAAATACCAAAAAGAAGATACTACATATTGTCAAGGCATCATTCGCGACATTAAACGTTTATTTTATTAAATAAATACACATGTTTTTTTAAATTCTTACATTTTATTTATTCAGGTTTTTTCTTTTCAAGCTTCTTATTTTACAGTCTGGATATTTAACTATTAAATATGATTGTTGAATTTGTCAGTTAATTAACTGTCAAGTTCTTATTAGTCCACTTACGTGTCAATAAGCCCACGCCTATTGACACCGGTACACTATCCTCGGAATTCGGATATATCTTGATGAATACTCAATCTACATACACATTCATTAAAAAAACTAAACACTTTACACAACACTCACAATACTATCTGCTTATCCAGTTAAATTAATCAATTTAGTACGGAAAGCGAAGGGCGTCACTTTTTTTAAGCACACTGATCATATTGTACGAATCAATAGAGGGCTCAGTAGAACACTAATAAAACTGCAGAATTATTAATGGTTCAGTACCACATTTTATATGTTTTAGTGACACTGTTTTCTTTAACTTAATTTTAAAAAAAACTAGCAATAAAACAACAAATCGAAGAAAAGCGAGACATAACAGCATACTATGAGTTTTATCTCCTTGATTTTTTATTAATATTTTATTTAAATTAATCTTTTAATTTCAATTAATTTTTAATTATTATTATTTTTAATTTGATATGGGTTATAGACATGATATCACATATTACATGCAATCAAACAAGTTCACAAGCATAAAATTTTAATAACATTTTTTTTTGTCAAGTTAGTCTGTATAAAATTATAATATTACAAAACATAACAAAAAACTAAAACCAAACCTAAACCTTTACTTGAAGAAAGGTTAAGATTACAGATTACAAAAGCAATTATTGTAACATATAATATTTCGTTTTCGTTGTTGTTGTTGGATTATTTTCAAAACTCAAAACTTTACAACATAAATAATAATTATAAAAGAGATTTGCATATTTAATAACATAAAATACCACCTGGTCCAGTTTAAATATAATCGATAAAATACGGTATACGTTTCTGTCTCAAAACTTAGGTCGAGAGTAGTGTTTTCTTTAGCTTATAAATAATATTAAAGAGAACTGTAGGATTTTTCGAAATAAATTAAGATTTTTGCCCCAATTTCATAGATAAAAAATTTTTGTATTTTATAAATACGTATTTCGACTACAAAGTAGTTATCATCAGTATGAATTAGCTAATTCTAATTATTCTCCGAGGAGATGTTACTTGTTGATGATTTGGTGACGGTCTGCACTCAGATAAAATAGAATAGATAAAATACAATTTTATCATGAATATTTTAGATAATTTGTAGTACAATACATCTTAAAGTATAGTTCCAAGCCTATGCTTTACCTGTAATATATCATCTTATTAAATTATATACATCGAGATTATAGAATCGTTTTAACGTCGTTTAGAAATGGGAAAAAAATAATACAAAATCCCATTGACATAAAACTTAAATTGAATGGATATGCCATCCCTAAAACTATACTTAAATAGAAATACGAAAAGTCAATATATACAATTTAGAAAACAACAGTATTTGTGTGTATCGAGATCATGTGGCATGCGGAATCTTTTCCCGAAGAGCAACGTATTTAACGTATTTGGGTCAAATTGACCCAGTCCGGGAAAGGATTTTCGCGGGAACATTGGAAAAAGGATTTGGAGGTAGTTTGAATTTACGGATAGTAGGATGTCCAGTTTCAACGTGGAGAGCTTCAGACGAAAGCGAGGCGCATTCCTGTGGATTTATTCCAGTTAAATTCAGTAGCAATGTGGTCAGTGAGTCGGTGAAGCTGACTCACTGTTGAATGGTTTAACCTGAAACACAACTGTTGGGGGATAAGCTGTCTGTGGATATCTTCGACTGCTGCCGGTTCAAAACTACTTTCTCCATGATCTTGCTGAGAGATGGCAGCAAACTGATGGGTCGGTAGCTTGATGGTGACTTAAGTTGCTTCCCCGGCTACGGAAGCGTTAAAACTTTAGCGGATTTCCAGAGGTTAGGAAAATAACCAAGTCTCAGGTACAGATATAACTGAGCTGCACTACCGTCTTTCGAGGAAGATAGCGGAGTACAACATTAGTTACACCATCATCACTAGGAGCCTTCCTACACTTAAGTTTCCTTAAAATGTTTGAAACCTCATGGGGCGATACGCATTCGACATCGATGGGGTTAATGACGCAAGAACGAATATTTCCAAAGGATTCGGACACTAGGCGGGCCGTTTTTTCGTCGTGATATTCGTCGCCATCAGTTAAGCTCTGCGCCATAGAGAAGGTGTCAGCAAGAAGTTGGGCTTTGTCAGAATCTGAGTAGAGGTACCTATTTTCTGACGAGAGAGGGGGCAGTCTGTTGTAACGTTTACGCAAACACCTTGCAATTTTCCATACATTGTTGTCATGAGTGGTCAGAGCCGAAATCCTCTCGTCCCACGTTTCATCTCTGGTGCGCGTGACTTTTGCTCGAATATCAGCTGACATTCGCTTCATGGCGTCATGAACCTCCGGCAGCCTAACTCTTTGCCAAAGTTTGCGTAGTTTGTTCCGAGTCCGTATTAGTCGTATTTGGTATGTGCGCAATTTACATTTTCTTAGTATCTATCAAACTGCTATGCCAACCAATCAGAATCAATCACGTGTTAAGTGATTGGCCAGTGTTTGGCTAATGATATTGGAGCATTGGTCCACGTGATTTAGACAAATTTTGACAATAGTGCTTAAAGGTTGATATTTGGCATACAGTTAGATATAGTGACCAAACCGAATGGAAATTTTTGTTTTCATAAAATTAACATACGAAATTTTATAAAAAATTAAAAAAATTACATGGGAAAGTTTAATTTTCCCAACGGAACATATAGGAAACCAAACTTTAAAATTATGTGTTTGAGTTTACGCCACTTCCAGACATTTGAGAAGAATGCGGTTATTTGCATTCGACGCGGAATATCTCAAAACCTATTTTCAGATCGAAAAAATTCAATTTTCCCAACGCAACTTCCGAAAAAATGGCAAAAATTTTAATATTTTTTGCGAATAATCCAAATATTTTCTTTGCTATTGTTTTTGCCCCAATGTTGAAATTTCGTAAAATTTTGTTCAATTGTCCATCCCTACCTATTAGATGTTAAAAATCACTATCGCTTAAATTTGTAAATATATATATATATATATATATATATATATATATATATATATATATATATATATGTATATATATATATATATATATGTATATATATATATATATATATATATACATATATACTTATTTAAAATGTCTGTGGACTCTCTACCGGTCACAGTTTTATTCCGGTTGGAATAAAATTTGATATTTGAGTAGCTTTTGGTATTCTAAATGTCAAGTTCGTTAATGGGTAAAATCGGACGAGGGGAAAGAAGGTTTTGAGGGAGGGGAAAACACAAAATTTGACTATCTTAATATTTGAAAAATCGAAAAATTTATTTAATTGTTTCTTACTATTTTTCTGTCACACTAATATTTACAGAAATATTTACAATTAAAGATTAAAATTCTAAATATCTCTGTTCACATTAGAGTTTGCGAAAAATGACCAAGTAATGAATTATTATTAGCAAACTTGCTTTTCTACAAATTTACTCCTTATACATTTTTCGATTATTCTAATATTAAGAGAGATATTTAATAATTTGTGTTTGTTTGACACGAATACATGAAATATATTTAATTGTAAAAAATTTTTATTGTCGTTTCCATAGTAACTATAAATTATAATCGTTATACATCGTTCTATTTTGGCTATTAATAAATTTAATTTTTGCAAATACTAAAGTCAGATTACATAATATATTTCATTTTGATCACACTTAAATTATGACCGCTAAGGAGTGATTTATGCATTGTAACGATATTCTCTAAGTTAACGCAGCTCCTGCGTAACGAATTTTTTCTATATATATACTTAAAATTTAGCAACACACCACTTGTGAGATTTGGCGAAGATTTTTTAAAACTTTGTTGCTCCACTTCCAGAAATGCTAGAACGATGCGGTTTTATTGCATTCGACGCGGAATTTCTGAAACCTTAAACAAGAATCTTTGGGAAAATTTAATTTTCCCATCGGAACATTTGGAAAACCAAAAATTACATTTATGAGTTTAAGTTAAAGCCACTTCCTGGAATGTTAGATGGATGCTAATTTTTGCATTCGACTCGTGTTATCTAAAAACCTATTTGGAGATCGAAAAAATTTAATTTTTCTAACGTAATATCCGAAAAAATGGAAAAAAACAAAAAAATTTCTACATGGTAGTTTGATCAGATATAGGCAATCGATTTTGAATATCGAATATGTTATGTTCATTGAACAATTCAAATAGAAATTTCCATCCATTGTTTAGTTTGTCTCAATATGAGTACATTTATTAAATATTAAAAGCTTTTATTAGCGAATTTCCTCCAAACGAAATGCAGCTATTGCTTTTGCACCAATGTTGGAATTTCGTAAACATTTGTACAAATGTCAATCGATCCTACCTATTAGATGTTAAAAACCACTATCGCTAAAATTTATATATATACATACATATACCTTTCAAATAGTAGTGATATCCGATTGAAATCATTAATGTAAAAAATTCGTTATGCAGGAGCTGATATGATTGTAGTATTTGCAAAAATTAAATTTATTAATAGCCAAAATAGAACGATGTAAAATGCGTATAGTTTATAGTTGATTGACTGATTGATTAATATCGTGGTAAAAACTAGTGCACTTCGACTCTTTGGTCCATTGTACTCCCCCTTCTACCTCAGTCTGACGAGACTCGCTTCTCCCTTATGTTGGCAATAACCTGGAGCTTGCTTATCAGGTCCTCAAGAAGGTTCGTATTTTCGGGGTGAGATGCACCGAATATCCTGTATCTGCTGAAACCCAGAGGTTCGCAGTCAAAGATTATGTGGCTGGATGTTTCCTCCTCCTCGCCACACAATCTGGACACAATGGAGCCTTTACGGAGACCCAGAGGTGTGCAGATGCTTCCGCATGGGATAAGGCACGGTAATGAACCCGGTAACCCTCCGCAGTTGCATCCTGTTCAGCCTCAGTGCATCGAGAGATGACCTTTTTGTTGTACTCTGAAGCAGCAGCTTCCCGAGCTCTTGCCGCGGTACTTTTCCCAGTGATCATGGTGTTTAGCATTTGACCAATCATTGATCACTTGTTTACATGCAGTCTTTGGAATTCCTGAAATAGGCTCTGGGCCTTTGAATGGCATTCCGACTCCCTTCATTGCTAAGGTATCTGCTTGTTTGTTTCCTTCGAAACCACTGTGACCCGGCACCCAGATCAATTTAACATTGTTCCGTTTTGCCAGTTTCAGAAAATCCTCCAGACAATCCTTGACTACCCTTGAGGTGACCTCAGTTCCAGATAAGGCTTTTAAAGCAGCTTAACTGTCCGACAGAATACATACGTTCTTGTTTATGTAGCCTCTACGTTGGTTCTCACGGACGCAAGTCAGTATGGCGTAGACTTCTGCTTGGAAGACCGTGGCGTATCTCTCCAAGTTGAGGCTTATGTTTGCTATTGGTCTCGAACCGATGATTGCCGCCCCGGTTCTTTCTTCAGTTTTGAATCCGTCTGTATACCAGACGATTCCTTTCCTGAGGTAGGGTGGTTCTCTTTCCGACCACATGGCCCTATCACATACTACAGTGAAAGGTTTTGAGAAGGAGTATGTCTTGGAAAGTATATCTGTGCCCATTTCAAACATGAGATCTGAGATAATTGATGTTCCCACGATACTTGCATGTCCAACCTGATTTTTATTAATCCAGTTGTTATTGCAAGACAATCTATAGGCGCTGGATCTCGCTTTAGCTATTATTACAATGCTTAGCGGAGGCAGCCCCAGTATGACTTCCATGGCAGCTGTAGGTGTACTACTCATGGATCCAGTGACACACAAGCAGGCCAGTCTCTGGATCCTGGACAGTTTTTTGCACGCAGTAGTCTGCTTAACTTTTTGCCACCACACTAGAGCAGCATTGGTTATAATGGGCCTGACTACTGTTGCGTAGATCCAGTGGATCATTTTGGGTTTTAGACCCCAAACTTTTCCACATGCTCTCTTGCAAAGCATGAGAGATGATTTGCTCTTATTTGTTATATATCCATATGAGGGTGCCATGTTAGTTTGGAGTTCAGCATTACTCCCAAGAACTTGACTTCCTTGTGATCTGTAATCTTTCACCGAAGAGGATTGGTGGTTTTAAGTTCTCCACCTTCCTTTTACGTGTGAATGGAATTAGTGCGGTCTTAGCAGGGTTAATTTTCAATCCCTGATTGATACACCATTCCTGTGCGATTTTAAGAGCGTTTTGCATAAGCTCCGAGATTGTGCCTTCACAGGGTCCCTGGATTGCAATAACAATGTCGTCCGCGTAACCCTGTGTGTAGCATCCATTTTGGTTGAGGTTTGTCAGTAAGCTGTTCACCAACGTATGACAAAGCAGAGATAAAGGATGCTCTGCTCCTTTTTGTAAAAGAACTGGGTATATCCCATCTGGTCCCGGTGCTTTGTAGAGGTCGAATGAGTTAATTGCCCATTAGATTTTTGAGCAGTTTATGGCATTCGCCTCTCTTCTCCAGTCCTCGCCAGTCGTTGGGAGACCCTGGTTAAGCTGCTTTTGAGACGGGTTTTCACCGTCCACTGCCACCGAATCAGGGAAATTAATCCGGAGCAGTGTCTCGAGTGTCTCGGAGCAGTGTATCCTTCGCGAAGCTATTATACTCACCATCGGGCTTACGAAGTGCCGATGGTGTCAGCGGGTTTCTTCGCCAGGACATCATGGAGTCTTGCTCCCTCAGATGTGTTTTCAACATCATGACAGAGCTTCCTCCATAAGTCCACTTTGGCTTTTTTCAGAGACCTTTTGTATTCGGTAAGGGCTTCATGGTAATTATCCCAGTTCCCCAACCTCCTTGCTCTATTAAATAGCTGGCGAACCCTTCGCCTCTGACTCCTTAGGCCCTCATTCCACCAACAAGTCGACTTGCTGATGTCTTTTGAGACCTCCGGGCAGTTTTCTTGGAAAGAGTTAATTATTGCATGGTGAAGCTCAGTTGCAGTAAGCTCAATGTCCAATACTGTTTTAACTTTCTTCGGAATTGTGGCGAGTTTGAACTTTAGTGTCGAATTATATTCGTCCCAATTGGTTCTCCTCGGATCCCGATATTGTAAACTAAATTGGTCCGTTCTCACCTCCACATTATAATTGATTTGTCTGTGATCCGA
This sequence comes from Nineta flava, assembly GCA_963920215.1. Lineage (NCBI taxonomy): Eukaryota > Metazoa > Arthropoda > Insecta > Neuroptera > Chrysopidae > Nineta > Nineta flava. Next base: position 62,973,229 of record OY986042.1, read on the forward strand.
TGCATCCGATCATGTTACCACTGATTTCACTGATTTCATAAGTACACAGTGTTACATCAATGACTTCCTTTCGAACTTTGTTAACAAAAGTCGGCTTGTTGCCTTGATGAACTATATCTAAGTTGTTAGCTATGATATAATCAAAGAGATACTCACCTCTTATATTTGTGTTTGTGCTACCCCACGAAGTGTGATGCGCGTTTGCATCGTATCCCATGATCAGTTGGTAGTTTTTTGCCTCACAATACTGGATCAGATCTTCCATCTCTGTTGATGGTGGTGGAGTAGATGCATCATAGGGTAGGTAAACCGAAGCGATGATTACCACTCCAGTTCCGTTCTCAATGTTGTATTTTACTTTTACTGCTATTAGATCTCTCTGACAAAACTCTAACAGCGGCAACACATTGATGTCCTTTCTTGCATTAATACAAGTTCTGGGTCTCTCCGATATTTTATCGTAGATAATTTGTCCTCTAGTATCTCCTAGTCCAAGAATCTTATGGTAAACAGCCCAAATTTCCTAGATCAGAGTTATGGAGATTCCCCTTTTCAGCACATTTTTACAGAAGACAGCGGAGGCTGCCTTACTGTGCTGGAGGTTTATCTGAAGCATCCGAAGATCAGACATTCTTTTTTCTCTTTGATGTATTCAGTGGTTTAAGGTTGACTTGACCAACCCCGAGGTAAAATTTAAACCCTCGGTCCTGAATCAACCTCAGATCCGCTGCATCCACTTCCAGTACGATGATGTGTCCTGCATTGGTCCTCGTGCTGTTGATAGTTCGCCACTCTTGTGTGTGCAGGTTGGCATTCTGCACTCAAAGAACTTTGATCACTTTGCCCGTTTCAACGGAGTTGTAGATCTGGGGAATATACAGCAGAACCTTTGATGTGTTCATTAGGGCTCTTGTATCCCCGACGACAAGTTCCGCTCCGTCCCATATTCTGATATTCGAGATGTTCTCCATGAGCCAGTTTATGGCTGTTGCTCCTATGCATCGCACAACGAGGGCCCTCTTGTCCAGGTGGCAACCCTGATATTGTGGGTCCTCAACGAACTCTTGGCTAATGAGGGTTTGTAGTATCGAGAGTTGCACCTCTTCGGATTGTTCCGGAGTCATTTTGACTTCAAGATACCCCCGCAATGCAATGCATATCATTGTTGTTGCGGTGGTTTCTGCAAAGGTATTAATAGCATTTGCCTGTTCCCCCTTTCTTCGTTTTTTCGAGATCTGTTTCGGGCTTGGAGTCCTATATTCAGATCTCTATCTCTTTTCGTGTCGGTTTTCTAAGGGTTGATTTCCTGAGTCAGATCCTATAGGTATCACTGTTCCTGAGAAAACCAGGGCTATGGGGTTTTTTGTCCGGATTTTCCTCTTTATCGGAGGGATCGGTTTCTCCTCAGCTCTTGCTTTCTCTTCAAATGCTTTTCTCTGGGCTGCACCCGAGAGATTTTTCATTTCCACCTTCAGGAAAGGATTCTGGAGTTTATCGTCCATATTTTCTGCTGGGCTGGATGCACCTGCAGTTTTTTGTGTCTCGGCGAGGTTTGCTTGTGCAGCCTCGGTTGATTCACTTTTTAAGGGGATTTGAATCCCCACTTTTTTTTTTTTTATTGTGTATATCCATTTTGATCCCACAATAAAAATCGGGCCGTGTACTACCCTATCGGCTACTTGATAGTTTATAGTTACTATGGAAACGACAATCAAAATTGACATTTAAAATGTAAACAAAATTTTAATAAAATAACTTTATAGTTTGTTTTAACCAACCCCAAAAAAAGAAGGAGGAGGCCCTATGTTTGACTGTTAAGTATTGTAACCACTAACTGACGTAAATGTTTGAATACCCAGTATATACTGAGTTGTATATCAATGATTAAATTGTTAACAATTCTACGTATTCGAAATATTAACAATTCTTTCCGAGGAACATATAATCACAAAATTTGAGAAAACTATTGAGTTGTGATGAAAATCTTTTCAAACGAAAGTTGTTTATTTTAAAAAGAAGATTTTTTGTTAACAAATATTTTATCTCACACTGTTTCAAAGATGTACATATAACCCCCCCTCCCCCCGATTGAAAGGAAAAACGTTCTAAAGGTTTCAAAGATAAGCAGTTTTGCCCAAATATAGTCCGAGCTTAAACAATTAACGGACTTGACCTTACTTTTTTGCTCTAGAACACATTTTAGCTCATTATCTCTTTTCGTTCTTGGGTTATCATGTCCACCGACAGACAGACGGACATGCGGAAATGGCCAAATTTTATGAACACATATACCTAACATTCATGCCTACGATCAATATTTTTAAGCGTTGCAGTCGTGATCAAACTTACTATACCTTGTATATTTACATATACTAAGTTATACGTAATAGGTTTGGGGAAGAATTGTCTTTTGGATTAAATCTGCAAATTGTTATTTTTAGCTTTTTAATATAGCTTTGTGTTTTTTGAAGTCGGTTGAATTTTTATTTTTTTATTTTTTACAATAAAATATGTTTCATGCATTTGTGTCAAACAATGACAAAGTATTACATATCTCTTAATATTAGAATAATTTAAAAATGTATAAGGAGTAAAGTTGTAGTAAATCAAGTTTGCTACAATTCATTACATGATCATTTTTCTCAAACTCTAATGTGAACAGAGATATTTAGAATTTAAACTTTCAATTTTTAGTTGTAAATATTTCTGTAAATATTAGTGTAAAAGAAAAATGATAAGAAACCAAATTACAGTAAAACTTAGTGCCTTCAACTTAAATCCTGAAAAATTTTTCGATTTTTCAAATATTAGGGAGATCAAGTCAAATTTTGAATTTCCCCTTCCCTCTAAACCCCTACTCCCCTCGTACGATTTTACCCATTAACGAACTTGACATTTAGAATACCAAAAGAGCCTCAAATACCAAATTTTATTCCAATCGGAATAAAACTGTGACCACTAGAGAGTTCATAGACTTTTGAAATAAGTACATATATATATATATATATATATATATATATATACAAATTTTAGTGAGAATAATTTTTAACAGGATCGATGGACATTTGAAGAAATTTTTACGAAATTCTAACATTAGTGCAAAAACAATGGCTTCATAGCGAAAACTAAAATGTAAGAATGTAAGTGCAAAACAAAATGAAAAAAAAAATTTGGTTGAAAAATTTATTAAGTAAGTTTTCTCTTAGTATGTTTTTAAAATTTTGTAACGCGGCAAGTTTTAATTTAAAATATTTGAATCAAAAGAAAATAAATTACTTGCCGCGATATAAAATTTTAAAAACATACTAAGAGAAAACGAAATAAATTTTGTCAACCAAATTTTTTTTTTGCTTTTTACTTTGCACTTGCATTCTTACATTTTAGTTTTCGCTATTTACTGTATCAATAGCTCGGCTCTTTAATTGGGATATCATCACTTTTTAAGGAGCAACTATTGTATGTAAAAAATAAAATTATTGTTTAATTTAAAAAAAAATTGGGTGTTTAGTTTTAAAAAAAAAGACTAAACACTTTATAGAAAATAATTGAATTATCAATTATTTTCATAAATATGAAATTAAGTTAATTTAGTAATTTTAATTAAAAGAGGTATTATGATGTAAAAAAAAAATAATGAAAACTAAATATACGGTACTTTAGAAAAAAAAATCCAAAGCAGAGTATTGTATGTGGAATTATGAAAATTAGAAAACGATCGGTGCTAACGCCATACACGTAAATATAAAAAAAAAAAACACGTTGAACCGAAAGTCTTTTAATAAAAGCTGGGCCCATTAAAAAAGATAATATTGAGGTAGTAAGATCTTTACTATCCAGTAAGTGTCTAAGTTATCGACAAGTGATTCGAATCTGAAATACTGAAAATACAAAAAAGTACAAAAAAAAGAACAAAACAAAATATATGTTAAAATAAAATATATTTGAAATAAATAATTTTTAATTTAATATGTTGATAGTATAACTATCCTTAAAATACTAACATTGGTTGTACAAGTTATAAAAAAAATTATTACATGAATATGTGCTAGATTGAACTGTAGTAAAAGAAATATCGTATAAAAAAAAACGACACTACAGTAAAAAAAAAATATGTTCAAATATGTCTGATTTGCAAAAATATAAATATGGACTACAAATTTAATTCAGATACATAGTTGTATATAAAAGAGACATTACGCTTCTGTAAAAAAAAATACACGGCCAAAAAAAAGCCAAGCGTATAGAAACAATATAGTTATAAATTGAAAAAGTCATTGCATATTCACATAAAATATAAATTGTACAGCAAAAATGTGTATAGAATGTGTATTGAATTGTGACAAGTTTAAGAGACCACAAGTTTCGGAATAGTGAATTAAATAAATTATACAAAAAAAAATATACTTAGATACAATCAGATAGAAACCATTAATTCGCCCATTCGATACTTCAGCACAATCCATAATAAATATTCAACTTGTAAATTGAAGAAACAAAAATTTTAAATACCATCTGATTAATTCATGTGAGACAATTACTTTTAGTTACTGTACTGAGAGAAGTACTTTTAGTAACTGCTTTCTTTTGTAACTCTACTGAGAGAAATACCTTTTGTAACTGATTTGAAATATGTGCAGAAATATCGAAGTAAGCTTGGATATACGCAAGTCATATCCAATCTAAGTAAATGTTTGTTGAAATTATGTAAATTCTCAACTAGCATAAACCAATAATTATATAAATTATTCTTTTTGAATAATAAAAATATGAAAAAATATCAATAATAAATTTTAAACAGTGGAGTAGTAAAAAAAAATTATTCTCCACTATTACATGAAGTTACTCCCCGAAAGCTCGGTTCTTTTTTATTTACATTTATGTTTTTGATCGGATTAAATTTATTAATTAAATAATTTGATCGCATTGTATTCATTGTCTTCCATTATCATAAGTTAAATTTGGCTTCATTTCAATCAAATTTCAAATTTGAAGTTTCTATAATTATTGATTTGTTAACTCGTGTGAATTGTTCGAGTTACATTGTAAAATTGACACCGAATTCTTTAATATCTACCATTTAGAGATATAATCTACTTCTGAATATTTTATTAAAACTATTTTAATCCAATAATTAAATTAGCCTATCGAGAGCTTTTTTAGTAGTACATTTTATGGTATTTTCACGTATTTCACATGTTATGTGTGATTTACAACTTAACTAATAATCAATGAAAGCCGTCAACACTAAATCAAAACATAAACTTATTTGTTATACAAGTGCTGCGTTCCAAATTGCAATTTATAGCATGTGTCCGTTATTCAAATACTATCGGTTATACGTCTATCAATTAATAGATAGTTAGAATATGTTAATTGGTGATATTTAAAAGGGATTAAAAATAAATAAATAAAAAATAGTCTATTTTTATATGCTTAATGAATTAATTTGAAATTAAATGGGAAATACAGTTCGATTATTATAAAATTTAAAGACTAAATTAGAAGCTATATATTTAAGAAGTAAACTGTGTCGTATAAAGTAAATATAGAGTATTTAAGTAAAAATGTCTTATAAAGTATTTAAATAAAAATGAAATTAGTTTATTACATAGTAAACGAAGACCAAATTTGATTTGGGTCAAAATTGGGTTGAAACAATCGAAGTATTAATTAACTTCATTTCATATATCATTTTCAAGAATTTGTCGCAAATGAATTTACTTTTTATTTATTATTATTATTTGTTTACTTTTTATTTATTATTTCATTTTATTAATAAAATTAAATTTACTTTTCCAGTGAAATTTTTTTTCTCGAAAAGTAAGTAAGATAGACAGAAAATGCAGGATAAAAAAAAATTTATTTTTAATTACTCAATCTAAAAATAATATAAAACTTATAAAAAGGCAGAGACCTACTCAAATTTCTATATATACTGGAATATGTTACAAAATACAACTAAAAGTAAATTGTCTATTAAACTAAGAAGATTACTTTGAGATAGTCATTAAAATCAAATGATCGAATTTATGTGAATAAGAAATGTGGAATTATATATATTTTTTGTTTTTTGTTATTTAAGGTCGCTTCAACAATTGAGTCATTAGCGACTATATTATCACTGTACCATTCACAGATAAAACTTTACACACAATTATATATTTGTTAGCTTAATTAACAGTCATTTAATCTAGTTTCCCTAGATAATTTTATAATGTATTATTATATCCTATCTCATTCATATACTCATATACTGTTCGTACATGTACCTATTACCTTATAATTTGTGTATAATGTTTTTTATAATACCTCATTTGTCGAATCTTTACTTGACTTAATGATTTTATTGAAATTTATTATATAATACCCTTGGCTTTAAGGTATATTGATGTACGAAATATTTAAAGAATGGTACCAATTAAAATTTTGATTGCTTCAAATTTAATTAAAAATTAATGTCTGTGCAATTATTGTCTGCAATATTCAATCTTTTAATTAGTTTTATAATTTAGAGGGGGCATTATTGAAGTTTTAAACAAATTCATGTGCACTTGTACCACGATGGAATCTATGAATATCCAATATGATAAAGACATATTTACGAAACAGTCTATTCCAGGCACTGAAAAATGACAAATTGCCAGTTAAACCGGCAGTAAAAAGAGCAAAAAGTAATGGCTTATCTTGAAAATAGCAAAAAACATACACTTTAAAAGAATTAAAATGAAATATTCGTTATTGAAATTCTAATCATTATCGTATTAATCAAATTACTTTTAAGCTTTATAAAAAAAAATTAGGATTATTGTGAAGCGTATGGTGTAAAAATTACACCAAAATTTGGATATAAAGATCGATCCAAATCGAATCAGACACGTTAAAATTCTATGCATAAGTAGGATTCATACTTAAGCAATTCGTTCTTAATATTATCTGTAAGTTTTTATAAAATTAATTCTAAATAGGTTTTTCGCACTTTCGGGAATAAATTGACAACTTTACTGCCTCCAAATAGGTACTAAAGTAGTACTTTTTCTCCCATTGGAGGAAAAGTAAAAAATTTTTTAAATAGAAATGCCATTTTGATTCTGTTGTTATGATACGTATTAATTTTCTTTTTCCCCCATGGGAAAAAAATCTACTTTTTCTCCAATGGGAGACCGCCAATTTGGAGGGAGTAAAGTTGTCATTTTAGTCGCGAAAGTGCAAAAAATAGTATATTTACCGTGGGAGTAGAGTGCCTTTAACCCCTTGAGTAGTTGTTCCTTTGGACGGAGCTCTCAGGAACAAAATCCACTCGCGAGATTAAAAGAGTCACTTTAGTCCTATGGTTAATAATATACTATTTTTTTTCTTTAGATATTTATCTATTTGATTAGGTTTGACAAATTGTGTTATCTGAGTTGCCTGTTTTAATTGAAAAGTATTGGAAAAAGTAACGTTTTCGAACATAGATTTTAGTTTGGGTAGTTGTTAGATGTCCTTCTGTATTGAATTCAGGTAAGGATGCGTTACGTCTGTAGGCTGGGAACCCTTGCGATTACCTGTGCGCATCGTGTTTGGGCACGTAAAGTCAACTCACACAAATATACATTTATATTATAATATTGCAGTGTAAATCAGATTATTAAAGCAATTATTAGCTCAGTGACAGTAAGCAAGAGAGATATGTTTTGAAGTTAGACGGGACGATGTTTCAATACAGGGTGTTTACCAATAATTTCACAATAATTATTCAATCAATTTAGGAATACATTTGCCTACTCTTGGCCAATATGATGAATATTACTAGTGAAAAATAATTTTCAGATCACAAATAGTACTTTTATGTAAAATTTTACCATTGAGAAATCAGTAACAAATTATCCTTTCCCCCACCCTTATCATTGGCATGTATATTGTATACCACCAGTGTCATTAAATTCGGATGACACTATACCCCCTACGATAAAACATAATTAAATCAGGTAAATAATTTTTTATTAATTCTCCGATGTGTTATAGTTTAGGAAAATTATTCGGAATTTCTAAATCATCAAAAAAATTTACCGCTATCGCTAAAAGTCTAAACTATTTTTCAATTCTATTAAAATTCTTAGCAAAAATTTCCCTTTTTTGATTATAACGGTCAAACGGTAAAAGATCAAAAGATTAATATACCATTTATATTTTATTCATACACAAATATATTAAAAAAGTACATTTTATGCCCCAAATTATCAGCCCAGAGTTTCAGAGTATTAATTGTATTGTATACTTTGCATAGTGTCCATATAGTGTCCATGTACTTTTTTCAATACCGAAAACTTTCGAAAGACATACTTCAGTGCTTGATTAAATAAAATTTATTGAAATCCATTATTAAAATCACTGCTTTTACTTTTTTGAAAAAAGAAATTATGCGAAAAATAACTTTCACTAGCACGAATAGTACTTTAAATTGGCCAATAGTAATATATATAGACCAAGAGTAGGCAAAGCTATTGCTAAATTGATTGAATAAATAATATTCATTAATAAAAGACCATTGCTTTTCAGTTTCTAAAAAGAATTAAATTTATATTGCATTATTATATTTGTTTACAGAAAATGTTTTAATTTAAAAAAATAATAATAATGATTGGTAGGCAACCCAGTATTTACTCTATCTCTCTTCCGTTCTCTCACTCAGACCACAATAAAGTCGATGAGTGCCCACCTATGGTTTAAATTATTAATCAGCTATTTTTACCTGGCCATACTTAAATCAATTTTTTCGCGACGTTCATTCTTCGTATACTGTATATTACTGTATACACTATATATTAATCTTTTATTTACTATATATTAATCTCGTATACTATATATTACTGTGCTTATCTCATCTATTATTATATGAAATATTATTATACTAGCTGATACCGCCCGCTTCAGCCGGTCGAGCGAAGCGGGCTTCATGAAATCAATTAATCCATATTATCTTTACAACCCCATTACACCCCCTCTATGGGGTTAAATTATATCCTATTTATTATTCTGCTGTATAAGCTATGTTATTGCAAAGTTGCATTAAAATCCATTCATTAGTTTTTGCGTGAAAGAGTCACAAACATTCATCCTTTCATCCTCACAAACTTTCACGTTTATAATATTAGTATGATAATATGTAATCTATTTAGTATGCAATACAATTTATTTTTACGTTAATAGGAAAGTAAAAAAAATTATAGTAGGGAAGTTAAATGTTTTTTTTTTTAATTCCACAATTATTGTTTAAGCTTAGTTTTATTTTTACCTACAAAATATAAATGATTATCTATTAATCTGAACTATTACAGATTTTTCGGGTTGTTTAAGTCTTATGTTTTACCAATCAAAAAACATTCTTGGCCATCCCAATAGCCATCACCTACGCTTGATTTACGCTGCACTGATCTAGTATTCAAAATGATAATTCGTCTGCTGGGTCATCAGAGAATATTCCACAACCACTCTCCTTGCCAGTTTGAATCTTCCAGCACAACATACCGCACCGTCTAGTATTATTATCCTACTTTTGTCAGGAGGAGATATTTATTGAGAATTTGTTCTCAAAGCTGGGAACAAAGGACAGGACGTAGTCGATATTGTTCGGAAGTACATACTTCTATAGGATTTGAGAATATACGTTGTAAGTTTCAATCCATATTGAGATCAGATTCAGCCTGAGAACCACTCTAGCCACACATTTCTTCCCATAAATATTAAACGGTAGTAAGCGCATAATAGCCTACACAGTTAAGGGAGTTACGCGTGGCCTTCCTATTGAATTTTAACTAGCTCCTTAAGGGGACAACGTTTTTCAAGGCTACCCAACATTATAATGAATCATGAAAATAGATTGGTCTGACGACCATGGTGTTCAACCAGTGAATCATCTTTGGTTGTATCCTCAGCATTTACCAATAACTATTTTATATAATGTCACCGTTGCTATCCGGACTCTTATGAGCATATTAGGTCTCCAGAACATTTTGAAATCTAGAGTAATGCTTTGATACCTCACGCTATGCTTGGAAGATTGACGAGGCAGGGAATATTCACTTCCTAGTAAAGAAAACTAATTCAGTTTTGTCTAGGTTAACCTCAAGTATTCCTAAGTCGGCGCACCAGGGGAGTCAATCATTTTATATTTATGGCATCTTCCATTAGTTCCGATATTGTTCCCAGGAATTTTCCATGTCAGCTTTTGTAGTAACATCTGCATAGCCAATTATCTTAAATCGGGATTCGTCCACTTTGAGGAAAAGCACGCTCAGCACTATGATCCACAAATGGGTGAAAGTACCCTACCTTGCAGTGTGCACAACTGTGAGCCTCTGAGCTGCCTTTCTGAGAATTTATTCCTAGCCCATTAAGCAAGAGACCGATAAACTCAGTGATAGTCTTCCCAATATTTATTTTTTGAAGCGCTCTGATTATGAATTCAGACTTGTTGCTAAATGTGCGCCTATTGTATCAAGAAACGTTGCCAAAGTATTTTCTTTGAGTGACAAAGATTGTTTACGCTCACTATCTAGTAAATGACTGTCTCAACGAAGCCAGATGCTCTTTTTATTCTTATAATGCTTGGAATATGGATATGTATGAACTTTTTTAGGTTTTTAGCACAAATGATGAGAGGTTGATCTGTCTTAAGAGCGTCCTGTCTTGGGAATGAAGATGACTTTGACTTTCTTCAGTTGGTACTTTTTTATGTGGGTCAGATCTATACAAGTCCTGTAGATAACTTCTAGCCAGGTTGTAAAACTACTCAAGGTAGTATCCATTTCTGCAGGGATGATACTGATGATTAAATAATTACATCCTCTATTTATTCCCACCCTCGTATTTCCTTTGATACAGTAAGGGGGCGTCGGCTAACAAACTCAGAGTGCCCAAACTTTTGCTTGTTCAGTTTCCGTTAGGCCCCTTTAGGTATCCTGGTATCACTCGGATCGTTAATAGTGCAGCTGAGACAAGCTGAGAGAGGGTTCCGTTTACAATTTTGATAGGGAACCCCAAAACTATAAATGAATCGAATAAAGCCGCAAGCATGTTCTAGTAATATACAATCTTACTATGAAAACTTTCGATAGAAACATAAACTTGATATTACATACTACGCAAAGGTAATCTATACATAGAGATCAAATTGATCAATTATAGAAAAGGGACAAAAGCGATAATAAAGCATTTATTTTCATAATAATAAAAATTACAATATGTACAAACACTCAATAATCTTATCATGTGTAGTTATTAATAATAATAATATACACAATCAAAAACAGGTTGAAAATAAGTTAAAAGCAAATAAATATAAAAACACTACATATTTAAAATGGTTAAAAGAACAAGTTAAACAGTTAAAAAAGAAGAAAGTGTCAATATCACATAAGAAATAACGTAGTGGATGGCTCAGATATGCTGGCCATCAGGTACTAATGTGCTTGGCCATCAAGGCTGTTTATGATACGGCTTCTACCCGGTTAAATGCTCAATATAGAGATCGCGTGACCAGCGGATCGTGTCGGATCCTATCAAACGTGCCATGATCTGCATATATTTTAGGGCTATGGTTTTTCTGCCTTAGCCAAGCTCCGAGCGAACAAACAACAAATGCATCCAAATAGACCCTATAGCCCTTCGAGGATAACCCACCTCTGAAGCGTCCGGGCACCCGCAAATAGAATGCAAATGTCGATGACCTTGATTATCTTACTAGTGGCATCCAGACCCACCAGGTCAGGGCGAGGTGTACTGTGTACGCCGGGCACCTGTCTATTGGTGTTTAAGACAGCACCCGGTGGTAACCTGCTGCACGAGACAATCGATCCTAAACGTCAATGTGAAGAAATTGCCACGCAGCTGAATGGAGGTCGCACATAGCCACAACGTCGACACTGCTTACCATCGTTCCCAAATCGACGTGCTCCAATTAATGGAACAAGGCCGAGTCGAGCTCGATATACAAACCGGTAGTCGCAAAACCGAGTGTTACGATCATTCAACAGGAATTGGTGTCTTGCTTTCCTCAGGTTAGTACATGGTTATACCTTTCCCTGATCTGATTTTTCTAGTAGTCTAGCAAGATAGTTTGCTCTTATACGTGAACGTATAGCTTCAACAACCATAGATCTTGCGGTCTCTGGAATAATTAAACGTTCAGGTATTTGCCTAGGCCTGTTAACGATAACAGAAGGTCACGCTTTTCGACGCGCTAGTGAAAACCAAGGCCGAATTCATTGTTCCGACGACGGTACGCATTTCTAGTTCATGTCCACAAACTAGCTATGTCGCCGGCGTCGCCGACGATTGTAGAAAAGAGAACAACAGAAATGGTAATAATTTAATTTTGAAGAAAACTATTCAATTGCAGTTATAAATGTTGTATCATTTTAGCCTCATGATATTGAATTTCAATGATGATAAAACAAATGTACACATAATTTAAATATTTTTCCATAATGCATATTATACATCTTCCTTCATATATTTGCATGACACATTAAACTTCATTTTGTTTTACCGATTTTATTGGACGAATTATACAATTACCTCATGTAAAATAATTATAAATTGTATATTACGTCTTATATCTCTCGTAAAATCCTTCCCTTAGTAAGAAAATTACAATCACTTGAATGCAATGGAATTAATATTATAGAAAAATTATACTTAAAAAAATAAATAAATAAATGATATATACAGGGTGTTCCAGAAGTAGTCGAGTTCCATAAGAGGGTAGGTAGAGGGTACGATTTTGGAGCGAAAAGTCCTGAGACATTTTTTTTTTCGACGCTCCGTTAATTTATTATGAATTAATTAAGGAAACTAGATTCAAACCAGAGTTGCAAAAAGTACATTTTTTTGATAATTCATTTTTGATTTAACTTTCAATTTTTGGAAGAATTTATTGCTTAGTTTTTTTTTAAAGTGCAATAATTAAATTTTTTTATTTTTAAAAAAATGTAATAAATAAATTGTATTAGTTTTAGTAATAAATTTTTTTTTAAATGCGCAAATTAATTAAAAATTAATGAGGGGTAAATTGATTAAATGTAAGAAAAAATTTTGTAGAAATGTATTTCGTGTGTTTTCCCTTAGTATGTTTTTAAAATTTTATATAACGCGATTTCAAATATTTTAAAGCTTGCCGCGTTATAAAATTTTAAAAACATTCTAAGGGAAAACTTACAAAATACATTTCAACCAAATTTTTTCATACATTTAATCAATTTATCCCTTATTAATTTTTTTGGTAAATAGTTTACCGAGTTATTAACACTATGAATAGCTCTTTAATGGGATATCATCAATTTTTATGGTGCAAATATTATATGAAGCTTAGAGCTATTTACTTTGTAAATATCTCGGCTCTTTTATAGAATATCATCGCTTTTTAAGGAGAATCTGTTGTATGAAGTCTAGAGCTATTTACTTTGTAAGTAGCTCGGTCCTTTCTTCTATATCATCACTTTTTAAGGAGCAACTATTATATGAAGTCTACAGCTATTTACTTTGTAAATAGCTCGGTCGTTTCTCCCATATCATCACTTTTTAAGGAGCAACTATTACATTTCCCGGGAAACTCGGCCCTTTCTTATATTTATGTTTTTGATCGAATATCACATCTTTTTGAAAGGCTTAAGTATACGAAGCCAAAGGCTTCACAAAAAACGCTACATGTTTTGTTATGCTAAAAATTCCACAGCTTATAAGGATTGACATATTATAGAAATTAATTTGTGTATTAATCAACCTACATTATAACGTTGGTCCTACAGTTATGAAACATAAGATTTGAGTTCTCCTGAAAATAAGTGAGGATTATAAGATTGTATTTTTTTGCTTATTTTTTCGATAAAACACACCGTTTCGGAGTTATTAATTTGCAAAGTGACCCTACGGTTATGAAACGTAAGATTTAGGTTCTCTGGGTAATAAGTGGGGCTTCGTAGGGAATTTTTTTTGCTTATTTTTTCGATATAACACACCGTTTCGGAGTTATTTAACTTTTTATGTTATATTTCTCGTTAATTCAGCACAGTTCTTCAACCAAATAACCTAAAAATTTTGTTATTCGGATGTAGTATATACGTTCTATGGACTATGTTGACATTACAGGACTGATTTTTTATTTGTTTTTTCCGATATCTCTATTGGTCTACGAGATACTTCAATTTTTATTTCAGATAATAAATCCATTCATATATATATATATATATTTTTTAATACAAAAATTTGCAAAGTGACCCTACGGCTATGAAACTTAAGATTTAGGTTCTCTCGATATAACACACCGTTTCGGAGTTATTTAAATTTTTAAGTAAAATTTATCGATATTAATTTTCAGATAGACTACGTTGAATCTAAACGACTTAATTTTCATCTGTTTTGCCGATATCTCTATTGGTTTCCAAGGTATTTCAATTTTTATTTCGGGTAATGAAACCAGTAAAATAATTTTATTTATTTTTTTAAATAAAAAAATTTGCAAAGTGACCCTACGGTTATGAAACTTAAGATTTAGCTTACTTTTTCGATATAACACACCGTTTCGGAGTTACTTTGCTTTTTATGTAAAATTTCTCGTTAATTGAGCACGTCCTCTAGCTCACTCATAGCCTACACTCATAGCCTACAAATTTTGTTTTTCAGATGTAGTATATACGTTTTATGGACTATGTTGAGAGGACTGATTTTTCATTTGTTTTTCCGATATGTCTATTGGTTTACGAGATATTGCATTTTGTTTCATTTTTTTCACGAATAATGCTTTTTAAAATGATTGTTTTCTGAAAACTTATTATTTAAATCAATGTTCTCCTTTTGATTCAATCTAATTAATGGATGAAAATTTATATTCGAATTGTTGTTCAACCGAAAACATATTCAGTTTGATAAAACCATATTTTTTCTAAGTAATGCTAACTAAACCTTCGTATAGAAAACACTATAATTAGGTAAAAAAAAGGTAATTTTTTGTGTTTTTTCCCATTTTTGGAGTTGTTCCGTTTAGAAAACTAAAGTTTTCACTACTGTAATGTAAAATAATACGAAATTTTACAAGACAGTTGTTTATAAGGTGACTCTTTATGTTTTCTACATGGTAGTTTACTTTATGGTCTTAATATTTTTCATCCAATCAGAAAGGACTCACACATATCAACGAATCAGCTTTCTAATGTTTAATTAATTAAAACAAAAATTGTAAAAATTTCTTTTTTTCCGATACAAATTGCCAGTTTTTGGAATTTTCCCGTCGGTTTGGGTTTAAGATCTACCTGTTTGCCAAACATCAACTTTACAGGGTAACTGGAAGTAGCGTAGAATTATGATATACTAAAAACGGTTTTTTCAGGCGTTCCTGCGAATTTTGCATTTTTGAAGTGAAATAACTTTTTAACCGTTTATTTCTTAACAAAACGCAAAAACTTATTTTCATAGCATTGCCTAAATATTCCATCTTCGAAAAATCAGCACCGTAGCTCTTTTCATTCAGAAGATATTTCGGGGTCAGATCTGCTCTGATGTTTCCTGTAGTAATAGCACTGTAAGTGAGAAGGCCAAATGCCCCTTAAACTCGGTCCTGCGCACTACCGTGCACTAGATATATACAGCGAGTGAAACCGATTTACTGTGGCTGTTAAGAAGGTTACTTACATAAAATTCCCAGGATATAAGAGGAAGACGATGAAACGACATTTGTATCGCCGGATTTGAAAGGCATATCGATGCAAATTTACAACTGTTATATTAGAAACTCGTAATATTTTAGATTATAACCTATCATTTGTGATAAGTATCTACGAATTTTTAGGTTAATATTTTTTTAAATTAAATTATTCATGTATTTGGATGCATTTATTCAGAGCCCATTGGTTCTAATATTTGGATCTCTGATAGTGGAGCTTAATATTTCACGCACTAGCAGTAGTTCCTAAGTTGTTCAGCGGAGTGCGACAACGGGACTCCACGGGTATATCAGGGGAATATGTAAATAACTATATTGTTGTAATTTGTAAATTTCTCGAAAACTTTGGAGTGACTTTTAAACTTACAGGGAAAATTCTTAGAACACGGCTAGTAAAATTTATAATTTATTTATTAAACTGAGATCATTTTTGATTAATCTAAAACGGCTGTCCTATTCTCCCCTTTGATACAAAACCGATTTAAAAAATTGAATGTCTCCTTAGCTCATAAGCACTAAATCCTAAAAGACGCCTGATAATTTTTTTAAGCAGGTAATCTTGTTAGCGAAAATGAGTATAAATGGAAATTGCAATTTGAGGTGTATATGAATGTCTGTGCGTCAGCTTTTCGACAATGTAAAATAAAACCATTAATTCATTAAATTTTTTTATTTATTTAACACATAATATCAATATACAAAAATAAAAATTAAATTAACCAAAAAAATAAAATAAATACTAATATTCACAATTTAGCACATTAAAATAAATAAACTATTATCAAGCCAAAGAAACAAAACTTTAAAAAAGAGTAGGTTCATGCCTAGATTCATATATGTCAAATAAATTTAAATAATTTATATAATAGTTCTTGGATTTCATCATTTCGAGGAAATCCTCAATATACCATTCAAGGTTTAGTTGAACTTCCATGGTTTTGTTATTAGAAACATCGTATACGTCTTGATTCAATATCGCGTTTATCTGGTATCTCTTTCTATTGACATCTAGACTTTTGCAGACCATTAAAAAGTGCTCAGGATTTTCATTTTCATCACACAACGCATCGGTACAGCGAGTTACCGATCTACTGCGCGCTATATACCATATCCTGTTTTCCATCCGAAGGTTTGATAAGTCTCTCATCCAATTGTCTGGCAAAACTCTTAGCAAAAATACACCTGTGTCATAGTGGTGTAATTTGTTGTAGAGGTAAAATAAAACTATTTGTATAAAAAGTAAATCCTAAGAAATTTGTTGTGAGCATACTCATCTCTCTCATCCGTGAGCCTCTTAGCTGTACTGCTGTCAAACATAGATTGCCCGAAATTAAACAAGATTAAACCATTAATACAGTTTGAATGAACTGCGATTACATAGATTTGTGATGGACGAATAACTATTTTTCTAACCTGATGGTTTGGTCATTAAAATTAAACCTCGTAAATTAAGTTGCATGCAATGTCTCATGCAAACATCGGTATCTTGACTCATAATATGGATAATGCTTTTCAGCGAATTTCCTCCAAAGGAGATGCAGCTATTGTTTTTGTACCAACGTTGGAATTTCGTAAAAATTGCTTCAAATGTCCATTGATCCTACCTACTAGATGTTAAAAATCACTGTCGTTAATATTTGTATATATATATACATATATATATATATATATATATATATATATATATATATATATATATATATATATATATATATATATATATATATATATTTAATATTTGCTTGTAATTTAATTTATAATATGAATCCGATCTAAAACATAAAATAAATGTAAAAAATTCCCGAGTTTGCGAGGAAATACTTAATGTATAATAGCTGCTCCTTATAAAGTGATGATATGGGATATGGACCGAGCTATTTACCAAGTGTGCGTCCAATGAATATGAATTTATTATTTAAATTTTTCCTTAGAAAATTAATGAGGGGTAAATTGAATAAATGTAAAAAAAATTTGGTTTAAATTTACTTCGTAAGTTTTCTCATAGAATGTTTTTAAAATTTTATAACGCGGCAAGGTATTTTTTTTTTTTAGATTCAAATATTTTAAATTAAAACTTACTGCGTTATAAAATTTTAAAAACATACTAAGAGAAAACTTACGAAATGAATTGAAACCAAATTTTTTCTTACATTTAATCAATTTACCCCTCATTAATTTTCTTAGGAAAAATTTACATAATAAATTTATAATTATTTCACACACACTTGGTAAATTGCTCTTGGTAAATAGGTATTATTTGATTGTGAATACATTTTACAATTTTTTTGTATTACAAAAATGTTGTAATTGTAAATAATAATAATAATTTCTGTATTTTCCAATTAAGGTTTACAGGATTGTGAATACATCAACAGTTTTCAATTATTAAGATCGTCTTAAGCTTTATGCCTATGAATACTTATCCAACCACACATATCTTAGCTATGATCAAACTTTTAAGCTAGCCTCAAGATTGCGTTTATGAGTCTTAACGCTGTCTTAAGAACATGCTTAAGATGATCTCACGTTTAAGACCGGATTATGAATACGCACCATTGAAATTTGGATTTTGAAATTTATGACTATAAAAAAGAAAATAATTGTAATTCGAGGAAACATTCATATTTTAAGATGCAAACGTTTATTCGTTGGAAAATAAGTATTCTTATATACTGAACATCCGTTATACAAAACTATTGATCTTATAAGAGTTTTTACTTTGTAAATTTTATCCAATCGATATAATTTTGGTACCAAAGGGTTCATTTATGTTAGGGTGATTTGTCAAATACAGTGAAGGTGGCCTTGGAGTTTTTAAAACACTAGTTTACTTGAGACTGAAACTTTTTAGTGGGGTTGGATTTTAACCGTTGTATTTTTCTATATATATAAAATTATTTAGCAAAATGATGTTATCTTGTTTTTTTTTTTTTTTAAATAGAACCGCAAGTTTATTTTTGATAGTATCAGCTTTGCCACATCTTAGGACCTTCTTGATTCGTGCCTATGCGTGGCCACCGTCTATGCCTTTAATGATTTTTTACACTCAAAAATACGATATATTTTTAAGGTTGTTGAAATAAAGCTTAGGAGTGAATTTTACTCCTTTGTTGAGAATATTTAGTTATTCTTTGTTGAAAATTACGACGGTTAGATTGATTGTTCGTTTTTCTAACTTATGTGGTGGATAAACCGCATTGTAACATTTCGGTTGCTAAATTGGTTTTGTAATCGGTTCGGTTTGTTGTTTTGTGTTTCGCATTTTTTTGAAATAAACTTACGTTATTTCTAACATTGTCATTAAATCGCTCGAACTGGTTATGAGTTGGTCAGTAAATCCTCAATGTATAATCTTCAAGGAATAAATACACTGTTGAAAAACTGTTAAAACACTGTTAAAACACTGAGGTTTTAAACACTTTGTGTGAAGCTTTTTTTAAAACCAATATTTAGCCTCTTCCTTTAAGCACATGGGTTTTATCACTCAAGTCGTTTGCAAATTCAAGATTTAAGAAATATTATTTATGTGAATTATTTGTTTACTTTAATTTTAATTTTATAATCTTTTAATGACATTATTCGAAGGTATAACTACCATGAAAGTCTGATGCGTGGGAAACTAAAATATAATTGTTCGATACGATTGTCTCTTCGACATTGTTATATGATGCAGAAACTTGGTACCTTAGGAACTTGGACATATTTGACAGGGTGCAGAGTAAGAATTTTAAAAATATCTAGCGTCTACTCCGATGTACAGCTCATTAGTTAATCCGTACAGAAACAGGATGACCGCATTTAGCTGTAAGACTATTCGTGGCTTCTGACTGGTACTTGAAGTTATTTGGTCAGCCAAATGATAGATTACTAAAGAAGAGCTATCTTACTAATTTTCAATTGGATTCCTTACCTGGAATTATTTTTAAATTGAATTTGGCATCTCAAGTAAAAGAAATTTTAATAGCTTTAGAATATAGATGTTTATGTGACCAACAAAACTAGCTCAGAAATACCGTGTTGCTATTATAAGTCAATATAATGAGAAAATTTGCTAAGAGGATCAAACTCGTATCTTATCATCGACTTTCAATACTTATAAAAACATAACACCAATTGATGGTCGTGACTACCTCAACTGCCTCATTAATATAAATAACATTAGGATTGTTGCACAATTGCAACGAATGGGAGAGTTAGAAATGAGGCTGTATCTTAATGGAATTTTCCATAAATTGAATCCATAAGAGCAGTGCACCTTATGTAACAACAGAGAAAACGATACTTTAGAACATTTTCTGATAAAATTCCCAATTCTTCAACCAATCTTTAATCAGTTGTTAATGCCAAATTTGTTATCAAGTTTAACTATCTGTATTACAGGCGCTGGAGACTCCAAACAATGAGAAAACTTGCAGCCAGCTGTGGTGGCTTCTTTCCCTCCCTTCCCATCCCCTCTCCGCGCCTATGGTAAGCATAGCGCGGTTAGCTGTTTAGTGTGTTTCTGCGTTTTTTGAGGCAAAAACATTGCGTTATAAAGTCGTGTTTGTTGTACACGCATTAAATAATTCGATTTTCATTATTTTTGAGTGTCTGTCTAAAGCCTGTTTTATTGAAAAACGTTAGAAATGTCGTAAGAAGTGGTTAATTTGAAATTAAAAAGGTCAAATAAAAAGTGGTATTTACTTTGTAATAAAACAAATGATTTAGTGAAAGAACAAAGTCAAGCACGTTGCTTAGTATTGAAATAGCAGAAGATAGCAGATAACGTTTGTGAAAAGTTTTCAAAACTGTATAATCCAGAATCCACGAGACAAGAGTTTTCATGGCACCAAGACTGTTTAGCTACTTACATAAGTGAGGAGATACCGACTTCAAACAAGTAGCATTTTCCAATATTAATATTTTATTACAAGTATTTATTATTATTATTATATTTATTTGTTAAAATACCATACAGGGAATATAACAATGAGTTCAGTTGAAAAACAGAAATAAAAATAAAAACATATATACAGAAAATACATCAACATATAAAATACCAGTTAATTAAAATAATTGTTTATGGCTTAGATACTATAATTGAAATCCCATAAAGGTGAGAAAAAAAAATACAAAGAAAAAATAATGTCTATGATAGAATAATAGATAAATAAAAATTTCAGTAAAATAACAATTAATAAAATATTTATAAATACAAGTTAAAAAGAAAAAGAAATAATAATTTTAGTAAAATAACAATTTCATCATTCGCAAATAAATATCAACAATAATCGATTATAAAAACAGTAGCGACAATGATAAAACATAGGTTAAGTAAAAATTTTATGAAATATTTGCAAGTAAATATGAAGAATAATAATTTCTAAAAAACAACATACAGGATGTATCAAAGTAAATACATAAATTTGGTGTACCAAAAATAAATATAATTTAAAATTTCTGTATGAAGTTGATACAGAGAGAATAATACGTAGAAAGAAATATGTTTTTTTTTCTCTCTTCCCTTCTTTCTTTTATTTTCCCTTGTAAATGTGCTATGTCATTATTGGTCTAATGCAAATTCTCTTAGACGAAAAGAGTTTACAGTGAAGTTATATATATATATCAGTTAGTTGTTTTTTCGTTTGTATGTGAAATAGGCTGAACCAGCGTTTTAGTTTTTTTCCAAAAGACGGCAAGTAGTTCTTGAGATATTGTGATCTATATGTTTTAAATATAGGGCATGTGATAAAAAAGTGAAATAGATTGTCCGTTTCGCCAGTGTTACAAATTGGACAAATTTCTTTATAATTTACAGTGTATCTTTGATTACCAATTTGTATTCGAAAGCTGAATCGACTTGATGTTTTTAATTGTGAGATAAGTCTTAATTTAGATACAGTGCAACGTACTTTTAAGTAATGATTGTGGTCGTTCAGTTCAAATAACTGGCCAAACATTTCACTATAATGCGATTCTTGTAATAATTTCAGGTCGTTGTTATGCATTGTCATTGAATACAGGTCGATAACATCCTCAATATCCTTTTTTATGGTTCCCAGCTGGTAAGAGCTTAGAAGATCTTGTTTGTGCACATAAGTTAATAAGTTACGGAGTTGATTTCACCAATTGCCATCACAGGATGTGTCTACTATGGAACGAGTGTATAGTTGATTAAAACAAATTTTGATAAGCCAGCGGTCTGGTGTTATTAAAAGATGATGCCAGCATTTTAAGATTCATCTTACAATTTCGATGGACAAGTTTGACCTTCCCGATTCCAGACGAACCATAAAGTTAGGTGTGCTTCTTGTGAGGCATAAAGTCCATTTGTATAATCTGACTTGGACTGATTCGATACTTTCCATATAGTTGTATGCCCAGACTTCTGAAGCATAAAGAAGGGTGGCTCGAGAAATACTATCGAACAATTGGCATTTGCTTGGCCAGAAGTCTGATTTGCAACTGCTTAATATTCGTCTGACACGGACGTTTGCAACATTTGCCTTGTTAAAAGCATGATTTGCGGCTTGGAGATATTTGCAAGTATAACTAAGTGTCACACCTAGATACACACATTTTTGTTGTACTTCTATCGACTGAATTGTACGTAAAGTTTGGAAGTTTTTTACATTTCGGCGAATTACTGAAGACAATGATATTAGTTTTTTTATATATTGATGACTAGTTTATTTTTTGCACAGTATGTAAATAAATAGTTCAGGTTTTGTTGGACATCAAACGGGGAATATCCAAATATAATCATATCGTCGGCATAACACAGTGTGAGTAGGTTGTATTTTTCATTTAAATTTAGACCAAAATAGCCTGCTTCTCTGAATGAGACGTCAATATCCCCGATAAACAAATTAAACAAAGTCGGAGATAGCGTTTCTCTCTGGAGAACTCCTGATGTTAGCAGCTTGATTGTACATTTTGCATTAGAATGAAGATTTTTAACAACTCTGAGTACTTTACCCGAAATTCCCATTTCATATAATTTTTCCCACAGTAATTGGTGATTTAATGAATCGAACGCTGCTTTAAAGTCCACCACTATTGTATATACATGTCGGCGTTTGATTTGGACTTGTATCGTTAATAACGAGTTTAATATGAAAATGTTGTCTATACAGCTACGGTCAGCTCGGAAACCATTCTGATTTTCTGGTAGGAGGTTATTTTCTTCTATCCAAATCTGTAGTCGGTTGTTTATGCTTGAAGTAAAATCTTTAAAAGGCTATTTAGGAGTGCAATCGGGCGGTAGTTCTTTGGGTTTTATGTATCACCAGATTTATGGATGAATGTAATTTGGGATTCTGATCATTGTTTTGGAAGTGTTTTTGAGATTATAATTTGGTTAAGTTCAGAATGTAATGTATCCAATTTGGTGGCAAGTTTTTATAAAATTCATTGGTAACGTCGTCGATGCCCGCAGATTTATTATTTTTACTGTGCATCAGACTATATTGTAGTTCTGCAAGGGTGATTTCATTATCCAGGAAAGGGCGAGAAGTGTCATACAAATTCTGCATATGCTGATTTTTTGGCCCATACAGGTTTGAGAAATATGCGTAACAGGTGTTGATATCTAGGTCGTTATTCCGAATGTTATTGTTTCCAGAAAACAGACTGACAAACCTTCCAGAACTGAATATTATCCTTGGTAGTGGCTATTTCATCGCTAATTTTTCTAAAATAATCATGTTGAGCGTTCCTTGTTGATCGTCTGTATTCAATTCGAAGCTTTCGTATTGAAGGTAAACTTCAGCAAAACCATGTTTTATTGCTTCTTTGTGACTGAAGTTCAGTGCCCTTTTCATTTCTCGTAGATCTTTTGTGAACCGCTTTTTAATAGAAATTAATTTGTTGTTTGAAAACACAGATTTGTATTGTATATCGATATTATATCCTACATCTAGATATCCTGTAAAGTTTATATTTGGCATGTAGGTAGCTGTATTACCCAAACCGAGGGGAAAATTGCGAAAACTGGAAATTTGTATCGGAAAAGCGGAAAATTTAACATTTATTTCGTTTTAATTAACTTAAGACTGTTTCATTAGTAAACAACCATGTAGAAAACGTAAACAGAACAATATCATATATACCTAATAATTTTTATACTATATAGAAATAGACATAGCAATTTGAATACAGCAGTGTGCGTTTATTTTAAAAGTTAAGCACATATGATTACAATTAATTTTTGGATGGGTGACCCAACACTGTGTGAATTTATTATATTTTATACGTTTTTTATTGTAATTTTGTAAACATTAATTTACATTCTCATTTTATTTTTTTTAACTTTTTTATTATATTTTGCATTGATCAATTAATATTTATTACTAGCATTACCCGTTGCAGGTTCACCTGCAAAAATTTTTTAAAGCCCTTATAACCAAGCCCTTATGCTAGATTGATGCGGTTTTTTGTATTCGACGTGAAAATTGCTTCAAACTGACGACAAAAATCGGTAAACAATTTTTTTCAGTGCAACCCCCCGGAAAATTGAAAAAACAGCCTCCAAAATTACGTTTTTCTATTCTATATATATTATAAAGATTGAATTTTCACTAATCGACCCGAAATAACGTCAAATTAACAGAATATTTTGAAAAATTTCATTACCTACATGGCAACCACACCGAAAATGGGAAAAACATTTACCTAAAACTGACGTTTTCACTTCTATTCATGATAGAAAGATCGGTTTTTTTCCATACAACGTGGAACAGTTTCAAAATAACAGAATTATTTGAAGGAAGAAAATTTTTCCATCACAATCCTTCGAACTTGGTAAACACACCCCCAAAACCTACGTTTTTGTTCTATACATGCAACAAGATGCAGTTTTTTGCAATCGACGCATAATAGTTACAAATTAGGAAGTTATTTCGAAAAACTTAATATTTTTTATTGCAACCTCCCGAAAAAATCGAAAAAACACCCCCCAAAATTACGTTTTTCAGTTCTATATATGATGAAATGATGGAATTTACACCAATCAGCCCGAAATAAAGTCAAGTTAACAGAACACTTTGAAAAATTTCATTACCTACATCGCATTCCACACCCTCCCCACCAATTAGTTGAAGTAAAATTGCCATTTCACTTCTTTATAAAGTCAAATTAACAGTTTACCAGTCAAATTAAAATTTTATAACGCGGCAAGTTTTAAAATATTTGAAATCATCAGAAAAATTAATTTGCCGCGTTATAAAATTTTTATAAAAATATACTAAGGGAACTTAGGAAAAAAATTTCATTTTTATTAAGCAAAAATAAATAAATATGTATATTTATTGTACAGAGTGGATGAAAAGCGACCCAATAAATGATACATGATTAAAAAGAGGAAAAAAAATCCATTTTAACTAAGCCATAGCCAACTATACTTCCCATTTAAAAAAACACAGCTTTAGGTCATATCTCGAAAACCAACCTTTTTTTCAAACTTTCACAATGCCACTGGATTATACCAAAAAACATGCCTTTAGAACGTAAAAATTATTTTTATCTAGCTATAAAAACAACCGAGATTTTCACAATTGTTTAAAAGTCAAAAAATCGAACTTTTGCTTATAACTCGCAAAAAAAGGATGCTAGCAAATTTTTGTTGACACCAATGAATTTAGCTAAAAAAAAGAGATCGAGACTGTGTTATCCATTTTGTTCTATCTCTTATAGTTACCGAGTTACCCCATAAAACCATCGAAATTGGCCCACTCTGTATAGAATTTTGTACCACAATGTAAGGTTATTCAATTACGAAAAAAATTGCGAAAACTGGCAATTTGTATAGGAAAAATGTAACATTTTCATTTTAATTATTTTAAGACTGTATCATCACTAAATTACTATTTACAAAGTAAATAGCTCGGTAAGCTATTTCAAATAAAAACAATTTTTACAAAAAAAACCTACCCCAAAAAAAAAACATATTAAAAAAAAAAAAACAAAATGCATGTATGAAAAATATTTTTAAAACAAGCTTTTATTTAAACATAATTATAGTAAAACTAATTTTCTACAACTTTATTTCGTATGTGTTTATCGAATTTTTTTTTCAATACTAAGAGAGATCAATACCTAATATATATGAGATACTATTGTAGAGCGAATTCAATATTAGTTGGTCTTTGGCGCATGAAATGGCGGAAAAATGAAAATGAGTGGGGGGTTTTATTTAATGTCCAATAATAATTAATGCATCCTTAAACCAATAATAATCTGTAAAATAATTTTTTTTACGAAAAAGAACGGTCCTTGAATTTTATTGCATTTTTTAAAAAGAATAAACATCATTTTATAATTTTTAGGAAAAGGATAAAATATTTATGATCCGTTTTACTATTGTACAAAAAGAAAGACAAATTGATACATATGTAATATTATTTATTCTCTTTGTTATTTAAAAAATATTTCCAACATCATAAAAATACACACACCTACGACAATCCAGTGACCAAAAAACATATTGTGTATTTTTTAATTTTAATTTTAAGGGTTTAATGATCGATCTAGCTAATTTAAATTTTAATAAATTTTGGTAATTATTTTTTATTGTGGGTCCTGAAAGGGGTAAATTTTAACAATATGCATAATATAGCCCACGGGAATGCTCGTATTAATATGACTGACTAAGAACTAAACCTTAACTAATCTTCATCGAAAAAGTCACTTTCATCACTGTCACTATCGAAATTTATAATGAACTTCTTGGTGATGAATGAACTTGTCGATGTATTTTTGATCTGATCTTTTTATGTTTTCACACACTTTAACCCAGTCCTCGGTTGTAACTGAGCTAACTTTTTTCTGGCAGAGCACTTCCACATCGTCCAATTTGAAAGAGGTATTCAGCTTAGCCACCGAATTTTTTACCAGAGCCCATATTTTTTCGATTGGATTGAGCTCTGGATGATATGGTGGTACCCTTATGGTGGTAGCCAATTTCATTAATTTTATAAGTTTTTGTTTTGGGCTTATAAAGATTAATTATATTGTATAATTCCGCCTTCGAAAGTTTTCTGCCTACCGGGATATTAAATTTTTCCATCCTTTCGATCATTTCCCCTTTGGTTGTACTCATAGTTGGAGCTTTATACTATTGTGTGTTGTGGTAGCTGGCATTATCTACCACGATGACTGAATTTGCTGGCAAATTTGGTTTTAATTGTAAATCAAGCCATTTTGAAAAATTTGCATAGTTCATGTCATCGTGGTAATCGCCCTTTGTTGCTCCCGACTTGAACATTAATATCCCATTTGGAATAAATCCCATTTCGCCTCCTTCATGGGCAATAATTATACGTTTGCTTTTCGAAATGGGTGATTTTAAGCCTAGATTAGAATCATCAACCCATTCGAAAGGCGTGGTATGACTCGAGTGTATGTATGTTTCATCCAGATATACAATTGGACGACCTTCGTTTCGAAATCTTCTCACATCTCTTAAATATTGGATTCTTCAGTACCTACCTAATGTCGGGCTTTTCACAAAGCAATTTTTGGTTATCGGAAGATTTTTTCCAACTGAAACCTAACTTTTTATCTACTCTCCGAAAAGTAGATATTTTTCCCGGAAAGTTAATGTTATCTTTTATTTTTTCGTAGACGGCCTTCATCGTTGGTCTACAATTGTCTGTAAACGGAAAAATGTGGATGGTGCGTCTAATAACTTGTTCAGAAAAATTATCAACAGTTGATTTTGGTTTAGGCTTGGAACACCCTTTGTAGAGTGTAGCTACGTTACCATACTCTTCCATTTCCTTAATAATCCTTTTTAGAGTTGTCATTGTTGTTCCAGTGGCCGTTAGCGTAGTATCAATAATGTTACTGACATTTACTAAACGGTCATTTTCATTTACCGCTTTCTTAAAAAATGAATGCACCTGGTAAACAATATCACGGCTTTGTTTATTTAAAACAACATGCTTCTTTCGTTGGTCCTGAAATTAAATTACGAATTAATAAAGGTTGACAATCTTAAATTAATTTTTCAAGGTTCAAATAAAAACTTTATTCGGATCACCTGGTAATTTTTACATAAAGCATCTATCTATGGGTAATAAAACTTCACACTGTTGAACTTAAATCGGATTCTCATGCAATAAATTTTTCATACCTATTATTTCTACACTATTTGAGATTGTGAATAATAATTACCAGGCAATCCGAAGTTTTTACTCATTCAATAAATTTTAGTATGAATTTATGCATTAGTTTAATTATTTTGGACGCTTAGCATTCCTAATACAGAAAAATCGAGGCTGGTTTGTTAACTAAATTAGGAATACTCAAAATTTAAACTTACCATAACAAAAACAAAGCACTTAATAAACAAAAATCACAAACAATAAAAATACTGCTGAAGACTTTAAACACCGCTGAAGACTTAAATAATTGTAGCTGATAAGTCGGTTGTTGAATCCAAAATTAAAATGAAAACATATGTGAAGTGGAAAGAAACCTTAGATTTAAGAATACTTGGTGGTTGAACTAGGTACTTATTTCTGAATAATATTTCAGCGTCTTAAAAGGGAATTGAACATATCCAGTAATAAAACAAATTTGGGTTTTACCAAGATTTAAGAATACTTGGTGGTTGAACTAGGTACTTATTTCTGAATAATATTTCAGCGTCTTAAAAGGGAATTGAACATATCCAGTAATAAAACAAATTTGGGTTTTACCAAGATTTTAGATTACTTGGTGGTTGTACTAGGTACTTATTTCTGAATAATATTTCGGCGTCTTAAAAGGGAATTGAACACATCCAGAAATATAACAAATTTGGGTTTTACTATTTCTTGTGTAAAATATGTGTACAATAAACACTTTTTTTTATAATAGAAAGGAAGGAGTTGATATTAGTTAGTAGATAAAATTTTGAATCAAAAGAACAATTAATATCACTATATTTAATCTTGTGTGTAGTAAAGTAAAGTATATAAAATATTTAAGAATCAAACCAATAAGTGTTTTTATTTCATAACAGTAATAATTACCAAACATCCTGGAAATTCCAATAATAGTTTATTACAATTTTCACTATTATCTTGACTTGGGTCCTTGGTTTCACTATTACCTGGAATTGGGTCCACTCTTGAAGTTTCATAGGATGATTCGCCGTATTCGTGATTAACTGTAGATATTGTTTCCTCATTATCAGAAGTGCTTTCATCATTATTATAGGTGTACTGTACTATACTGTACTATATGGCATTATTGTAGGTACTGTAGTAAAATAATAGAAATCAAACTTCACTTCACTTTAGAGATACTCACTCACAAATAAAATGTGATAATCGATCATTTGTTGCAATTAAAATTTTAAGATTACCTATTATATGGATAAGAAGCGAATAACATACAGTTTTTAGGCAAATCCAACACAAAATACTTTCTTATACTATAATATTAAAAATACCAAACATACTTGTTTGAGAGCCACTCTTTGTAATAAAACTATATGTTATGAATGGGAGGAACTTCATAATTTTTGAAAGGCAGGCTTATGATTATATTGCTCCTGACCTTACCTCAAAACACATATAAACTGGTCTGCGCAGTAAAAGACGAATTTTGACGGTCCAAGAAAGAAGAAACCAACTCTACAGATTCTCTTATATGTTAGGTATACAAGTGTTACACATTTAATTGTTTGATTAATAAAAACACAAAAATTGCAGGACAATTTTTAATGCATGTTACCTCAGAACTCGATTTTGAATTTTTTGTTTTAAAGGGTTTGATTTCCCATTGTCCCCATTATTATATTACAAGGTCTCCTTTGTATATGTGAATCTAAAAAGAGTAAAGTATCGCGAAGCGTAAAGAGACGCAAAGCATACGCGAAAAGTAACAAAACTCTACGCGTTTTGTACGAAGCCTTCGGCTTCGTATATTTAAGCCTTTCAAAAAGGTTTGATATCCGACCAAAAACATAAATGTAAGAAAGGGCCGAGTTTTCGGGAAAATCCTTAATGTAATAGTTCCATCTTAAAAAGTGATGATATGAGAGTAAGGACCGAGCTATTTACTAAGTAAATAGCTCTAGAATTCATATAATAGTTGCTTCTTAAAAAGTGATGATATGGGAGAAAGGACCGAGCTATTTACAAAGTAAATAGCTCTAGACTTCATATAATAGTTGCTTCTTAAAAAGTGATGATATCCCATTAAAGAGCCAAGCTATTTACAAAGTAAATAGCTCGGTAAACTATTAACTAAAAAAATTAATGAGGGGTAAATTGATTAATTAAATACTGCAGTATGGAATACCATGTTTCTACCCAATTTTGTACTTGTCAAGACCCTGAAGATATATTTGCTATCGAAGTGGGTATCACTAACATTGTTACCGGGATTATTTAAGATTGCCGAGAAATTATAGGAATCCAGCTGCTCGACCTTCAAATCAAATCCCTAAAGAAATACTGATTGGAGAATGAAGAGCGCTTCTTAGCTCAGCTAATGGCTGAACTTACAAATAAAGAGAATGCAGTGATCGAGAATCGTGTAGTGAAATCACTCCTCATTGATAAATTTGGTGGAATATTATTATAATATTGTAATATTGAATATTATTTTCTTATCTGACTGATAGATCAAAATTTTCT
Source organism: Nineta flava (assembly GCA_963920215.1). NCBI lineage: Eukaryota > Metazoa > Arthropoda > Insecta > Neuroptera > Chrysopidae > Nineta > Nineta flava. The sequence goes on from OY986042.1 coordinate 63,003,535, forward strand.
TTAGTGTTTATGGGCAATATACCATTAATTCAAAAGACTACATCATTGAGAGTGCAAAAGCACTGCGTCAAGAATTATTAAAAACAGAACTAATACATAGTGGTGACTATGTATTTACAACTATTTACGTGATGAAAATTGAGAAAATTTTATGCAAGCTTTATTTAATGCAAAAGACAAAAAAATGAGCAAAAACTATTATAGACAATCATTATCTGTGTTTAATGACATATTTTTTACGGTTACTGAGAAACAGGCTCCGAAACATATAGGTTTACCTGAATCAATTCATCACTTGACTACATCAAAACAGTTTATTAGTATATTGAATAAGTTTGGACATTGCTATAAAGCTATAAGCTAAAAAGCATTACAACAGCTTAATTTAGAAGTAATCATTGTAATTGCGTGTGAAGACGCAGAAAAAAAATTGTCGGATTTCTAAGAATATATAGTGAGAAATTTATCGTTATTTCTTCATAGAGCTATAGACAACAACGACTTCAAAGAAGAAACATTGTGTGGTAAAGACTCTACCCATGTATGAGCTTAAATAATTAACGAAGAAAAAATACTATCCAGAACGAATTTTTCACTTCAAAGCAAGTATGGTGCCTTCAACATCTAATTATGTTAACAGCAGCTGTTTACTAACTTCCACTCACAGTTTGATACATTGCTCTATGTTGATTGAGTTTTATGTAGATTGCAAGATAATCAATCATTGAACAACTTTTTTCAACCATTGAAGAACTCGATACCAGGATGAACTCCATTCCAACAATTACTATCATCTGAGAATTGTCTTATATCTACAATTAGATTTAGCCCGGTAATTTCTCAGCCACCTACTTTAAAAAATGTTGTGCATACTGCCATGAGAAATTTTGTTAACTTATGCCTATCATTAAATAAAAATATAGATGGTTTTTCATGCGATATGTTTATTTAACTGATAGAAAAAGATATCCAACAAAATAGTCAAGAATTACACGGATATTATGCATTGATATTATGAATTGGAATATTTCATCTATATAAACATTTCTTGCGATGCTTGGGCCAATATATAGAAGGAAGTGGACTCGATAGCATTCTTATCGAAGCCAATGTTTATGGTGTTTTTACTTTGGCATCAATTCTTAAAGGTAGTCAATACAACAGAGGCATCAGAGCACATAAATATATGTATGACGCAATGCGAAGCATACAGTTCACAGAATTTATTGATTACATGAATTTATCTGAAGATGGAACTTTTAACGATCAATTACAGCAGTTGAATATCTGTCTTCAAGAGATAAGAGCAGTAACAGTAGATAGCGATCATATAGGTTTGAGCGACTAATATAACCAGCCTAAAACTATAAATGATACTTATTTTTTCAAATTTTTCTAAATTTTTAAATCACATGAGTACTGAAAACAAACTATTCAAATATTTAGACAATTACTGTGAAATTTTTATTTATTTATTTTATTTTTTTCGTTTTTTCTATTATCAGTTCTAAAAAGAACTATTAATTGGTCTACTGGCTAAAAATGGCTTGAACAGTGATCTACCCACTGGTAGTCGCTTTAAAAACATACTATATAGTAAGTATTCAAACTGCCACTATTGTTTAAAATATTTCTCACTTCAGTATTTGGATGCCGTTCAAAGCGAGTGGTGTATCTGTCACTGAAATGCGAAATTTCTTCACGCATTGTTGGCACTTCGAGACTGCGATGAATGTCATCATTACGCACATACCACGTAGAATCACCAATTGTTCGGAGCCACCATCACCAATTGTGAAAACGTTAAAGTATTTCGATGTTACTGTTGCTCGCAGTTTCCCATAGTTGAGTCCCATAGGTCCACACAGTTTCAACATAGTTATATACACTAACACTTTATTGTCTAATGATAGCTTTGATTTTTATCCTATAAGCTAATTATATTTTAAAAGATTTTAAGTTTTAATTTTCTTTTGGTCCAGATGTATTTTCGCCAAGTAGGGCTTATATCTAGGTGCAACTTTAAGTATTTAACTTCATTAGCTTGTGGAAAACTGACATTGAGCATACAAACAACTGGCCAAGTTTCTCTCCGCATGGTAAACGTGATTTGAACGGATTTCGATTCATTAACTTGAATGCTTGAATTTTGAAGCTTTCTGGACGCTACATTTGGATAATCGTCAATGGATAAAATGGCAGTATCATCTGCAAATATCGCTGTAGTGATTTCTTCGCCAACAGTTGAATCGGCAGTATAAATAAAACATAGAAATGGACCTAGGACGCTGCCTTGCGATACCCCAGATTCAGTAGGAAGTAAGTCGGTTAATTTATCGTATTTGGTATTTGCTGTTTTAGTTTGTAAAGTATGCCAGGATGCCATACTTTATCAAACGCTTTGCTGACGTCCTGGAATGCGGCTGTACAATATTTCTTTTCTTCAAAACATTTAACGATTGTATTAACTATTCGGTGTACTTATTCAATAGTGGAATGCTTTTCACGAAAACCAAATTGGTGGTCGAGTATAATTCTGGATTCGTACAATATATTTTGTAATCTTTTTAGAAATTATTTTCAAAGACCTTAGATAATGTGGGTAACATGCTGATGGGTCGATATGACAAGTTGAATGACTCAGTGAGCACTAGACAGCTGACACTGTAATTGGTGCTACCCAATCCTCAACAAGAACGCTTGAAGCTTGAATTTGTTGAGAGTTACATTTTTCAAATTTGTAGTGTTTTAGACTACTTTTTACAATAACTGCTGTTTCTTCTTGAGCTTTTCCACTTGGATGTTTGGTATCGTAAACACAATAATTTCTTATGTTTAAAAAGGTTTTTATTGTGAGACCTGTCTCAGAATTGAGAGCTATATCAATATCACGGTCCGTGAGGAAAGCATCAGGTTCTAGACGACGATTTGTTACACCGTTGGCAATCCACAGAATTAAAACGAAAAAAAAATTTAAATAAATTTAAATTTTTTCAAAATAATAGAAATTTTAAATTTATTATGGATTATTTTAGAATATATTATTATTTTATTATAATTATATAAGTGAATAGTTAAAGCTATTAGTTTATAAAGTGATATAAGCATATATATATTTTATAAGAATTGAGAATTGCAGTATGTATTTTCGACTTTAGAATTAGATTTACTGTTCGCAAAACATTTTAATAAAGACAAGTAAAACTATTATGTGGCATTTAAAGAATTTAAAATAAACGATTAAAAGATTATATGCTAACATAATAGTTTTAAGAAAAGAAAACTAATATAAAGTTAAGCAAGAAAGTTAAGTATGTAACAGAATTTGAATCGTGCAAATCAACATAAAGCTACAAACATATATGCAGATATATTTATACGATTTGAAAAACAACAGAGTGGAGTAAAAGTTTGTGGTTTAGCCCATTAAATAATTTCAAGTGTTGTGTTTGATCAGATATTACTCATCCCACTGTTATCAGAAATTATACCCAGAGATACGTAGTACGTTAATGGCTCCTTTGGAGCCCCCTGTTTCTTTTTCTTCCCGTTTATGTATTATTCGCTGGATTTAATAAGATATTCGAATCAAACAAAACTTTAGACTAATAACAATATATTTAAAACAGTGAAATAAACAAAAGAACATTATATACAGTATACAGTATTTTATTTAATGTTCTATCACTAGCATAAATGAATGCCAAAAATGATAGATAATAAGAATTAACTAACTATAGAACTATATACAGTTGCTTTACTAAAACTTACAATGAAATTAGAAAAGAGTATTTACAAAATAAATATCTAACATACCCAATTATATAGAAATTAATCAGTTTTACTGCCCGCGAAGGTATGGCTTAGAGTTTCCTTTCATTCTTCAGAACATGCCGCAGTCGTAACATCAAGACAGATAGTTGCTCAGCAATACATTAGCTAAATTAGCTGGATACATTAGCTGTGCGTTAGCTGGATACTATATATAGTATCCAGCTTGATACTCGTCGAGACAGAGTCTTCCCTGCTTGACACTCATTAGAAAAGTATATCCAGAGCTTAGCTGTGTATATATCGTACACTCGCCTAGTAACAATAAATAAATCAAAAACAATGCACGCGCAAGCAGTTGGCATAATGTTACCCACAAAAACACATTTTTGCTTAAATCAAATAAATTCGTGACATCTGTATGCATAGTAGAATACTGACAACTGTTACAGTGACATCCCTATGCATGAACGTGTACTAATAATTTTAATATTTCGCAAAGATATGTTAACATATATCAGAATAATATTTATGTTTTGGACCATTTTATTACAATATTTTGGAAATAAGAGCAGTTAATAGATTGACCATAATGCTGTTTTGTTTCATTAGATCTCGAAAAATATCTTTGAGTTCAATAAAACACTCCATAGCAGCTGCGAAATTGTTTTATTTCGCTGTGGTTATTACTGGTTCCTTCTTTATGGGTATTTTGGTTATTGTTATTAACTGCTTGAGCATACGAAAAGTTTTCACGTATATAATGGGGTGAAGAAACTCTTGAAGCTTCGTTGGGTTCAGCTAATTGACGTATTCTGAACGCTGGATACTTTTTTTCAAGGAGTTTTTTGTTGACTTAACATTCTTTGTAGTTGAGTTAAAATGAGCAGGTTCATCCCTAGTTGTTTTTGTGCAAGCTCCAGTCGGGTGGTTACCTGTACATTTAACGCACCTAAATGATCGCCCACAGTTATTTTTTGTGTGGCCAAATCACTGGCACCTTTTGCTTTGTGGTAATTTACGTTTTTTATTTGGAGGTTCACATTTGACAATTTTGTTTCCATGTTTGGTGACCGAGTATACAGATTTATTATTATCATTTTTGAGAGCAATAAAAAACATTGACAATGGCTGTTTTGCCTGCCTGTGTTTTACATTAGATACGTTTTCTACAACGTATCCAAGTTCTGACAGGTCTTGAATAATATCCTCGTTAGCAGTAGAGTAGTGTACATTTCTGAAAACTACATGAAATGGTCGTTCTTGCTTCAGACGATGAGTGTAGTAATTTACATTTTTACCATGGAACATTTTTACAATAACCTTGTATGTAGCCACATCCTCAGGGATTTGGCTGTACAAAAATTGGCTGTATTTGTGGTTTTTTGTGTTCTTCAGTAAGCTTGTCATTGACGTTCGCATATAAAGGATTAAATCGATTTTCCGTAATTATAATATTTGAGTTAGTGTATTGCCTATGTTGAATATAGGTCGTTCACATCAGGGCTGCGTTTCTTTTTTCTAGAAACAACAACAAAGTCATATTTTTGCCATAACGGAGTGTTACTTTTATAGCCGGTAACATTAGCTTTGACTTTTTTAAATTGAGAAGTGTTTTGGTGACTTGTACTAACATCTAGTAAGTTATCAAGAATTGATTTAGATCTCTGACGAGAGCATATTAACTTGTTTTGATTAAGGTAATCAGATTCATTTGGCATTCTATAAAACAGTTGTTGAGTATACCATTTCAGATGTAATTAGTAATGTGCAATAGTTAATATTACTGACCTATCAATAATGTTGGTCAGCAAAAAAAAAAAAATTATAACAGTTCAAACACAATAGTCTTGGAATCATGGAATACAATCTGACATTACAGGTGACATTATATCGATAGATTGATACACCTTGGGGTCTAAAAAATATTGCACATCGACCATATGGTCCATATTGTGCTCCCATTTCTACTTCAGTCCGACAAGATTTGCTTCATATGTTGGCAATAGACAGGAGCTTGCTTTTCAGGTCTTCCTAAAGGTTCATATATCCGGGATGAGATGAACCGAATATCCTGTATATGCTGTAACCCAGAGGTCGCAGTCAAAGATAATGAGGCTGGACGTTTCCTCCTCCTTGCCACACAATCTGCACATAATGGATCCGTTATGGAGTCCCATTGTGTGTAGAGTCCCATTGTGTATATTCCAGTGCATCGAGATACAGCCTCTTGGTTGCACTTTGAAGTAGTATTTTCCCGAACCCCTGCTCCGGTACATTTTTCTAGTAGTCACGGTGTTTAGCATTTGACCACTCGTCGATCACCTGTTTACATGCTGTCGTTGAAATTCCTCAAATAGGCTCTGGGCCTATGAAGAATATTCAAACTCCCTTCTTTGCCAAGGTATCTGATTTTTCGTTTCCTTCAAACCATTATGACCCGACACCGTGATCAATTTAGCACTGTTCCGTTTTGCCAGTTCCAGTAGTTCCTCCAGACAATCCTTGACTACCCTTGAGATGACCTCAGTTCCAGGCAATGATTTTAGAGCAGCTTAACTGTCCGAGAGAATATATACGTTCTGGTTTATGTAGGTTCTCACTGAAGCAAGTCAGTATGGCGTAGACTTCTGCTTGAAAGACCGCTGCATATTTTGCCAAATTGCGTCGTATGTTTGCTTTAGGTATCTCACCGTAGATTCTCACCTCGGCCCCTTCTGTAGTTTTGGATCCTTCTGTATACTATTCCTGTCTTGAAATAGGGTGGTTCGCCTTCCGTCTACATGTCCGTGTCACAGACAACAGTGAAAATTTTTGAGAAGCAGTATATTTTGAGAAGTATATCCGTTCCCATTTCAAAATCGGTATATGAGATGATTGATGTAATCTAGTTATTATTGCAAGATAGTATAAAGGCGCTGGATCTCGCTTTAACTATTATTACAAAGTTTATCGGAGTCAGCCCTAGTATGACTTCCATGGTAGCTATGAGTGTACTGCTGATGGATCCAGTAACGCACAAACAGAGAACCTTTAAACAGATTAACAATTGACCACTACACCAGAGCGCTATAGGTTCTAATTTGCCTAACTACTGTTGTGTACAGCCGGTAGATCCTTTTGGGTTTTAAACCCCAGATTTTTCTACATGCTTTCTTTAGAAGCATGAGAGAAGATATACTCTTATATCTTATGTATTCCAGATGAGGGTTCCATGTTAGTTTAGAGCCTTGCATTACTCCTAAGAATTTGGTTTTCCTTGCAATCTGCAGTCTTTCACCGAAGAGGATGGGTGGTTTTATGTTATCTTCCTTCATTTTTCGTGTGAATGGAATTAGTGAGGTCTTACCAAGGTTCATTTTCATTACCTGGTTGATACACCATTCCTATGTGAATCTAAGAATCTTGTCTAAGCTCCAAAATTATGCCTTCATAGGGTCCTTGGATTACAATTACAATGTCGTCCGCGTATCGCTGTATGTAGTATCCTTTTTGGTTATCAGTCCAAGTAGCCGATTGGTCTAAGGCGTTATGTCTACGTAGTATGCCTACTTGGAAACTGAGAGGTTAAGGGTTCGAATCCCGACATCAGCTGTTTGTCAATTATTAGAAAAAAAGGGGTTGTTAATTGACTAAACTGTCGGCGTATGGACAAGAAGAAAGTAACCGGCTATGCTTGAGAAGGGTTCTCTTTTATTTTTCTTGATAAGTAACCGTTTCCCTCATGAACTCCAGATTAATATCGGCATATTTTCGAACATAGTCGGCTGCAGCTGCATATCCTACAAATTCCTAGTCAATACACAAAGATTCCGTCCACTCCACTTACAGCCACATATCATTAGGCATCACAATGGACCTTATAGTCGAAGTGTAGCCCGTCCAGGGCAGCCTTTACAAGCTATCTATCTATCCTTTTTTGTTGAGGCTCGTCAGTAAGCTATTTACTGTCAGGCTCCACAAGAGTGGGGATAAGACACCGCCCTGCGGACATCTTTCTGTGACTCTCGCAGTGATAGACTCTGCAAGAAAGGAAGTTTGTAGTCTTCTAGCTATCCGCATAAAGTTTATCTTCCTGCAAAAGATGTCTTCTACTCAGTGCTGACTTGCAGAATCAACCATGAAATTGTAACAGGCATAGTAAAATGCCCCCCCCCCCCCTGTGTCAAGAAAAACGCACATGGTTCGTTATTTTCTTGCGAATCCCTCCTCAATCCTGTATATTAGGTTGTAAAGGGCCGATTCACAGGATTTTCCCACCTGATATGCGTGTTGGTTGGCATGAAGCGGATTTCTCGACAACGCTTATTGAGTTAAATGAAATCCTATCAGTCTTTCCATTGTTTCTAGTAGAAACGATGACAGGATAATTGGTCTAAAGTCCTTTCCCGTGGAGTGGTTGAGCCTCCCCGGTTTTGGTAATGAGGTCACTCTTACTCGCTTCCATACTGTTGGGATATAACCTGTGGCTAGACTGGCCCTTAATATGTGACCAAGCAGATTTAAAGATGGTCACGGTGCTTTATATGGGTACAATGAGTTCGTTGCCCATTCGAACTTTGAGCGGTTAATGTTAATCGCCGCTCTTCTCCAGTCCTCGCTTGTTGCTAGGATGCCTTCACTGTCCATTGCCACTGAATCCGAAAAATTAGTCGGTATAAGTGTCTCGAGTATATCCTTCCCGGAGCTAGTATACTCACCATCGGTTTGACGAAGTGACCCGATATTGTCAGCGGGATTCTTCGCTAGGATACAATGTTTCCTCCATGAGTTTATTTTGGCTTTTTTCTGAGACCTTTTGTATTCAATAAGGGCTTCATGGTAGTTGTCCCAGTTCTCTACCCTTTTTGCTCTTTTAAACAGTTGGCGAACCATTTGCCATTGATTCCTTAGGCCTTCTTTCCACCAACAAGTTGACTGCTGATGTCTTTTGAGACCTCCGGGCAGTATTCTTGGAAGGAGTGAGTTAATTTTTGCATGCTCAAGATCAGTTGCAGTAATCTCAATGTCCAATACTGTTTTAATTTTTTTCGGGATTGTACATTCGTCCCAATGTGTTCTTCTCGGATTCCGACAGTGTATATTACATTGTTCCGTTCTCAGCTCCACATTGTAATATATTTGTCTGTGATCCGATGAAAATGGTTCATCGGATATTAGCCATTTCTTGATTTTTCCACTGATTTCATAATTACTCAGTGATACATCAATGACGTCCTGCCAAACTCTGCTTGTTGCCTTGATTAACTATATCTTAATACTATTACTTAATAACTATATCTTATAAGTTGTGTCCTATATAACATAATAAAAGAGGTACTCACCTCTTGTATTGGTGTTAGGATTTCTTCATGCAGTGTGATGAGCGTTTGCATCGCATCCCATGATCAGTTGGTGTTTTTTTGCCTTACAGTACTGGATCGGGTCTTTTTGTTGTTGGTAGATGTATCATAGGCGATGATGTAGAAGATGTAGGAGCGATGATTATCATCTCCAGTTTCCTTCTCAATTACTCCATTTTCATTCTCATTACTTCAGTTTCGTTCCACCATGTTTTATTTTACTTCTACAACTGTAAGATCTCTCTGACAAAACTCTAACTGCGGCAAGACATTGATGCCCATTTTTGCATAAATGCAGTTCTGGGTCTCTCTGGAGTTTTATTGTAAATAATTTGTCCTCCAGTATATTTTAGTCCAAGAATCTTTAAGGTTCAAAGCCCAAGGTTGCTAAGGTAAGGCTATTGAGTTCCTGAACTAGGGCTACGGAAATTCCCCTCACCTGCACATTTTGACAGCCGAGGCCTTCTTATTGTGCTGGAGGTTTACCCGAAGCTTGCGGAGAGCTGACATTCATTTTTACCTCTGATGTTTTCAGTGATCTATGGTTGACTTGACCAACCCGAAATTCACCGCAATCACTTCCAACACGATGGTGTGTCCCGTATCGGCCTTCGTGTTGTTGATAGTTGGCCACTCCTCAGTGCGCAGGTTTGTATTCTGCGATCCAAGAGTTTTGATTATTTTGTCCATTTCAACAGAGTTATAGATCTGGGGAGTATACAGCAGAACTTTTATCAGGGTGTTTATCAGGGTTATTGCATCCCCAACAATAGTTTTCACTCCCTACCATGACCAGATGTTCGGAACGTTCTCCATAAACCTGTTTATATGGCTGCTGTGCCTATACACTGCACAGCGAGGGACCCCTGTCCATGTTGCAACTCCGATACTTTGGGCCCTCCACGAGCTATTGGCTAGTGAGGGTTAGCAGCATCGAGAGTTGCACCCATTTGGATTGCTCCTGAGACATTTTGGCCTCAGGATACCCCCGCAGTGCAGTGCCAAGAAAAGGTATTTGTAGCCTTTGCCTATTCTCCCCTCTTCATTTTTTTTGGAGATCTGTTTTTGGCTTGGAGTCCCGTCTTCAAATCTCGACCTTTTTTCCTATTATTTCCGGTTTTCCAAGGGTTGAATCCCTGAATTGGCCCCCACAGGTATCACTGTTTTTGAAACCATGGATGTTAAAAATATCATGAAGTGTTTCAATGATGGTAATCCATGTAATATTAGTGGGAATTGTGTGCTTCGCAATATTTTCACCGTTGAACTTGCTAAAGAATCGACTTCGCAATGCTTCCTTAATCTTAACTACATACTTGTAGTTAAAGATTGAAAATCAAAGATTGTTCAAGAAAACTAAGAAGTTATCGGATCCTATACAAAAAATTAAACTTTACAACTTTGAAAACACTCCTGAAAAACAAACAAAAATACTTCCAACAAGAAATTGCAAGACGTACCAGACATAAAAATTTTCCAAAAAACATTCATGATGGCTTCTCAACGTGGATTTGATACAAAAATATTAGCATCGCATGAAATATTGGATTACTGAAAGTATCTCTTTGACAATGACGGATTTTACAGAAAAACAACAAAATCACAACTCGCCCTTGAAATTCTAAATAATTATAACATAATTTAAATACCCTCAAAATTTATATTGTCGATGGGTATGGCACTTGTTAACAAAATTCAGTTAAAAAAGTTCAAAACTTACAATTATATATGCAACTTACATGCGTAAGTGGTTGCGACACTACTAGCAGATTTGGAAATAAAATTAAATGTTGAAAGTTGCGTCTGAAGGTTTTGTTCAAACCGCTTTTATATCCTTGAGAAACCTTGACCTAAATACTGAACAATTGAAACAGTTAGAAAAAATAGTTTGCACATATTATTTTCAAAAAAAATTAACTGCTGATAAACTACAGTACAAACATTCCTTCGGAAAAACTCTCATCAAACACAATTTCAGCCCATTGATTGATTATTGCTTATTTTGGTATGAAAACCTGAATGGTGACTTATGTCCACGACAAATTTACCAGAGTCATTAATTAAACCTTGCAAATGTACTACAAATTGGCAAACAATGTCTTGCAGTTGCATCAGGATATTTTGTATTTATTTATGTAAATGTATCAATAACGAGTGCCTAAATAAAAATGAGTAATTTTTTACTTATACTTAACATTCATTTCTATTTAAATTCACTATTTTAACATAATTTCCTCCGAAGAAAATGCAGCTATTGTTTTTATACCAATGTTGGAATATCGTAAAAATTTCTTCAAATGTCCATCGATCCTACCTACTAGATGTTAAAAATCACTATCGGTTAAATTTGTATATATATATATATATATCCACATATGTACTTTTTTTTAAATGTCTATGGACTCTCTAAGAGTCACAGTTTTATTCCGATTACAATGAAATTTGGTATTTGAGACGCTTTCGGTATTCTAAAGGTCAAGTTCGTTAGTGGGTGAAATCGGGAGAGAGGAAAGGGGATTTAGAGGGAGGGGGACACACAAAATTTCACTATCTCCCTTAATATTTGCAAATCGAAAAATCTATCAGGAGGTAGGTACTAAGTTTTACTGTAATTTTCTTTCTAATCATTTTTCTGTTACACTAATATTAACAGAAATACAATTACAATTAAAATTACAATTAAAGATTGAAAGTTAAAATTCTAAATATCTCTGTTCACATTAGAGTTTGGGAAAAATGATCCGGAATGGTAGCAAACATGATTTTCTACAACTTTACTCCTTATACATTTTTCGATTATTCTAATATTAGGAGAGATATTTAATATTTTGTGTTTGTTTGACACGAATACATGAATTTTAGAGCACGGAAGTGCGCACGGCCGAGTTTAAGGGGCATTTGGCCTTCGTACTTACAGTGCTATTACTTATCGAAAAATCAGAGTCGATTTGACCCCGAAATATCTTCTGAGCGAAAAGAGCTACAGTGCTGATTTAACTAATATGGAATATTTAAGAAATTATAAGAAAATAAGCTTTGCTTTTCGTTAAGAAATAAACGGTTAAAAGTTATTTCACTTCAAAAATGCACAATTCGCGGGGACGCCTTAAAAAACCTATAGTATATCATAATTCTACGCTACTTCCAGATATCCTGTAAGTTGATATTTGGCATACAGGTAGATCTAGTACCCATACCGACGGGAAATTGCCGAAAACTGGAAAATTGTATCGGAAAAAAGGTAATTTGCGTTTTAATTAATTTAACATTATAAACCATATGTCCATTTTATTCGTTGATATTTGTGATAGTACTTTCTGATTGGATGATACTAGCTTGAATTGAATTCAAAATTATTTATTAATATCGTCAGGTTACGATGTTACAGTATAATACGTAGAATCTATAGTACCTAGCCTAAGCTTTACCTATAATACATCTTCTTATTAAATAAATACATCGAAATCTATAAACATTTTACATCGTTTCTAAAATGGAAAAATCTTATATAAAAAAACCATTGATATCTAATTTTAGATATATATAACCTAAGTTCGACAAATAAGCCGTCCCTACAACTAGACCTTAAAGAAAAATGTTTACAATTTAGATTACACTGAATCAGTTGTAATCGATATCATGTGGCATGCGGTGTCGTTTCCTAAAAAGCAACGTACGCGGGTCAAATTGGCCCAGTTTATTGATTTCCGGGAAAGGATGTTTGCGAGATGATTGGAAATAGGATTTCGAGATGGTTTTGTAGAAGGTTCTGATTGTGGGGTGCCCAGTTGTCTTGTGGAGTGCTTTAGCCGGATTACGCAAATTTCTAGCGATTGTCCAAACACTGTTGTCACGAGTGGTCAGAGCCGCAATCCTCTCGTCCCACATTTCATCTCTGGTGTGCGTGACTTTTTCTCGAATATTAGCTGACATTCACTTCATGGCGTCATGAAGCTCAGGCAGCCTAATTCTTAGCCAAAATTTACGAAATTTGTTCCGAGTCCGTTTGAGACGTAGTGTGCCATTATCTAATTTTGGTTGAAAGCCGATGGATCGAGTTTTCCTAGGAATAGATTTTTCGGTAGCAGCTACGAGATTCCTCGTCAGTTTACTAACCTCTAAATCTATTTGGTCAATTGTTTTGATCTGTGGAGTGATCAAAGTTTCGACGTTAAGATACTATTTGAAAAGTTTCCAATCCTCTTTCTCAAAGCTCAATTGAGTTCGCAATGTAGCAGCGCCCCTCATTTCACCTAGGGTGAAATTGATGGGGCGATGATCGCTTTGAAAATCCAAGTGAACATCTGGGTCCGACAGAAGGTCACAATTCTTGAGTATCGTTAAGTCAATAGTATGACGATGGGGGTGGGCAGCATCAGGATAGTAAGTGGGGTCCTCTGGGTACGCAACAATGAAGTTACGTTTAAGGGAATACGCATAGAGTGCGTTCCCGCTAGCATTGTTAGACATACAGTTCCAAGATATATGGCGCGCATTAAAATCACCCATGATCACAGCGCGATCATGAGTCCTTAAAATGCGGTCAATATCTTTTCCCTGTAAAAGTCTATCGTGGGGATTATATAAAGATATGACTATATAATTACCACAATTTGCCGAAATAAGAATGGAGACGGCTTCGATATTACCATCTTCGGGAGGCAAGAAAGAGTGTTGGACATCGTGCCAAACATATAAGGCACCCCACCACCAATTCTGGTGGCACGGTCACGGCGATAGGTATAGTACCCAAGAATTCAAGCGCTCTTGTCCGGCTTTAACCAAGTTTCGCTTATGGCAGCCACCTGGATCTGATGCAATTGAAGAAATGATTGAAGCTTGGGAAGTTTGCCATGGATACTTTGAGAGTTCCATTGTAGAAATCGGATGTCGGATCTAGAAGAGGGATGGGACGCTATTTTCAAAGAGGTGAGTTGTCGTTCTAAAAATACAAGAAGCTTTTGATTTGCACGATTTCCATGCATTCTCCACTTCGATCCTGAGTTTCCGGAGGTTCATGAAGTCGAAAGTTGAATTAGTTCCTGCATGAGACTTCAATGGAGTTGGAGACGATGGAGGTCCTTCGAGGGCTTCGATTAATAAAGGTTTATGGGCTGAAATGTTGGTGGTGTAAAATGTCTATTACCTCCTTTTCGGATGCTCTCTTCGTTGTCCACTGATTTGCAGTTGGAGTTGGGGCCGGGACAAACTTCTTCGATAATATTGCTGCTGCCGATGATTTACTGCTCTGCACTGCTGGACCTCTGCTTGGCTCGTTAACCTCTTTTCTACGAGGGACTACTGGGTATTCCCTAGCCGAAGACGTGGGGGATGGGCGCCAAAGGGGCCGCCCGGAGCAGCATTGCGCTTCACTCCTCTGCCGCTGCTGGATCTTCTCGGAGCCATTTTTGTTACAAATGCCAGCCTTGTGGGACAGTTCATGGCACTCGCCGGATGAGAAGCGTTGCAATTACAACACTTTGCCGGTTCCGACCTCTGGAGCTCACAAGCCTGTGAAGCATGGTTTACGCCACAGTTCACGTAGCGTTGAACCCCACGACAGAACCGTGATCCATACCCATAGGACTGACACCTGTAACATTGGATGGCCCCTCGTTTGTTTTCAAATCATTGGGTGGTTACAGGCGCGCCACATAACACCGTATGTTGAGGACGCTTTTGGCTTGCTTCCCCTTTTCAAATTTCACTAGACGAGAGACTCGTACACTCTCGTCTCCCGCTTTTGACAGTAACTGGACCTTATTTGGCTTAAGGCCCTACCGTTTTAAATCTTCGGCAACCATGTCATCTGACTTATCGGTGGCGTATTCTTCGATGGACCATGTATTTTGGCTCGTGGTCCTCTTTTGTTCCAAATGAATGGAATGGAAACTGGAGCTGCCACTTTTATGGCTGCCTCCACCTTTTTGAAGTTGGTTAAACCCATGTGAACAACAATGGGTTTTTGCTTCTTCGGTTTGGGTGGAGTTGCTTACGCAGACTTGTTCACGTCCTTAAGGACGGAGAAGGCATTTTTAAGCTCAATTTGAGCTTTTTTGGAAATCACTTGCTGATTCCCCACACGTCTAGGTCGCTTTTTCCCTCGTTACACCTGGAAGTCCTCGTCCATTGGTGTTGAAAATGAGAAATACAATTGATAGGTGAACGAAAGCATGCATGTATACATGTATACATGCATCCATACATACTATTTTTATACCCAGTGTATTTGTAAATGTACAAGGTATATTACGTTTAGTTCCGACTTTTTAATACTTGAAAATATTGATCGCAGAAAAAAATGCATATCTTATAAACTTTGAATTTGAAAAATTGTTCAAACATGGACATAAACTCAGTATATACTGGGAATTCAAACAATTAACGCAGATAGTTGTTAAATTACTAGTTTATTTTATTATCTGTGAATTTTTATCCTTAAAACAACAATTCGTATTTAATATGTCTATGCGTGTATGTTGGCAACATATATATATATATATATATATATATATATATATATATATATATATATATATATATATATAATATTCTCAAAGATCCTCTATCGTCCGTACGATGATGCCTGGTCACAAATATTTCAAAAGTCGTAACATCCAGTAATCTAAATTTGTGTATGCAAACTAATTTTTTTAAACAAGAAATACTCTTTTGTGAAATTAAACGTCAGAGCTAATCGTAAGGAGGAGTATTTGATGCTTATTTTTAAGTAGTTATATTTTCAAGTAGGGATAAATTTGGAATCTGGTATCGCAAACATTCAATAAGACAACCTGTGATATATTTATTTTTGACCTTCGAGTAAAATTTGCTTTGTAAAATAAAGTTAGCTTATTATGAAAATTTATTATTATCATGTATTATCATGTAAGTATCAAAATTATCTCCATAAGTAATTTTGAGGTCGTGTTTAGATAAGTAATATATTTAAAAATATAGTCACCAAGTGGATAATAATAAAAACATTGGGAAACAAAATAACATGTGCAGTCAAAAATGAGGGATCGAGAAGGGAATAAGCGAGAAAACTTTACAAGTGAGAGTAATTGCCAGGCCTATATAAGCGAGTCGTGTTTCACGCCTGGACCTCTATAACTGAGATTGCCACTTGTCCTATTACTCGATAAGCGAGAGTCGAGCGTATTTATTCCTTGTTATTTATTTATAAATCGAGCGTTTTTAAGTCCCAGGTCATTGATTTGAACCTTATTTTTTAGAACGACAAAATGTGCATCCATACCGACATGCTTGTTAAACTTATTACAGATGATAAGTTCTATTGCTAATAAAAGTTCAAGAAGTCACCGTATTAAAATTAATTGATTCAAATTCGAATGCGTCCAAGAGCGGGAACGGAGTATTTCCTGTATTTTTTTTACTTACGTGAGGAAAACCGCTCCTGCACCTCTACAAGTGAGAAACATGGTTAAGTAAAAAACCTTCATAAGCGAAAAAAAAATTCCAGTCTCTTGAACTCTCGTCCTTTGAATAAACTTTGAATAAATTTACATAATTTTAACATTTTCAAATATTTATTTAACAGCAATTTCAATTAACATTCACACCTTCAATGTATTGCATAGAAAATACATTACTTACACGTGTATCATCCTTACCTGCTGGTATGGTAGAGTTCTGATAAATCTGATACTGTTCATTGATGTGAAACACTGAAAACGATTCGAACCTATCCTACTTCCTACTAATATTATAAATGCGAAAGTTTGTGTTTGTGTGTTTGTTACCTGCGTAACGAATAAATAAATTCCCATCAATTTGGTAAATAGTTACTTTAAGTAACGGAATAACATATAGAGTACTTTCTATCCCGGAAAATGTACAATCCTGGTATGCAAGGCTTGTATCGTTGGTCTATCAACGACTGTTAGGTGGTTTTGTCAAAATATTTATTATCTCTATACATGTATTCTCTGGAACTCTTTCTAACGATTCTTTAATAATTTGCAAAAAAGCAAGTTTTGAGAATAGAAATGCAATGGGACCAAATGAAGGCCATCTTCACATGTTAAACATTAGTAGATAATCTATGCGGATTCTGGCACAGTTTGTGTCAATTTTACATTTAATTTCCCATGAGTGTTTCTAAGGTCCATTCTGGTCTTTTTTGTTCCTTTTCATGTAGTGTCGATTGTACAAATAATAAATATGGTATAGACAAAAACAATCAAGGTCACATAATATTTTATTATCATCTATTTACGTCCTACTCATTAATTGTTATTGACCAAGTTTAATGACCTTGATTTTATTGACCTCTATTAGTTATTTTGGTTTCAAATTTATTAACAACAGATTAAATAAATAAGAATATAAATATATGCAACAACAATGCTATGAAATACATATTACATAATGTACAAAAAATAATCAGCAATTTTATCAGCAATAAAGCAATATCGTCGTACATATTTAAATATGAAAATATAATATATAAGCAGTAATTATAAGAGAAAACTATAAAACTTTATTCTTTTTAATGGAAGTTTCGCCTTGTTCTGCAGATTTTCATTTTCGGGTGGTATTCAAAGAATAATGACCCCACGGTAGGGTATCATAGGATCCAGGTATGAGGAAGCGCTTATCGTCATGTGGACTAAGAGTAATTTTTGTTTGAGTTTGGGTGTAAATTTTCAGTTTCTCCGACTTTATGAGATTTTGATTAGCCGCTATCTCAATAACGTTCTCCAAACATTCTACATAATCTTCAAATGTTATTTTCGTTCTAAGAACTGATCGTTTCACACCCATAGCCTTTATTGTTAATTCATTGTTGCACACTTCTTGCATGATTTCTTCCTGTTCAAACTCAGAATCTTCAAGTTTATTACGCGATTTTGCTAATTCTTCTGGAGTGGTTAAAACTTTAAAGGTGTATAATTTCGATCTTAACCCTACAAAATGGGTCATTGGTATTCCAATGTTCTCATCCTTCATCATACCAAGAACCATCTTGTTAACACAAGGTATACCATAGGTATTTTCTAAATGATACTCACTAGCATCGAAGCATTTATAACAATCTTTTATCATCTCATAGGGGTTTGGTTACGTATTTCGTATATTATCGAATCAGTATCGGTATAAAGGGCACTGCAATCACTACCCAACTGTGGAACCATATAGCTATAATGAAAGTCATAAAGTGTAGTCTTAGCCTAATATAGAATTAAAGCACTAATATACAAGGGTTTATTGATTAATATCTCCAACCTCTTTAGCTCGATGGCAAGTAAATTCGGATTAAAATTGGTGCATGAATGAAATTCTGATTTAGATATATAAGATTCTGCTCCATACCGACCCTCCCATTTGGTGAAGAGTTTTACATTGGAATGTTTTCTAATATTCTCCATGGTCTTTCCAAAGACGGCATTGTTCATCAATTTAAACAAACTTTTTTCAAACTCATTTTTCGCATTCTTTCGTAGGTCAGTATTTAAATTGATGTATGGCCGTAACCAGAATGCTTGCTTCAATTTTAAAACTTTGTGAATGTTTGTCAGTGTTAACCCATTATCTAGCACCTGTTTTAACGCTCTATAATGCATAACATATCGTTCCTTATCATGAAGAGTACCCAACAATTTTTTCTGCTAAAAATTAGATACTGATCGATGTTCAGGACAGAAAGGTAAATCTTTATGTTGGTCGTGAAGTTTTTCAGGATATTTTAGATCAACCTCTAGGAAGTAGCCATATTCACCATCATCAGATATTGTGGTAATATCAATATTTGTATCATACCACTCAAAAGTACCGGATGGAAGACACTGACTCATTGCCCATCCATACTGATTATTAATATCTGTATAAAGTAAATGCACTTCAGGCTTGGATGGATCAAATCACGGTATATACTTATTATTCGCTGTGGTACGCCGTTTCATACACTGGCTCAACCCACTGCGGATGCCGCGTTCAACAAACGATAGCATATTTATGTCAGTTAACAATTCGAGATCAATATTTGTATATATCAACAAACAGTCCCACTCATATCCTGGAAGTGTATAGTAATATGCAGGATCTAAGCCGTACGTGTTCAGACAGCTCGTTCTAAATGTTTCAAATATATCAGTTAGGAGCTAAATATCCGTTTTCATATACAAATCTACATAAACACCTAAATTGGAACAACACCTAAATTGGAACGATTTCCAAACATTTTGAGCATGATGATAGAGTTGTCTAGAACACCGCTTCTCTTTCAAGTGATTTTTCAAGCGACCCATCTATATCCGGTAGCTGAGTTTCATTAAATTTATCGAATGAATTAATAAAATTATACGGCATTACACCTTTTCTGGTCAGCAGTTTAAATTTTAATCTGAAATTCCAGAAAATGTTGCCTCATGTTCGGCAATTCGAGTAGGTATGATGCCAAATTAACCAGAGATGACGCTAGAAATTTGGAGGAGTCCATGAAGCGAAATTTGATTGAGGAATTATCGATGTTTTTTGTGAAAGAGATAGTTTTTCTTGGTTAGTGGTAATAGTTCAACACGACCATCTAGCTTCGTTGAAACATCTTCCACTAATAATATCCCGTCGTAATTGGAAAGGTTGTAAAATACTACTGGAACCACGTGACTATCTTGATAATTAATGTTGCAGCTCTCGTGGGCGGGGCTTCTGTAATTAGTTCCATCTCGATATCCACTATTTCCAGATATTAGATGGCAATGACCCCGAACCCTACTTTTGGTCATCAACAAACAGTTTCTTACATATATGGCAATGAGTTGATTTTTCAAAATCTTCTTCTTCTTTCATACTTAGAGGATCTATCTATGTCATACGAACATAAAAATACAGCTACAATACAGCTTCA
Organism: Nineta flava; assembly: GCA_963920215.1. Lineage (NCBI taxonomy): Eukaryota > Metazoa > Arthropoda > Insecta > Neuroptera > Chrysopidae > Nineta > Nineta flava. The sequence goes on from OY986042.1 coordinate 63,023,521, forward strand.
GATAACTGTTTCAATTCCTTAGTAAACCATTCCACACAATCAATTCCTCGGTACGAACGGTAATATAAGTGGGAATCATCATAAGAACATTTAAAATAGTATCCCACAACGACAGGTATATGTTTCTGGTATTTGGTTTTGCTATCCATTGGTTCCAACAAACTCTCAATATCGGCATATATGATGAAGGGAGTTTTCTCATTATTTTTGAAATTTTTGAACTTTAAAATTTTATCTTCAGTTTTCGGCATCCTGATAACGCACTCATTCATTTCCTTACAATCCATATAATGATTATCCAATTTTACCTCCAAGTAGAAATAATTTAGACATCGATCACAGAAAAACTTTTTATGACCTTGTTTTTTCAGCTGACAAGAAACCAAGCGTGATAAATCTTTAATCCAAACGTAATGATTACGAATAGGCGAAGAATCATCATTTGTTTGGTTATTATCATCATCTTCATTATCATAGTGATCTTGAATCAGTTGCAAATTATATTGGACTAATTTATTTTGGCTTAGATAGCACGGCAGAACATTATAATTCTTTTTGTTACATTTCTTCAAGATGTAGATATTTGATATTTTATTAGATATTTGATTCAACATCATCGGGAATTGTATTCCTTTCAGCTTTAATACCTTTGATGGTGGGCATACTTTGAAATACATTGGGAATTTTTTTCGACCGGAAATATCGCCGAAATCACAGCCCACGCAAAGCAACCTTCATCCCCATTGTTTACATTTACGCAAGCTTATGTTGTGCCCAACCACTATCTCGTTCCTGGATAGATTCATCCAAATTATGCATAATTCGGTCGATAACATTTTTCTCAAAGCATTCCGTTAAGTTGGTATTCCTATATATGAAAAAATTCGAAGTAGTAAAGTATTTGCATTCAGTTTTCATTTTGTTCGCAGATACAATTTGAAATTCTCCACAGAAACCAACGTTCACTTTGATTGCTTCATTAACTTTTAAAGATTTGTAATTCGTCGCTGAAAAGGAGTCTCACAATCCTCTAAAAACGCTTTAGGATCTTTATGTTTCGGATTGGTAATAATGCCGGTTCTAATTCGGTTCTTAGATGCGGTTAGAGAATCATCCCATTTTACTCTCTTTTTAGCCGTCTCTTTTTGACTTTGAACACCTGATCCATGCTTTATCATACGTTTGCAGCGGTAACTTTTTACAAGAGCCAACGTTGCCTGCAAATTCTGTTTTTTACCGATCATTTTCACAGTTTTCAATTTTTTACATATTCTTCGAACTACAATATTACAATTTTTCAATCCATCCCCGGTCTTTAACTCAACATTTGACATGCTATTAATTGATTTTATTTTCTCCAGCAGATTGGTGAACTAAAATTGGCACAAGAATATGCAATAATTTTTTTACTTTTTAGTGCATTTTTTGTTATAGAATATTAGATTTTTGAAGTCGGGTTTCCATTTTGTCAAAATATGGTTTATTTCTCGCTTTTTAATGACTTTGAGTTCTATAACTGATTTTATTTGTCTAAATATGGGTAGACCTACTAAACGACCTACTAATTTTTAGTGAATTTTTTTATAACACATTTTTTTTTTTAGTGCATTTTTTTATAACAGATTTTCAGTTTTTTTTACATGCATTTTGTTTTTATTTTTTTTTGTAAAAATATTTTTTTTGGGGTCGGTTTTTTTTTGTAAAAAACTTTTTTTAAATCGGTTTTTAAAAAAATTTTCTTATTTTCACATTATGAATGAGTATACCCTTTAAAAAAAATAAAAATTCGCAGAAATCGTTATCTCATATAAAATGAGGATTTTCCTCGATTCCCGGGGATTCCCTCATCAGAATGCGATTTGGTGTTAATGGGACCAATGGGAAACCAAACCCTTTAAAACAAAAAAAAATTCAAAATCGGTTCATAAATGACGGAGTTCTGAGGTAACATACACAAAAAAAAAAACAAAAACAAAAAAATACAGACGAATTGAGAACCATCCTCCTTTTTGAAGTCGGGTTAAATAGGTGTTATTTATATAATTTATAGATAATTATCTTTTAAAACTTTATATTATTAATCTACGAAGATTGTCGAAATTTAAGTAATGGATGAACATTTTTTTTCTAATTGTTCAACATAAATAACATATTACATTTGCTAAGTCTATTTCCTTTGTATGTTTAAACTATTATGTAGAAATCACAATAATTAGACAAAAAAAGTAATTTTTGGTGTTTTCCCACTTTTGGGGATTTTGCGTTGAGAAAATTGAAGTTTCCCGATTTTGCTTATAGAATCAAGGTATTTGACATTGAAGATAGCATGTCTGGAAGTCGGTTAAATCTGAACACTTAAAGGCAATTTTTGGTTTTTCTCATTTTTGAGGAAGTTGCGTTGGGAAAACTAAAGTTTTCCGATCTTTTTATAGGTTTCAAGGTATTAATACATATAAAATCCAGATAATATCTTCTAGACATGCTAGAAGAATGCGGTTTTTTTCATTCGACTCGGAATACCTTGAAACCTATAAGAATATAAGAAAAATTTGTTTAATAACCCACTTCCAGACATGCTAGAAGAATGCTTTTTTTTTATTCAACGCCAAATACCGTGATTCTATAAGAAAAATTGGGAAACTTAATTTTCCCAACGCAACAACCCCAAAAATGGGAAAACACCAAAAATTTCCTTTTTTGTCTAATTATTGTGATTTCTACATTAAAGTTTAAACATACATAGGCGATAGATTTAGCAAATCGAATATGTCATTTATGTTGAACAATTCGAAACAAAATTTTCATCCATTACTTAGATTTTATCAATAAGAGTACATTTATTTAAATATTTAAATAATTGGTTTTCAAAAACCAAAAATTTTTTTGGATGCATTATTCGTGAAGAAATAAATTATTGTCCTGGGGCAAAAAATTGAAATCTCGTAAACCAATAGAGATATCGAAAAAAATTTTCGCTAAATCTTTCGTGTTCAACATAGACCACATCTGATTAAAAAATTTCAGGTCATGTAAATTTTAGAACCATGCCAATTTAACAAGAAATTTTATATAAAAATTCCAAAACGGTGTGTTCTATCGAGAAAATAAGCAACAAAACATTTCTTAATAAATTCCATTAATTCACTAGAGATTCATAATCTGAAATTTCATAACCGTTGGCCCACTTTGCAAATTTTTGTATAAAAAAAAATTTTTTTCGTCTGGATTTTAATATCTATAATTAATCCGATCAAAAACATAAATGTAAAAAAGGGCCGAGTTTTCGGGGAGATACTTTTACAATAGTTGCTCCTTAAAAAGTGATGATAAGGGAGAAAGGATCCAGCTATTTACCAAGTAAATTGCTCGGTAAACTACTTATTAAGAAAATTAATAAAAGTGAATTGATTAAATGTAAGAAAAATTAGGTTGGAATTTATTTCGCAAGATTTCCCTTAGTTTGTGTTTGAAATTTTATAACGCGGCAAGTTTTAAAATATTTGAAACAAAAGAAAGAATAACTTGCCTTAAGTTTTAAAAATATACTAGGGGAAAACTGGGGAAACTTTACAACCAAATATTTTCTTACATTTATTCAATTTACTATTTATTAATTTTCTTGGTAAATAGCTAACCGAGCTATTTACTTGGTAAATAGCTTGGTTCTTTCTCCCATATCATCACTTTTTAAAATGCAAAACTCGGCCCTTTTTTACATTATTTTTTTGATGGGATATATTATTTATATATTATAAGTTGATTAAGCATACCGAAACCAAAGTTTGGTTTGCTATGTTGAAATACAAGAGATAAAACATAAACATTAGATTTCTATTAATAAATAAGGTGAAAAAAATTCAGTATCGTTTGTTTTCATAATTATTATAATATTTAATACAATAAATGCTGAACAAAGATAATTTTAAAATAACGTTAAAAATAACTTAGAACTCAAGCGTAATGAAAGTAGACGTAATAATGTATAAAAAACAAATAGATATTCAAGATACATTAAGAACAATATATCGAAAAATAAATGAAGAAACGAAACATTATAATTTTCGGGCTACCTGAGAAATAATTATTATGATGTAATACACCAGGTACCCCAGGAGATGACGATCCTCCAGCTGCACCAGATGACTTATTCATCACGCCTCATCAAGTATCAGCGGTTAACTTAGCGGCTATAACTACGCAGATGCACACTACAGCTCAACAGTTCCATGCGTCAGTGCTGCACGTTTCGGATGTACAGCAACAAATACAACAGCAAAGCAAGCAGATAAGTAGCATTACCGATGCCTTGGCAACAATAACAACTACTCTATCAAATAATAACACTAGTTCAAATCAATTAACTTCAAATTTTAGTTTTTTTGCAAAACCGAGTATAGATTCCTTTATAAATAAAATCACTATTCTGGACATTTCGGTTCCAGAAAATATTATACAGTTTATTGTCGATACTCAACATTTAGTTGATATTAATTTTTTACCTATAGACGTTCTTTTGAAATCTTTAATCAATAGGTGTGCTTCGAACGCACAAACATTTTGGTCTACTTGTTTGGCTGACTCTTTGTCTTGGCAAAATATTAAACATAATTTATTACAAGTTTATATTCCACCTTTGACTAAACAGATATTAATTGATAGATTGGTCCGGCGAAATCAACCTGACACTGAAAAATTTTCGACATTTGTTCCTTCAATAATAAAATTCGCGAACATCCTACTTAATGATTCATCTGAATCCGAAATCATACAAATTATTTTTGCTCATGCCAATAATTCTGTACTATCTATTCTTGGTTTATATCAAATTCCCGATACTTATAAAGATTTGTATCAACTAATCACTAAAATTGAGGAAATTCAAGCGCGAATAACTACAACACCCGTCAGTGTAAACGTTACTTCAATTCAAAATACGCATAATGACTCTAAACTTTTTTGTACCTTCTGTAAAGGTACTAATCACAATTTTAAATATTGTTTTAAAAGAAAGAAGGATAATATAAATGTTAGTACTACGGTTCCAAAAAACTCGCAATAGACCCCAAGTTTCTTATTAATGATGTTATTTTAAATTATACTATTTTACCCCTACAAACCATTTTCATTCAAGGTTATCCTTTATTAACACTTTTTGATTCCGGTGCTACTGTTAATGCTATTAAAACTGCGACTTTTAACAAGTTAAAATCTAACAATAGAAACATCGTCACCGAATCAATTGCTAAACTATTTCTTTGCCGGGAAATAATTTTTTTAAATGTAATTTAACTGCGAAACTTCATTTTAAATTGGCTAATTTTTCATGGACTCAAACTTTTTTTATAGTAGATTCATTACCGTTTGAGGTAATTTTAGGTGTTGCCACACTTAAAGATTGCAACATCATTTTGGACTTCTTTAAGTCGACGATCAAATTTTATTTTCATCCTAATGTTGAAATACCGTTTTCGGGTTTTTGTAATAATAATGGAATTATTAATACCATTGTCGAAGCGAAAGTAAATCTTAATAGCAAACAAACCAAAGTGTTGCAAACACTTCTTCAAAACTTTAAATCGATTTTTTCTGACATTCCTGGTCTTGCCAAGGGTTTTGAATATAAAATTAAGTTAATCGATAACATTCCGGTTTGTAAAGCTCCTTACTATCTAGCACCCGATAAAGCCAAACTTTTGGACGAGCATGTTCAAGAGCTTGTTACACAAGGGGTACTTTCTCCTTCGAACTCTAATTATAGCTCACCCGTCTTCTTTGTTAAAAAGAAAGACGATTCTTATCGGTTAGTCGCTGACTATAGGTTTGTTAACAAACATATAGAGTTTGATCCGATGAGTTCAGCCAGTATGGCTCATATTTTCGCTAGCTTAGGTAATTCGAAAGTGTTTACACTCCTCGACATGAAATCCAGTTTTCATCAGATAAAATTATCAGATGACTCGAAACATGTCACCGCGATCGTCACACAATATGGTCTGTTTGAGTACAATACCATGCCTTTCGGGCTAAAGGTGGCTAGTCAATCATTAGCTCGTTTTTTAAATTCCAGTCTCGCAGAATTTCGTCATAAATTTCTTCTTATTTATTATGACGATTTAATTGTACATTCACCCGACATTGAATCACATTTAAATCACCTGAATCTCTTGTTCACTAAAATAAAGTCTATCGGTATCACTATTAATCCTTCTAAGGCTCGATTTTGTATGTCGAGGGTACGTTTGTTGGGTAGCGTAATATCCGCTGAGGGACGCTTTATAGACCCTATTAAGGTGCAAGCAATCAATGACATGCCAACTCCAAAAAACGTCAAAGAAGTTATGCGTCTAGTTGGGGCTGCGGCTTTTTACTCCCGCTATATTCCCATGTTCAGTCAGATTGTAGCTCCGTTAAACGATTTAAAAAAGAAAGGTGTTAGGTTCAAAATTACTAAGGTTCATCTTGATGCAATCTCTACTTTAAAAAAATCTTTAGTAAGTGCGCCTGTCTTAAAACATCCTAATTTTGACAAACCTTTTGTGCTACAAACTGACGGATCAGCTACAGGTCTGGGCGCGGTATTACTTCAAAAATATGATGACGGTTTGCACCCCATTATGTACTGTTCTCGAAAATTGAATCCAGCCGAATTAAAATATAACAGTCATGAATTAGAACTTCTCGCAGTAGTAACGGCCCTAGATAAATTTAAAGATTTTTTAACCGACCGCAAGTTTACTCTACAGACTGACTGCAGGTCGTTATTGTGGATTTTTAATACCCCCAATAAATTTAATAAATTATCTAGGTGGATCCTTAAAATTTCGAGATATGACTTTACCCCGGAACATATTAAGGGCAAATTGAACAATATGGCCGATTTTCTATCTAGGTTATACGAAACTGACCATATGTTAGTGAACAAATTTTCTGATTCAAATCAAGATTCAGGCAAAAATTTCATTAAAATTAAAGAGTTGCATAGCAATGATCCAGGTTATGCAAACCTTTTAAAAAAGATAACCAATACTTTGGATCAAACTGACTTAGAATCGGTGAATGAAGAAATCAGGAACAATGCGCAACTGAACTTTATTAACGTTTTAGCTAATACAAATTTTGATTACCTTTCTATTAAAAGCGAGCAACGTAACTCTCCCGAATGTAAAATCATTTATCAAAACCTTAAGGCTCAGATGAATGTCCCTAATTTTTGCATAAAGGATGGGTTAATTTATAAGTTCGTCGGAAGGAATCGACTAAAACGTATATTTTTACCAGATAATTTACTCGATTACGTTCTTCGATATTATCATGATTCCAAGTATGCTGCGCATAATTCAGTAATTAAAACATTCCGTGAAATTAGTAAAATATTTTACTACAAAAACCTCTATGCAAAAGTAAGGGACTATGTCAGAACCTGTAAAGTGTGCCAGGCTATAAGGCCATATACACGTAACGATAAGGTTCAGTTGAGTAGTTCCGTGCCGGAGTATACCCTACATACTTTGTACGTCGACTTTATCGGTCCTATTATTAGATCAAGTGAAGGTTTTAAATATATTTTTTCTATTGTAGATGGATTTTCAAAATTTGCTTTCGCCTTTCCATGTAAAAGGCAGACCAGTGACGTTGCCATTTCACTAATACAGAAGATTTTCCTGCAAAACGGATATCCGACGGTTGTTGTAGCCGACAACGGACCAGCCTTTGCGTCGATCAAGTGGAAAACCTTCTTATTTAATAATGGTATTAGAGCTGCCTACTGTTCGAGCTATACACCATCTTCGAACAAGAGCGAGTGCCTCAATCGACAGATAAAATATAATTTAGGATGCATTCTCAAAGAATATTCTGTACAACATAAAAATTGGTCAAAATTTTTGAGTTTTGTAATTTTCAATTACAACAACTCCTACAAAAGTACAATCGACTCAACACCAGCTGAAGTTTATTTTGGTAGAAAGTTAATGACGCCGTTTGTGATTATAAACGAATTAACTGAGTTAATCACGAGTTCTGCTAAACCATCACAAGCACATATACAAGATGCGTTAAAGATTGCTCACCAACAACGAGTCAACCAAACTTTAAATAAACCAACGCTGTCTAAATATAAAGTGGGTCAATTGGTCATGGTAAAAAACTTGGCCCCGAATATGAACAAGAATATCGCACCTAAATTCGCTTCAAAATTCAATGGACCGTACAAGATAATAAAGTTCACTACACCAACTTCAGTTAGGCTAAAAGCTCCAAAATCTAATAAGAAAACCTTCGGCATGTCGATATACAACATTCGGCCATACTATCTCAGAGGATATCAAGGGAATGGTAACGTTACTGCCTCCTAATTAAACATCTAAATGTATTTAAATCTTCACGTCTAATCCACATTTGTAAGATTTTTCATTCATCTATTCGTGTCATTCTTGCTTTAATATTTTTCAATTAGCATGTCGCTAATTTTTTTGGCCCCCTGGAGTGGAGAATAATTTTTTTAGTACTCCACTGTTTAAAATTTATTATTTTGTTTTCATATATTTATTATTCAAAAAATAATAATTTATATAATTATTGGTTTATGCGAGTTGAGAATTTACATAATTTCAACAAACGTTTACTTAGATCGGATATGACTTGCGCATATCCAAGCTTACTTCGATATTTCTGCACATATCTCAAATCAGTTACTAAAAGTACTTCTCTCAGTACAGTTACTAAAAGTAATTGTCTCACATGAATTGGTCAGATGGTGTTTTGAATTTTTGTTTCTTCAATTTACAAGTTGAATATTTGTTATGGATTGTGCTGAAGTATCGAATGGGCGAATTAATGGTTTCTATCTGATTGTATCTAAGTATATTTTTTTTGTATAATTTATTTAATTCACTATTCCGAAACTTGTGGTCTCTCAAACTTGTCACAATTCAATACACATTCTATACACATTTTTGCTGTACAATTTATATTTTATGTGAATATGCAATGACTTTTCAATTTATAACTATATTGTTTGTATACGCTTGGCGTTTTCGGCCGTGTATTTTTTTTTACAGAAGCGTAATGTCTCTTTTATATACAACTATGTATCTGAATTAAATTTGTAATCCATATTTATATTTTTGCAAATCAGACATATTTGAACATATTTTTTTTTTACTGTAGTATCGTTTTTTTTTTATATACGATATTTCTTTTACTACAGTTCAATCTAGCACATATTCATGTAATCTTTTTTTTTATAACTTGTACAACCAAACTTAGTATTTTAAGGATAGTTGTACTATCAACATATTAAATTAAAAATTATTTATTTCAAATATATTTTATTTTAACATATATTTTGTTTTGTTCTTTTTTTTGTATTTTTTTTTATTTTCAGTATTTCAGATTCGAATCACTTGTCGATAACTTGGACACTTACTGGATAGTAAAGATCTTACTACCTCAATATTATCTTTTTTAATGGGCCCAGCTTTTATTGAAAGACTTTCGGTTCAACGTGTTATTTTTTTTTATATTTACGTGTATCGCGTTGGCACCGATCGTTTTCCAATTTTCATAATTCCACATACAATACTCTGCTTTGGATTTTTTTTTCTAAAGTACTGTATATTTAGTTTTCATTATTTTTTTTTTACATCATAATACCTCTTTTAATTAAAATTACTAAATTAACTTAATTTCATATTTATGAAAATAATTGATAATTCAATTATTTTCTATAAAGTGTTTAGTTTTTTTTTTAAAACTAAACACCGAATTTTTTTTTAAATTAAACTATAATCATATTTTTTACATACAATGAATTGGAAGATATGATAATAAAATTATTACAAGAAAAGTTAATGGTATAGGGCACAAATCGAAAATAAATAGCCCTGTAATAGTGGGTACGATTCCGGAAATAAATGTTAACTATGTTTAACAAATATACACTTCAGAATTACGACATATATATAAAAGATGATCTTCCCCAGGAAATTCGAGGTATAAGAAAATAATTATTGCCGATTGTACATATGTTAACAAAGCATAGAGAAGAACCACTTATTCAGAATGATAGGCTTATTTACAACAGAGAGTCTCTTGGAATTAAGGAAACGATTGAATTACAGAAAAAATTGAAAAGATTAAGGCTTGAAGCAACAATTTATTTAAAGACAAATATAAGGGCAGGTACAATTTCTAGTACAAAGTACAAAAAGCAGGATAGTAATGAAGAAAGCATAGAAATCGAAAATCTAAATGAAGGTACAAGGTACAAAAGACTGCAGATAGGATAAACAAAAGAAGAAATTCAATGGATCATTTCGTGCAAAGAACAAAGTCATCAAATGAGGGAAACAACAATTAATACAGCTTGTACAAAAAACTAGTAGGCGAAAAAATCGGATCATCGGAACTCCTAGTAGATGACAATGGCACACCACTATTGAAAATTATTCAGGAAAATCCGGAGATAAATGGAAATATATAAAATATTACTTAAATGCAGTACAAGTAGATGCTATAAAAAATACTCGCAAAGAAATTAGAATAAAGAATGGATAACAGATGATATCATGGAACTTATACAGAAAAGAATATCCGTAAAGCGCATAGACACAGTTGCCTACAAAAATCTGGATAAAATAATTAAAAAAAGATGTAAAACTACAAAAGAGGAATGGATAAACAAAGTTTGCCAAACAATTCACCAATTTATTAAATACGATCCTAAAAGTTCGTATAATGCGGTAAAATATTATGTGATCCAAATAAACAAATAGCAAGTGGTGCTATAAAAGATGATCTATTGATAGACACCGAAGATATTATCAACAGATGGGAGCAATAAATTAATAAATGATATGACGACAACGAAAGAGGTCCTATGCCAAAAATAAACACAGAATCTTGCCCAGATATATAAAAAGAGGAAGTTGAAGTTGCAATCAAATGCCTTAAAAATGGAAAAGCTCCTGGTCAAGATGGCATAACGGCTGTTATGTTAAAACTGTATTATAGTGAAATACTGTATGCATATACTGCTCTTCTTAACGCTATTTATAAATTAGGTGAATTACCAACAGACTTCTTGCACTCGAACATCATAACTTTACCCAAACTGAATAATGCCATGGATTATTACAAGTTCCGAACACTAAACATAATCATACATTTCATAAAATTCCTAACAAGAATTTACGAAATAATTAAAAACTAGATTGACCTGGAAATTGGAATTGAGCAAGTTTGGTTTAGAAAAGGAGTAGGTACAAGAAATGGTTTATTTATGCTGCGGAGAGTAATGGAGAGGTATCTCGAAATTCAAAAGGATGTTCATTTGTGTTTCCTTGATTCTTCTAAATCTTTTGACAAGATCGACCATGAAATACTAATCCAAAAACTAAAAGATCTAGGTGCCGATGGAAGAGATGTGAGATGTATAGCCAATATGTATTGGAACCTGACTGCCTCTATAAAAGTTAGTAACAAAAACGCTTTAAATATTTTTCTCAAAAAAAGGTCAGGCAGGGTTGTATTATCTCACCCATTTTACTCAATATATATACTGAAAGCATCTTCGAAAGTTTGAAGGATATGGAAGGAATTAAGATTGGCGGTTGGAACATAAATAAAATCAGATATGCAGATGACACCATAATGATAGGGGACAGCAATTAAAAAAAAAAAAATTATAAATAAGGTGTGCACTTTGAGTGAATAGTTGGAAATGTACCAAAACATAAAAAAAAAACAGTAGGCATGTTTGTGGCAAACAAACCCAAAATACTGAAACTTAGTGTAAAAATAAACAATGAAGAAATAAAAATGGTTGATATGTACATGTACCTTGGAATTCTGATAACCAACGATGGAAGGATTGTAAGCGAAATATAAAGACGCATTTCTCTAGCGAAAATGACTTTCAACAAATTAAAACGGGTTATATGTAAAATGGTTAACAAAGTGATCAGTTTTAACGCTTAACTAAAAGTTCTTTAATCGCGCGTGTGGCCAGTTTTTACTTATGGTTGTGAAAGTTGGACAGTTAGTCCAACTTGAAAGTGAGTGAAACATGGCGTTGGCGAAGAATATTAAAAATAAAGTGGAGTGCCTATACCTCGAATGATAATGTGTGGAGGAAAGTTGGATTGGACAAATAAGTAATAAATAGTGTTTTTAGGCTATATAATTAGGAATGGGAAATTCGAACTTGTTACACTATCGGGAAAGGTAGAAGGGTGTAAAAAACGAGGGAAAAGACGATTAAGATACCTGGAAAGCTAACTATGTAAAAACGTGAACGCCAACCAAATTATTCATCTGGCACACGATCGAGCAAAATGGGAGAGCATGTTGACCAAAGTTTGTAATGTACAAACATGAAATTTTTATCATTATTATTATTATATGTTGTTTACGGATACAATATAACAATAAGACTTCTAAGCTATAAGAAATTTCGACCAAACTCAGTTCATGGAACAAGATTTCAAAAGTTGTTAATTTTTCGTTTATCTCTTACGGTTACAAAAATAGATGGACCGATTTTGTTCGTTCATATTTAACTTGGAAGTTTTTGAACTTAGTGTGTTTCTGTATACACACAAAATTTTAGTACGTTATCTTTTTTCGTTTCAGAGTTATCGTATTTACGGGCGGGCATATGTGGATATGTGAAAATGGGCTAATTAGGTTATTTCATGAACGCGTATACCAAAAATTTTTTTCTGCCATCAATATTTCCAACCGTTTATTATTTACCTATAAAATTAATGAATGATTGGTTTAAAATCACTATGTTAATTTGGGTTTACCTCGTCACAGAACATAAACGACACGATACACTAAAACGATAACTATACACTTCGTTTGTGATTTGTTATTGAACATAGTGTTATATCAATCGCAGCTAGCATCTGTAAATATTTGTATCTGAATCATTAGTAGAATTTTGCGTTTATCACCTTCCACTCATAGCAATATAACAAATCAAAACACAGAGGAAGATATGATATAAACAAATTCAGACAACGTATATAATACTTAAATGTATATTCAATGCTGTTACATAATGAGAAACTTTATTTGCAAAACTAAGTTGTAATACAATTTTAAGAATTTTAGGGAGATACAATCGGAGGCAAAAGTACTATAACTTAAAATAAGAATTAACAAATAAAATGAAAAAATTTTGGTGAATTTGCCTAAATTTAAATCAACAAAAACAAAAATCATTTCTCTTTCTATATCATATACCTTCTTTATGTGTGGCAAAGTCAAATTTTTTGTTGATCTTTGGTGCAACTGACCTACAGTATCAAGAAATCAATAGCAGTTTTCTACAATTTTTTTATTTAGGTCCATTTATTCATTATAATAATCACTAAAAAAAAAATTTGCTTATGTCTTTTGATTCTAACTTCAACAAACCCGATACAAGCAGACAATACAGAAATCGAACTTCCGATAACAGTAGCGACATTGAAAACGTAACTACTGATATCGATAGTGAACCTGAAACGCTGCTGAACACATATCAGGAATCACAATTAAGAATAATAATAATTTAGAACAAAACGATATTATAAATGCTTTAAAAAATTAAACTATAAATAGTTATTCAAATTTAAGAAATACGAATTAAAATGAAGGTGTATTTTTTTTCACTTGCTATTTAAAGTGAAAAGGAATGCACCATTATATTTATTTAAAATATCAAATACTTATATAATGTTTTCATTTACAAATAAATGGAATAACAAATATTTTTACCTTAAAATCAAAAATAGTTTCAAAATCACTCTTGTTGATCACCTGCCTTCGGGTGAGCAACACATTTATTTCCTTCAAGCTGGCTTTGAGCAAGCAACATGGAGCAAAAGGATTTTTTTTTTCGTAACAAAAACGTGTGATTGATTGATTGATATCGGGGTAAAAATTATTGCACTTCGACCCCATGGTCCATTGTGCTCCCCCTCCTAACTCAGTCTGACGAGACTCGCTTCTCCCATATGTTGGCAATAGCCTGGAGCTTGCTTATCAGAGGTTCGCAGTCTAAGATTATGTGGCTGGATGTTTCTTCCTCCTCGCCACACAATCTGTACACAATGGAGCCGTTATGGAGTCCTATTGTGTGCAGATGCTTCCGCATGGGATAATGCCCAGTAATGAACCCGGTAACCCTCCGCTGCTGCATCCTGTTCAGCCTCAGTGCATCGAGAGATACCCTCTTTGTTGCACTCTGAAGCAGTACCTTCCCGAGCTCTTGCCGCGGTACTTTTTCCCAGTGATCACGGTATTTAGCATTTGACCACTTGTTGATCACTTGTTTACATGCAGTCTTTGGAATTCCTAAAATAGGCTCTGGGCCTATGAATGGCATTCCGACTCCCTTCTTTGCTAAGGTATCCGCTTTTTCGTTTCCTTCGAAACCGCTGTGACCCGGCACCCAGATCAATTTAACATTGTTCCGTTTTGCCAGTTTCAGAAGTTCCTCCAGACAATCCTTGACTACCCTTGAGGTGACCTCAGTTCGAGACAAGGCTTTTAAAGCAGCTTGACTGTCCGACAGACTACATACGTTCTGATTTATATAGCCTCTACGTAGGTTCTCACGGACGCAAGCCAGTATGGCGTAGACTTCTGCTTGGAAGACCGTAGCATATTTCCCCAAGTTGAGGCTTATGTTTGCTTTTGGTCTCTCACCGTAGATTCCCGCCCCGGTTCTTCAGTTTTGGATCCGTCTGTATATCAGACGATTCCTTTCCTGAGGTAGGATGGTTCTCTTTTCGACCACATGGCCCTATCACATACTACAGTGAAAGGTTTTGAGAAGGAGTATGTCTTGGGAAGTATATCTGTGCCCATTTCAAAGACGGGGTCTGAGATAATTGATGTTCCCACGATACTTGCATGTCCAACCTGATTTTTATTAATCCAGTTGTTATTGCAAGACAATCTATAGGCGCTGGATCTCGCTTTAGCTGTTACTACAATGTTTAGCGGAGGCAGCCCCAGTATGACTTCCATGGCAGCTGTACGTGTACTGCTCATGGATCCAGTGATGCACAAGCAGGCCAGTCTCTGGATCCTGGACAGCTTTATGCACGCCCTAATCTGCTTAACTTTTGGCCACCACACTAAAGCAGCATAGGTTATAATGGGCCTGACTACTGTTGTGTAGAGCCAGTGGATATTTTTGGGTTTTAGACCCCAGACTTTTCCACATGCTCTCTTGCAAAGCATGAGAGAAGATTTGCTCTTATTTGTTATATATTCCAGATGAGGGTTCCATGTTAGTTTGGAGTCCAGCATTACTCCCAAGAACTTGGCTTCCCTTGTGATCTGTAATCTTTCACCGAAGAGGATTGGTGGTTTTATGTTATCCACCTTCCTTTTACGTGTGAATGGAATTAGTGCCGTCTTACCAGGGTTAATTTTCAATCCCTGATTGATACACCATTCCTGTGCGATTCTAAGAGCGTTTTGCATAAGCTCCGAGATTGTGCCTTTACAGGGTCCCTGGATTGCAATTACAATGTCGTTGTGTAGTATCCATTTTGGTTGAGGTTTGTCAGTAAGCTGTTCACTGTCAGGCTCCACAGGAGTGGGGATGAGACACCACCCTGTGGACATCCCTCTGTGGCTCTCACAGTGACAGACTCTCCAAAAAGAGAAGTTTTTATTCTTCCCATCAGAATAGATTTTATCCACCTGCAAAAGGTGTCTTCAACTCCGTGCCGACCTGCAGAATCAACCATGGAATTGTGAGTAGCATTGTCAAATGCCCCCTCTATGTCAAGTAAAGCGCACAAGGTGGTTTGTTTCCTTGCGAATCCCTCCTCAATCCTGTATATTAGGTTGTGGAGGGCTGATTCACAGGATTTCCCCACCTGATACGCGTGTTGGTTGGCATGAAGCGGATTTCTTGACAATGCCCCCTGAGTCAAATGAAATCCTATTAGTCGTTCCATTGTTTTCAGTAGAAACGATGACAGACTAATTGGGCTAAAGTCCTTTCCCGTGGAGTGACTAAGCCTCCCCGGTTTTGGCAAAAAGGTCACTCTTACTGGCTTCCATAGGGTTGGGATATAACCCGTAGCCAGGCTTGCCCTGAATATATGACCAAGCTGAGTTAAAAGATGCTCTGCTCCTTTTTGAAAAAGAACTGAGTATATCCCATCTGGTCCCGGTGCTTTGTAGGGGTTGAATGAGTTTATTGCCCATTCGATTTTTGAGCGGTTAATGGCAATCGCCGCTCTTCTCCAGTCCTCGTCAGTCGGCGGGAGGCACTGGTTAAACTACTCTTGAGAAGTGTTCATCGTCCACTGTCACCGAATCCGGTAAATGAATCCGGAGCAGTGTCTCGAGTGTATCCTTCGCGGAGCTAGTATACTCACCATTGGGTTTACGAAGTAAGCCGATGGTGTCAGCGGGTATCTTCGCCAGGACACGATGGAACCTTGCTCCCTCAGATGTGTTTTTAACATCATGACAGAGTTTCCTCCATGAGTCCACTTTGGTTTTCTTCAGAGACCTTTTGTATTCGGTAAGGGCTTCATGGTAATTATCCCAGTTCCCCAACCTCCTTGCTCTATTAAATAGCTGGCGAACCCTTCGCCTCTGACTCCTTAGGCCCTCATTCCACCAACAAGTCGACTTGCTGATGTCTTTTGAGACCTCCGGGCAGTTTTCTTGGAAAGAGTTAATTATTGCATGGTGAAGCTCAGTTGCAGTAAGCTCAATGTCCAATACTGTTTTAACTTTCTTCGGAATTGTGGCGAGTTTGAACTTTAGTGTCGAATTATATTCGTCCCAATTGGTTCTCCTCGGATCCCGATATTGTATATTACATTGGTCCGTTCTTACCTCCACATTGTAAGAGATTTGTCTGTGATCCGATGCAGATGGTTCATCGGACACTAGCCATTTCTTGATTTTACCACTGATTTCATAAATGCTCAGTGTTACATCAATGACTTCCTTCCGCACTTTGTTAATAAAAGTTGGCTTGTTGCCTTGGTTAACTATATCTAAGTTGTTAGCTATGATATAATCAAAGAGGTACTCACCTTTTGTATTTGTGTTTGTGCTACCCCACGCAGTGTGATGCGCGTTTGCATCGCATCCCACGATCAGCTGGTGGTTTTTTGCCTCACAATACTGGATCAGGTCATCCATCTCTGTTGATGGTGGTGGAGTAGATGCATCATAGGGTAGGTAGACCGAAGCGATGATTACCACTCCAGTTCCGTTCTCCATGTTGTATTTTACTTTTACTGCTGTTAGATCTCTCTGACAAAACTGTAACAGCGGCAAGACATTGATGTCCTTTCTTGCATAAATGCAAGTTCTGGGTCTCTCCGAGGTTTTTCGTAGATAATTGGTCCTCTAGTATCTTCTAGTCCAAGAATCTTATGGTTAACAGCCCAAGGTTCTTGGATCAGAGCTATGAAGATTCCCCTTTACAGCACATTTTGACAGAAGACAGCGGAGGCCGCCTTACTGTGCTGGAGGTTTATCTGAAGCATCCGAAGATCAGACATTCTTTTTCCTCTTTGAAGTAGTCAGTGGTCTAAGGTTGACTTGACCAAACCCGAGGTATAATTTAAACCCTCGGTCCTGAATCACCCGCAGATCCGCTGCATCCACTTCCAGTACGATGGTTTGTCCTGCATTGGTCCTCGTGCGGTTGATACTTCGCCATTCCTGAGTGTGCAGGTTTGTATTCTGCACTCCAAGAGCTTTGATCACTTTGCCCGTTTCAACGGTGTTATAGATCTGGGGAGTATACAGCAGAACCTTTGATGTGTTCATCATGGCTCTTGCATCCCCGACCACAAGTTCCGCTCCGTCCCATGGTCTGATATTCGGGACGTTCTCCATGAGCCAGTTTATAGCTGTTGATCCTATGCACCGCACAACGAGGGCCCCCATGTCCAGGTGGCAACCCCGATATTGTGGGCCCTCAACGAGCTCTTGGCTAATAAGGGTTTGTAGCATCGAGAGTTGAACCTCTTCGGATTGTTCCTGAGTCATTTTTCCTCAGGATACCCCCGCAATGCAATGCATATCTTTGTTGTTGCGGCGGTTTCAGCAAAGATATTAATAGCACTTGCCTGTTCCCCCTTTCTTCGTTTTTTCGAGATCTGTTTCGGGATTGGAGTCCCATCTTCAGATCTCAGTCTCTTTTCCTGTGGGTTTTTCGAGGGTTGATTCCCTGAGTCAGACCCTACAGGTATCACTGTTTCTGACAAAACCAGGGCTGTGGGGTTTTTTGTCCGGATTTTCCTCTTTATCGGAGGAATCGGTTTCTCCTCAGCTCTTGCTTTCTTTTCAAATGCTTTTCTCTGGGCTGCACCCGAAAGATTTTTCATTGCCACCTTCAGGAAAGGATTAACTTCATATTAACTTCCGGATTTTATCGTCCATATTTTCTGCTAGGCTGGATGCACCTGCAGTTTTTTGTGTCTCGGCGAGGTTTGCTTGTACAGCGTCGGTTGATTCACTTTTTGAGGGGATTTGAGCCCCAGACTTATTATTTTCTTTATTGTGTCTATCCATTTTGTTCCCACGATAAAAATCGGGCCATGTACTAACCCATAGGCCACTTGATGGGGAGGGCATTGATACAGTGGAGTTCGCCAGTTGCTCCAAGGGGATTGTTTCTGACAGCATTTAACCCTGCTGCCCTAGCCTTCGGCTAGATCTCTTGGCACAATGCCTCGCACCGTAGCTTTGGTTTTTTGCATGGTTTCTTGGTCGTGCTTCTCGAGGCTATCCTGTCCGGCGTGGGTATTCCTGCCAGTAACATAGTTACCGACGGCATAGCATAGCGCTTCATCAATGCACTTAAGACTCTCCACCAACTACAAGGTCCTACCATGCCCAGGAAAAGTGTGTAAACGTGTGATTACTAACTTTCTATTCTGAATGGTAGACGTGACTCTTCAATTGAAGGTATTTTTTGGGATCTAAAAATGTAGGTTATTATTGTTTTTATTATGTGCATTCACTGCAAAAACTTAAATATTAACTCAAAAGTATTATTATAATTTTTCGCTTCAAGAATTGTATCCAAGTATCCAATAATATTTTACCATATTCAATAATTTAATATTTTCTTTAAAGTTTTTTTATTTAAATATGTTATAGAAAGTGTTCATAAGCGTACCTTTTTATGTTTATATAATCTGTTAAGTGTTTATCTTGTTAATTTTAGTAAACAATATTTTTTTTAAGTGTTTAAAATTTTTTAATGATTCTCGACTACTTAGATCCAAATCTAAATCATGTTCTCTGAACACCTACACGCCATATAGAATAAAATTTAGGGTCCAGCTTTGAATTCAAAACTGAACTACTTATTTCCACTTGTCGACTCTGTAATCCTTGGTTTAGCTATATTATTTTCGTTTCAAATATAATCAACTTTTAAACTCTTTTGTTTATAGAAATAAACTAACACAATTTATTTTCTTATTCAATAACAGTAATTTAAAAATGTCACCCCCAATTGCACAGATGATTACACCAGCAGATGTTGCAAATATAAAAATTACCAATACTGTTAAGGATCTTCCACAATGCGATGAAACTTCACGTTTACTTTATGATTTTATAAATAACGTCAAAGAAATTACATCATTACTGAATTCAAACATAATATATAGCCCTAATGGAAAATTTTACTTCGCGCTAGTAGAAATAAAATTGTAAGTGAATCAAATGAAGTTATAAATATGTACGGGACCCCAATGGTCTGGGATCAAATAAAAGAAAATATCATAATACACTATAGTGACAAGAGAAATGAATCTTCTCTAACAGACAGGATAACGATACCGTATAATTAGTTTGTATTAAAATGATAGAAATTTTTTAAACATGATATACAAATGATATACAAACCCACGAAATAGAAAAATTAGTTGAATCTAAACAAAAATTATATAACTATATGTGTTTAAATATTGTCCTATTTGGTCTTCGAGAACCTTTAGATTCACCATACGAGCTATGCAACCTAAAACTTTAATGGAAACTTTTCCTTATTGCATAAGAGAAGTGTCAGACCCCTCAGATGGGCCTGGCTTTATAAACACTGTCATAAAATCCGTTGTATAAATTTCAACTTTTATATTTAACGTAAATGAGCTCAATTTTTGTGTACCTTTACTACCTGATACTAGTCTAAGGCGTTACTATTTAGGCGTTATAGTTTAATAATCGTCGAACGTTCTTTCGTACTGAAGTAACTGTACCCACACAAAATTTTGGGCGTTATACTGTAACGTATCTCACGTCTAGCAGGCGTATGTCTTTCAGTCTATAATCATATTTTCATAATCGTTCATGAAAAAATTTTCAAACAAAAGTTGTTTATTTTAAAAAAACAGGAACATATTTGTCTTTATTGTAACATATTTGTTTTTATTGTATCTCTCTCGGATTAAAAAGGTAGATATTCCTAACCCCAGCAGGGGGGAAATATCCATATAAAAGTAATAATATTTTTGCAAAAACAAGAACGTTCACCTTCAAAAGTGGTGAAATCTATGTAGAGACCAAGTTTTTTATCAAAAAAGAAAATAAGATTGGTATAAGAGAATATATTTATTGGGTAAGCTTGTCAGGTGCATGGTTTTCATATTTTACTTTACAAGTGGTTAGATTATTTTTTTGTATATTAAGTGTTATAAAATCTAACCAATTTCCAAGTAAAAAATTAAAATCTGCTCCTTAGAAACTTATACCAATCAACCCAAATAAATATATACCAATCATTTTCTCATATCTGTTTAAAAACTTGGTCCTCGCATTGATTTCACTACTTTAGAAGTAGAACATTTTTGGTTTTGCTGGGGTATACAACAGCTATGGTATACAATACTTTTTGTGTGAGAATAGTTGGTCCCTCTCACATTCATGTTTTTTGTCGGATACTATATTTATCGGGAATAAAAATTAGTTTATACTACAAAATGTATATCCCAACCCCAAAAGAAGATCCTTTTTAAACGCTCCCGAGATGAGTGCCATGTTAACACAAGCATTCGTGTCGTAGCTTATTGTAATTGATTAATTGTGATACTTCAACTCACAAAGGCCTGCAAAAGAGGAAACCGAATTGTGGATTTCGGAAAATTTGATTCTTTTTTCTTACGTTTTGGAACTTGTATTCAAACAACATTGATGGCTTATTAATGAAGTCGATTGTTCATTGTTGATTATTGAATGATTTTATGTTTTCGAATAAATTTGCAAATAAATGAAAAAAAGATGTAAAGAAGTAAAAACATTTCCTCATTACTCTATACTTGATTGTTTTGTTTATGAAATTGTCATTATGAGCTATCATTATTATTGGATCTCATTACCACCTATCAAGAAAATCTTTAAGTAATATTTAAAGTTGTAACATTACACCTAGATGTATTTTCATAGTTACATATTCTCACCACTAGATGACGTTATATCTACTCAGTGAAGATATAAACCTTTTTCAACTGAAAATATAGAATCCGAGTTTAAAATGTTTATTATATTGATTTCCTAAGGTAAAATATTATTTTTACGATGCCATGCAATTATAACAATTTCTCCTTTATTTGCCTATTTCCTCAATCAATTCGAAAAGAATACGTTCAAGAACAAATGTTAGATTTCGCCATGAATTAAAGTTGCTTATCTACAGCATCGTAGAAAACCAAACACATTGGCTTATGTTCAGTCACTTGAGCATTGTGTGGTGTTTGACATATTTTTATATAATATGCGTTAAATACACTCTTGTCCATCATAATACATTGTTATGCTATATGTTTGTATTATTCTGAGAGCAGTATATATGTTACCGTAAAAGTACATATTGCGGCAAATGTACACATTTTCCGGTAAATGTGCACTTTTGCCTCCTCGTTTGGGTAATGTGCATTCAACTAACATTTACAATTTCAAAGAAGGGAAATGTAAATTGAATTCACAATGACCATGTCGTTTTGGTAAATGTTAGCATACAAAATATGAAATCGCAAAATACGAAATAGAGATATCGATATGGGTCGAGTTGGGTTGGGTCTGGTTGGGTTGGGTCGAATTGGGTTTGGTCTGTTTGGGTTGGGCCGAGTTGGGTTGGGTCTGGTTGGGTTGGGTCGAGTTCGGTTTGGTCGAGTTGGGTTGGCTCTGGTTGGGTTGGGTCGAGTTGGGTTATTCCTGGTTGGGTTGTGTCTGGTTGGGTTGGGTATATATTTTATCATCTAATTTCATCATGCTTTAGCTCTGTCTGTTGGAATTTTGCATATTTTTATCGTAATCGTTCCAAAATTTTTCAACTTTTCTTAAAACATGAAGGTAAGAGTATACATTTACCAAAACGTGAAGGCAAGAGTACACATTTACCGGGAAATGTACATATACATTATATTCAGTTCACATATACCTAACTTTGTGGGAAATGTACACATTTTACGGTAAAAGTGTACATTTCCCAAGAGTGTACATTTACCGTAACATATACATTGGTTAGAAAATATTGCATCATATTGAAGTTATATAAATGCATCATATTAAAGTTGAAGTGTTTGACTTCGACACAATTTCACATATAAAAATCAAAATCAATTATCATCCTAACTTGTTAAAATTGAGATTTTCTAATCTCATAACTAACTGAGAAAACAAATTTCTGTTTAGGGATTCTAAAACGTTCTGAACCATTCTATTAAGCCAGAAAAAATATTATCATTGAGGAAGAAGAAACAATTAAATAAACGAACGTGTATTAGCCTCGACATGGGAAAATATAGCACCGTCTTTCAGGCAGAACTATTTATTTTTTATTTCGCTTTTTTTTCGTTATATTAACCGGGCGTTCGGAATTACCGATGGTGTATTTGGATGAATAAAATTGGAAATATTTTTTTCAAAATGTGTAGATTTTACTTTAATTTTTCAGTATAAACGTGGTAAATCAAATTGAACAAATTTGTACAAAATAAATTTGATGATAGTATTTTTTACCCCTGAGGAACCCATCTCTGAACCTCATCTTTCCTCTACCAAACCTGGTTTGTTACCTCCGACCCTGTGTTCGTTGTCAAAACAACTCGCCCTCTTTGTGAAAGACAAGGTAGAGCTTCACTTCAGTTGTTTTTTATCATTATGGCTCTGTTAAGGCATTCTGTAAGAAGGTAGGTTAGTTCAAGTTTTTAGTCCGGGCAGATCGCATAGTCCTCCCACTTCATAAGGGATAGAGTTTGTACTGACCAATAAACCAGGTGAACCTTGCGGCATTGTATCATTTATTTGGGTTTTTACAGCCTGCTATATCATTCCATTTTCTGTTAATTGACTAATCCAGCCATTCGTTAAGGCCAGAGTTTTTGAAATTGATACAAAGCTAAATCAGTTATTTTATTAATCCGTTGATATGCATTTATTTTTTGTATAAAAAACTTTGTAAAAGAAGATACCGTATTCTGTTGTGCCTTATTTGTTCGGTTTTCGAAAAACTGCTTGGAATAATAGTTGTACATTATAAATAGACTAACAGCTTTTATTTGAAACTTTTCCTCAAAAATGGGAAAAGTTCAAACCAAAAAAAGAATTTTTGAAAAATGAGCGCTACTTAAAGCTTTGTGTACTCTCAGATTGTTTTTGTTGTATGGCAAGTTTTTAAAATATACTTTTGAACATAATAAATAATTTGCATAGTTAATGTTATTTTGAAAAAGTCCGGTTCTGGTATTAAGTGAATAAAGTACTGTGGTACGAAACTCCAAAACTTATTTCGATTTCGGAACGTTTTGAGCTTACTGTGCCACGAATAGTTATCAGAAAGTGAAAAAGTGAGTGAATTTAAGGTGAAATAAATAAAATCTGTGTATTTATACTGATTTAATTGAGACTGTACTGAGATGTCAACTTTGACGTTTTGAATAACCTCAAACTTTGTACGGTATATTTTTATTTTTATTTCTAAGTAAAACAAATTTAATTATTAAGATATAAATTATAACAAAGATTAAGAAAAGAAAGCTACACTGATAAGATATATTACTCCAAAGAGTCGATCTGGTATTGTATCATTTCGCAATCAAGCTTAAGTAAACAAAAAAAAAACAGGTCCGTATTTGGAATTAGGTAAAATTATGAGTAGTAATGATGAATATTGAACATACGATAGTAAAAGAAAAAGAGATCCAGGTGATTTAGGAGCTTTTAAAGGAAGCAAAAAAATAGCAAGATCACCAGTGAAAATGCGGGATAATGATGAAAAGTTAGAGGAAATATTCTGAACTGCTGAAAACTGTGTCAAAAAATGTACAAAAAATTAAGGATGAACAACAAGAAATCCGACGTGAAATGAAAGAATTGAAAGATGAAAACATCAAAATGAAGCAGGAAAACGAATTATTAAAATTAGAAAATGAAATAATTAAGAAAAATATAGCAACTCTAAACGCGAAAACCGAACAATTGGATAAAGAAAGAAGAAGGAATAATGTGGTGGTTACAGGTTTAGAAGTGGTTAAAAACAATGAAAATAAATTAAAAGAAGTGATGCTGGACTTTATCAAACAAAACTTACAAATTGAAACTTCAATCAGGTCAGCAAATCGAATAGGGAAAGATACATATCTGGTTTCGTTCAAAAATTTAGAAGAAAAATGGAAAGTTATGGAACAAAAAGACAAATTAAGGGACTTAAAGGATCAGAAAGTATATATAAATAATGACCAGACAGTTAGGGAAAGGGAGATACAAAAGTCCATAAGGGAAGTAGCTACACAAGAGGGACAGAAGAATTATTATTATTAAAATAATAATAATAATAATAATAATAATAATAATAATAATAATAATAATAATAATAATAATAATAATAATAATAATAATAATAATAATAATAATAATAATAATAATAATAATAATAATAATAATAATAATAATAATAATAATAATAATAACAATAACAATAACAATAACAATAACAATAACAATAACAATAACAATAACAATAACAATAACAATAACAATAACAATAACAATAACAATAACAATAACAATAACAATAACAATAACAATAACAATAACAATAACAATAACAATAACAATAACAATAACAATAACAATAACAATAACAATAACAATAACAATAACAATAACAATAACAATAACAATAACAATAACAATAACAATAACAATAACAATAACAATAACAATAACAATAACAATAACAATAACAATAACAATAACAATAACAATAACAATAACAATAACAATAACAATAACAATAACAATAACAATAACAATAACAATAACAATAACAATAACAATAACAATAACAATAACAATAACAATAACAATAACAATAACAATAACAATAACAATAACAATAACAATAACAATAACAATAACAATAACAATAACAATAACAATAACAATAACAATAACAATAACAATAACAATAACAATAACAATAACAATAACAATAACAATAACAATAACAATAACAATAACAATAACAATAACAATAACAATAACAATAACAATAACAATAACAATAACAATAACAATAACAATAACAATAACAATAACAATAACAATAACAATAACAATAACAATAACAATAACAATAACAATAACAATAACAATAACAATAACAATAACAATAACAATAACAATAACAATAACAATAACAATAACAATAACAATAACAATAACAATAACAATAACAATAACAATAACAATAACAATAACAATAACAATAACAATAACAATAACAATAACAATAACAATAACAATAACAATAACAATAACAATAACAATAACAATAACAATAACAATAACAATAACAATAACAATAACAATAACAATAACAATAACAATAACAATAACAATAACAATAACAATAACAATAACAATAACAATAACAATAACAATAACAATAACAATAACAATAACAATAACAATAACAATAACAATAACAATAACAATAACAATAACAATAACAATAACAATAACAATAACAATAACAATAACAATAACAATAACAATAACAATAACAATAACAATAACAATAACAATAACAATAACAATAACAATAACAATAACAATAACAATAACAATAACAATAACAATAACAATAACAATAACAATAACAATAACAATAACAATAACAATAACAATAACAATAACAATAACAATAACAATAACAATAACAATAACAATAACAATAACAATAACAATAACAATAACAATAACAATAACAATAACAATAACAATAACAATAACAATAACAATAACAATAACAATAACAATAACAATAACAATAACAATAACAATAACAATAACAATAACAATAACAATAACAATAACAATAACAATAACAATAACAATAACAATAACAATAACAATAACAATAACAATAACAATAACAATAACAATAACAATAACAATAACAATAACAATAACAATAACAATAACAATAACAATAACAATAACAATAACAATAACAATAACAATAACAATAACAATAACAATAACAATAACAATAACAATAACAATAACAATAACAATAACAATAACAATAACAATAACAATAACAATAACAATAACAATAACAATAACAATAACAATAACAATAACAATAACAATAACAATAACAATAACAATAACAATAACAATAACAATAACAATAACAATAACAATAACAATAACAATAACAATAACAATAACAATAACAATAACAATAACAATAACAATAACAATAACAATAACAATAACAATAACAATAACAATAACAATAACAATAACAATAACAATAACAATAACAATAACAATAACAATAACAATAACAATAACAATAACAATAACAATAACAATAACAATAACAATAACAATAACAATAACAATAACAATAACAATAACAATAACAATAACAATAACAATAACAATAACAATAACAATAACAATAACAATAACAATAACAATAACAATAACAATAACAATAACAATAACAATAACAATAACAATAACAATAACAATAACAATAACAATAACAATAACAATAACAATAACAATAACAATAACAATAACAATAACAATAACAATAACAATAACAATAACAATAACAATAACAATAACAATAACAATAACAATAACAATAACAATAACAATAACAATAACAATAACAATAACAATAACAATAACAATAACAATAACAATAACAATAACAATAACAATAACAATAACAATAACAATAACAATAACAATAACAATAACAATAACAATAACAATAACAATAACAATAACAATAACAATAACAATAACAATAACAATAACAATAACAATAACAATAACAATAACAATAACAATAACAATAACAATAACAATAACAATAACAATAACAATAACAATAACAATAACAATAACAATAACAATAACAATAACAATAACAATAACAATAACAATAACAATAACAATAACAATAACAATAACAATAACAATAACAATAACAATAACAATAACAATAACAATAACAATAACAATAACAATAACAATAACAATAACAATAACAATAACAATAACAATAACAATAACAATAACAATAACAATAACAATAACAATAACAATAACAATAACAATAACAATAACAATAACAATAACAATAACAATAACAATAACAATAACAATAACAATAACAATAACAATAACAATAACAATAACAATAACAATAACAATAACAATAACAATAACAATAACAATAACAATAACAATAACAATAACAATAACAATAACAATAACAATAACAATAACAATAACAATAACAATAACAATAACAATAACAATAACAATAACAATAACAATAACAATAACAATAACAATAACAATAACAATAACAATAACAATAACAATAACAATAACAATAACAATAACAATAACAATAACAATAACAATAACAATAACAATAACAATAACAATAACAATAACAATAACAATAACAATAACAATAACAATAACAATAACAATAACAATAACAATAACAATAACAATAACAATAACAATAACAATAACAATAACAATAACAATAACAATAACAATAACAATAACAATAACAATAACAATAACAATAACAATAACAATAACAATAACAATAACAATAACAATAACAATAACAATAACAATAACAATAACAATAACAATAACAATAACAATAACAATAACAATAACAATAACAATAACAATAACAATAACAATAACAATAACAATAACAATAACAATAACAATAACAATAACAATAACAATAACAATAACAATAACAATAACAATAACAATAACAATAACAATAACAATAACAATAACAATAACAATAACAATAACAATAACAATAACAATAACAATAACAATAACAATAACAATAACAATAACAATAACAATAACAATAACAATAACAATAACAATAACAATAACAATAACAATAACAATAACAATAACAATAACAATAATAATAATCATAATAATAATCATAATAATAATCATAATAATAATCATAATAATAATCATAATAATAATCATAATAATAATCATAATAATAATCATAATAATAATCATAATAATAATCATAATAATAATCATAATAATAATCATAATAATAATCATAATAATAATCATAATAATAATCATAATAATAATCATAATAATAATCATAATCATAATAATAATCATAATAATAATCATAATAATAATCATAATAATAATCATAATAATAATCATAATAATAATAATAATAATAATAATGATAATAATGATAATAATGATAAAAATGATAATAATGATAATAATGATAATAATGATAATAATGATAATAATGATAATAATGATAATAATGATAATAATGATAATAATGATAATAATGATAATAATGATAATAATGATAATAATGATAATAATGATAATAATGATAATAATGATAATAATGATAATAATGATAATAATGATAATAATGATAATAATGATAATAATGATAATAATGATAATAATGATAATAATAATAATAATAATAATAATAATAATAATAATAATAATAATAATAATAATAATAATAATAATAATAATAATAATAATAATAATAATAATAATAATAATAATAATAATAATAATAATAATAATAATAATAATAATAATAATAATAATAATAATAATAATAATAATAATAATAATAATAATAATAATAATAATAATAATAATAATAATAATAATAATAATAATAATAATAATAATAATAATAATAATAATAATAATAATAATAATAATAATAATAATAATAATAATAATAATAATAATAATAATAATAATAATAATAATAATAATAATAATAATAATAATAATAATAATAATAATAATAATAATAATAATAATAATAATAATAATAATAATAATAATAATAATAATAATAATAATAATAATAATAATAATAATAATAATAATAATAATAATAATAATAATAATAATAATAATAATAATAATAATAATAATAATAATAATAATAATAATAATAATAATAATAATAATAATAATAATAATAATAATAATAATAATAATAATAATAATAATAATAATAATAATAATAATAATAATAATAATAATAATAATAATAATAATAATAATAATAATAATAATAATAATAATAATAATAATAATAATAATAATAATAATAATAATAATAATAATAATAATAATAATAATAATAATAATAATAATAATAATAATAATAATAATAATAATAATAATAATAATAATAATAATAATAATAATAATAATAATAATAATAATAATAATAATAATAATAATAATAATAATAATAATAATAATAATAATAATAATAATAATAATAATAATAATAATAATAATAATAATAATAATAATAATAATAATAATAATAATAATAATAATAATAATAATAATAATAATAATAATAATAATAATAATAATAATAATAATAATAATAATAATAATAATAATAATAATAATAATAATAATAATAATAATAATAATAATAATAATAATAATAATAATAATAATAATAATAATAATAATAATAATAATAATAATAATAATAATAATAATAATAATAATAATAATAATAATAATAATAATAATAATAATAATAATAATAATAATAATAATAATAATAATAATAATAATAATAATAATAATAATAATAATAATAATAATAATAATAATAATAATAATAATAATAATAATAATAATAATAATAATAATAATAATAATAATAATAATAATAATAATAATAATAATAATAATAATAATAATAATAATAATAATAATAATAATAATAATAATAATAATAATAATAATAATAATAATAATAATAATAATAATAATAATAATAATAATAATAATAATAATAATAATAATAATAATAATAATAATAATAATAATAATAATAATAATAATAATAATAATAATAATAATAATAATAATAATAATAATAATAATAATAATAATAATAATAATAATAATAATAATAATAATAATAATAATAATAATAATAATAATAATAATAATAATAATAATAATAATAATAATAATAATAATAATAATAATAATAATAATAATAATAATAATAATAATAATAATAATAATAATAATAATAATAATAATAATAATAATAATAATAATAATAATAATAATAATAATAATAATAATAATAATAATAATAATAATAATAATAATAATAATAATAATAATAATAATAATAATAATAATAATAATAATAATAATAATAATAATAATAATAATAATAATAATAATAATAATAATAATAATAATAATAATAATAATAATAATAATAATAATAATAATAATAATAATAATAATAATAATAATAATAATAATAATAATAATAATAATAATAATAATAATAATAATAATAATAATAATAATAATAATAATAATAATAATAATAATAATAATAATAATAATAATAATAATAATAATAATAATAATAATAATAATAATAATAATAATAATAATAATAATAATAATAATAATAATAATAATAATAATAATAATAATAATAATAATAATAATAATAATAATAATAATAATAATAATAATAATAATAATAATAATAATAATAATAATAATAATAATAATAATAATAATAATAATAATAATAATAATAATAATAATAATAATAATAATAATAATAATAATAATAATAATAATAATAATAATAATAATAATAATAATAATAATAATAATAATAATAATAATAATAATAATAATAATAATAATAATAATAATAATAATAATAATAATAATAATAATAATAATAATAATAATAATAATAATAATAATAATAATAATAATAATAATAATAATAATAATAATAATAATAATAATAATAATAATAATAATAATAATAATAATAATAATAATAATAATAATAATAATAATAATAATAATAATAATAATAATAATAATAATAATAATAATAATAATAATAATAATAATAATAATAATAATAATAATAATAATAATAATAATAATAATAATAATAATAATAATAATAATAATAATAATAATAATAATAATAATAATAATAATAATAATAATAATAATAATAATAATAATAATAATAATAATAATAATAATAATAATAATAATAATAATAATAATAATAATAATAATAATAATAATAATAATAATAATAATAATAATAATAATAATAATAATAATAATAATAATAATAATAATAATAATAATAATAATAATAATAATAATAATAATAATAATAATAATAATAATAATAATAATAATAATAATAATAATAATAATAATAATAATAATAATAATAATAATAATAATAATAATAATAATAATAATAATAATAATAATAATAATAATAATAATAATAATAATAATAATAATAATAATAATAATAATAATAATAATAATAATAATAATAATAATAATAATAATAATAATAATAATAATAATAATAATAATAATAATAATAATAATAATAATAATAATAATAATAATAATAATAATAATAATAATAATAATAATAATAATAATAATAATAATAATAATAATAATAATAATAATAATAATAATAATAATAATAATAATAATAATAATAATAATAATAATAATAATAATAATAATAATAATAATAATAATAATAATAATAATAATAATAATAATAATAATAATAATAATAATAATAATAATAATAATAATAATAATAATAATAATAATAATAATAATAATAATAATAATAATAATAATAATAATAATAATAATAATAATAATAATAATAATAATAATAATAATAATAATAATAATAATA
The DNA here is from genome assembly GCA_963920215.1 of Nineta flava. Classification (NCBI taxonomy): domain Eukaryota; kingdom Metazoa; phylum Arthropoda; class Insecta; order Neuroptera; family Chrysopidae; genus Nineta; species Nineta flava. The sequence continues at coordinate 63,055,901 of OY986042.1, forward strand.
ATAATAATAATAATAATAATAATAATAATAATAATAATAATAATAATAATAATAATAATAATAATAATAATAATAATAATAATAATAATAATAATAATAATAATAATAATAATAATAATAATAATAATAATAATAATAATAATAATAATAATAATAATAATAATAATAATAATAATAATAATAATAATAATAATAATAATAATAATAATAATAATAATAATAATAATAATAATAATAATAATAATAATAATAATAATAATAATAATAATAATAATAATAATAATAATAATAATAATAATAATAATAATAATAATAATAATAATAATAATAATAATAATAATAATAATAATAATAATAATAATAATAATAATAATAATAATAATAATAATAATAATAATAATAATAATAATAATAATAATAATAATAATAATAATAATAATAATAATAATAATAATAATAATAATAATAATAATAATAATAATAATAATAATAATAATAATAATAATAATAATAATAATAATAATAATAATAATAATAATAATAATAATAATAATAATAATAATAATAATAATAATAATAATAATAATAATAATAATAATAATAATAATAATAATAATAATAATAATAATAATAATAATAATAATAATAATAATAATAATAATAATAATAATAATAATAATAATAATAATAATAATAATAATAATAATAATAATAATAATAATAATAATAATAATAATAATAATAATAATAATAATAATAATAATAATAATAATAATAATAATAATAATAATAATAATAATAATAATAATAATAATAATAATAATAATAATAATAATAATAATAATAATAATAATAATAATAATAATAATAATAATAATAATAATAATAATAATAATAATAATAATAATAATAATAATAATAATAATAATAATAATAATAATAATAATAATAATAATAATAATAATAATAATAATAATAATAATAATAATAATAATAATAATAATAATAATAATAATAATAATAATAATAATAATAATAATAATAATAATAATAATAATAATAATAATAATAATAATAATAATAATAATAATAATAATAATAATAATAATAATAATAATAATAATAATAATAATAATAATAATAATAATAATAATAATAATAATAATAATAATAATAATAATAATAATAATAATAATAATAATAATAATAATAATAATAATAATAATAATAATAATAATAATAATAATAATAATAATAATAATAATAATAATAATAATAATAATAATAATAATAATAATAATAATAATAATAATAATAATAATAATAATAATAATAATAATAATAATAATAATAATAATAATAATAATAATAATAATAATAATAATAATAATAATAATAATAATAATAATAATAATAATAATAATAATAATAATAATAATAATAATAATAATAATAATAATAATAATAATAATAATAATAATAATAATAATAATAATAATAATAATAATAATAATAATAATAATAATAATAATAATAATAATAATAATAATAATAATAATAATAATAATAATAATAATAATAATAATAATAATAATAATAATAATAATAATAATAATAATAATAATAATAATAATAATAATAATAATAATAATAATAATAATAATAATAATAATAATAATAATAATAATAATAATAATAATAATAATAATAATAATAATAATAATAATAATAATAATAATAATAATAATAATAATAATAATAATAATAATAATAATAATAATAATAATAATAATAATAATAATAATAATAATAATAATAATAATAATAATAATAATAATAATAATAATAATAATAATAATAATAATAATAATAATAATAATAATAATAATAATAATAATAATAATAATAATAATAATAATAATAATAATAATAATAATAATAATAATAATAATAATAATAATAATAATAATAATAATAATAATAATAATAATAATAATAATAATAATAATAATAATAATAATAATAATAATAATAATAATAATAATAATAATAATAATAATAATAATAATAATAATAATAATAATAATAATAATAATAATAATAATAATAATAATAATAATAATAATAATAATAATAATAATAATAATAATAATAATAATAATAATAATAATAATAATAATAATAATAATAATAATAATAATAATAATAATAATAATAATAATAATAATAATAATAATAATAATAATAATAATAATAATAATAATAATAATAATAATAATAATAATAATAATAATAATAATAATAATAATAATAATAATAATAATAATAATAATAATAATAATAATAATAATAATAATAATAATAATAATAATAATAATAATAATAATAATAATAATAATAATAATAATAATAATAATAATAATAATAATAATAATAATAATAATAATAATAATAATAATAATAATAATAATAATAATAATAATAATAATAATAATAATAATAATAATAATAATAATAATAATAATAATAATAATAATAATAATAATAATAATAATAATAATAATAATAATAATAATAATAATAATAATAATAATAATAATAATAATAATAATAATAATAATAATAATAATAATAATAATAATAATGTAAATGACTTATTACATGAACACGGAATTTTATAAATTACATTCGAAAGTTTATATAGTTTATATAAAGTTTATATATATATGTATATACATATATACGTATATATATATATATATATATATATATATATATGTATATAAATAATCAGGTTGATCAGACCATAAACGCAATGTTGACAATTAAATATTCACTTTATTGTTACGTTTCGTTGGACATCCCGACTTCTTCAGGCAATATGTACATATATATATATATATAGATATATATATATATATACATATATATATACATATATATATACATATATATATATATACATATATATTTATATATATATATATATATATATATATATACATATATATATATATATATATATATATATATATATATATATATATAAATATAATAAATAAGTAATAATTTATACAAGGCTAAAAGATAGAGACCCATTATTGAAACTTTCGAATGTAATTTATAAAATTTCGTGTTCATGTAATAAGTCATTTATTGGTCAAGCTTAACAGTATTTAGGTAAAAGATATATATATATATATATATATACATATATATATATATATATATATATATATATATATATATATATATATATATATATATATGTATATAAATAATCAGGTTGATCAGACCATAAACGCAATGTTGACAATTAAATATTCACTTTATTGTTACGTTTCGTTGGACATTAAAAAGTGATATGGAAGAAAGGACCGAGCTATTTACAAAGTAAATAGCTCTAGACTTCAGAAAATAATTGCTCTTTGAAAAGTGATGATATCCCATTAAAGAGCCGAGCTATTTACAAAGTAAATAGCTCGGTAAACTATTAATTAAAAAAAATAATGAGGGGTAAATTGATTAAATGTAAGAAAAAATTTGGTTGAAATTTATTTCATAAGTTTTCCCTTAGTATGTTTTTCAAATTTTATAACGCGGCAAGTTTTAAAATATTTGAAATCAGAAAAAATAACTTATATAAAAACTGCCGCGTTATATAAAATTTTAAAAACATACTAAGGGAAAACTTATGAAATAAATTTCAACCAAATTTTTTCTTACATTTAATCAATTTACCCCTCATTATTTTTTTTAGTTAATAGTTTACCGAGCTATTTACTTTGTAAATAGCTCGGCTCTTTAATGGGATATCATCACTTTTCAAAGAGCAACTATTATCTGAAGTCTAGAGCTATTTACTTTGTAAATAGCTCGGTCCTTTCTTCCATTTCATCACTTTTTAACAAGCAACTATTATATGAAGTCTAGAGCTATTTACTTTGTAAATAGCTCGGTCTTTTCTTCCATATCATCACTTTTTAAGAAGCAACTATTATATGAAGTCTAGAGCTATTTACTTTGTAAATAGCTCGGTCCTTACTCTCATATCATCACTTTTTAAGAAGGAACTATTACATTAAGGATTTTCCCGAAAACTCGGCCCTTTCTTACATTTATGTTTTTGGTCGGATATCAATCATTTTTGAAAGGCTTAAATATACGAAAAACTTTCCGATAAAATCGCACAAAACGCGTAGCGTTTTGTTACTCTTCGCATATGCTTCGCGTATGCTATGCGTTCCTTCGCGATACTTTACTCTTTTTAGATTCACATTTACAAAGGAGACCGCTTCTCGTTATATTACGTCAACTGGCTCTGCTCGCTTTTTGAAGGGCTAAAACATCAATATAGTATGGTTGTAGTATAATATTGGGGACAATGGGAAATCAAACCCTTTAAAACAAAAAATTCAAAATCGATTAATAAATGACGGAGTTCTGAGGTAACACGCATTAAAAATTGTCCTGCATTTTTTGTGTTTTTATTAATAAAACAATTAAATGTGTAACACTTGTATACCTAACATATATGAGATTCTGTACAATATTCTGTACAGTATGCTTTTATTAAAATTTTATAACGCGGCATGTTAATTCTTCTGATGATTTCAAATATTTTAAAACTTGCCGCGTTATAAAATTTTAAAAACATACTAAGGGAAAACTTACGACATAAATTTCAACCAAATTTTTCCTTACACTTAATTAATTTACCCCTCATTTATTTTTTTAATCAATAGTTTACCAAGCTGTTTAGCTTGTAAAAAGCTCGAAACTTTATGGGATATCATCACTTTTTAAGGAACAGCTATTATTTGAAGTCTAGAGCTATTTACTTTGTTAAAAGCTCGGTCTTTTCTCGTATATCATCACTTTTTAAGGAGCAACTATTATATGAAGTCTGGATCTATTTACTTTGTAAATAGCTCGGTCCTTTATCCCATATCATCACTTATTAAGAAGCAACTATTTTATTAAGATTTTCTCGAAAACTTATCTTTCTTACAAACGGAAAATTTAACAATTTTAATTGTAATTAAAATAACATATGAAGCATATATCGATCTGATTTGTTGACAAGGTTACCGCCTCCTTTTTGATTAGATAGACATTTAGTATTTAAATAAAAATAGCTAATTTGATATATCAGTATGTTTTAATACTCCAAATAGAAAACATCGATTGTTTTATTTTATTGTTACAATGTAACTTTTCTTAAGTAAACAAGTTGTTTAAAAATAAACAAGTTTATTTTCAATTAGCAATTCGTAATGATGAAGGATTAAATAAATTGTTATCTGTTGTAACAATTGCTCAAGGCGGTATATTACCAAATATTCAAGCAGTGTTATTGCCAAAGAAAACTGAAAAGAAAGCATAAATTTTATACATTGGATTATTGATAATAATATTCATCGATCATATATCATAGGCCTTTTATTAAAACGCCACAAATTAATGTGAAATAAGAGTGATATATTTTTTATTAAAATAACTATATAAAATTTAGTATATATAAGATGTTACTTGATTTGTTTCGATTATGACTTCTAAACTAATCGTTTATTACAGATAATTGATTATCAACGTTATGGTCAGGAGCTGCGTCAACTTAGCGAATTTCCTTAGAATACTTAAATCACTCTCTAGCGGTCATATTTTTAGTCTGATCAAAATGCCTTAAGGCACTTTAAGGGGTGTTTTTCCCATTTTCGGAGGTTTGCGTTATAGGTAAAGAAATTTTTCAAAGTGTTCTGTTAACTTGACTTTATTTCGGGTCGATTGGTGAAAATTCCATCATTTCATCATATATAGAACTGAAAAACGTAATTTTGGGGGGTGTTTTTTCAATTTTTCGGGAGTTTGCAATAAAAAATATTAAGTTTTTCGAAATAACTTCCTAATTTGTAGCTATTAAGCGTCGATTGCAAAAAACTGCATCTTGTTGTATGTATAGAACAAAAAGGTTGGTTTTGGGGGTGTTTTTACCAAGTTCGATGGGTTGTGATGGAAAAAAACCGATCTTTCTATCATGAGTAGAAGTAAAGAGGTAAGTTTTAGGGATGTTTTTCCCATTTTCGGTGTGGTTGCGATGTAGGTAATGAAATTTTTCAAAATATTCTGTTAATTTTGACGTTATTTCGGGTCGATTAGTGAAAATTCAATCTTTATAGCATTTATAGAACAGACTAACGTAATTTTGGAAATGTTTTTCCAATTTTCCGAGGGGTTGCACTGAAAAAATTGAAGTTTACTGATTTTTCTCGTCAGTTTGAAGCAATTTCACGTCGAATACAAAAAACCGCATCATTCTAGCATAAGGGCTTGGTTATAAGGGCTTTAAAAAATTTTTGCAGGCGAAGCTGCAACGGGCAATGCTAGTAATAAAAATTAATAATTGATCAATGCATAATATAATAAAAAAGTTAAAAAAAATAAAATGAGAATATAAATTAATGTTTACAAAATTTCAATATATAAAAAACGTAAAATAAAAAAAAATTAATTCACACAGTGTTGGGCACCCATCCAAAAACTAATTGTAAAAATATGTGCTTAACATTTAAAATAAACGCACGCTGCTGTATTCAAATGGCTATGTCTATTTCTAAATGGTATAAAAATTAATAGGTATATATCATATATATCGATTTCTACATGGTAGTGTGCGATGACATAGTCTTAAGTAAATTAAAACAAAAAAATGTTAAATTTTCCGTTTTTCCGATAGAAATTTCAAGTTTTCGCAATTTACCCGTTGGTTTGGGTACTACAGCTATCTACATGCCAAGTATCAACTTTACAGCATATCTGGAAGTAGCTCATAATTTTGATATCTAATACTTAAGTTTTTTAAGGCGTTCCCGCGAATTTTGCATTTTTGAAGTGAAATAACTTTTTAACAGTTAATTCGTTAACGTTGATTGAAAACATGGGTCTTATAATTCTGTAAAGTATCTATATTCGAAATATCAACCCTGTAGCTCTTTCCGTTCAAAAGATACAGCTCCCAAAAAATGAGCCTAAATTAACCATAAGTAATAGCACTGTAGTGAGAAGTCCAATGTGTCCCTTAAAACTCGGCCTTGCGTACTACCGTGCTCTAGATAAACGCACGCTGCTGTATTCAAATGGCCATGTCTATTTCTAAATGGTATAAAAATTAATAAGTATATATCATATATATCGATTTCTACATGGTAGTTTGCGATGACATAGTCTTAAGTTATTTAAAACAAAAAAATGTTAAATTTTCCATTTTTCCGATAGAATTTTCCAGTTTTCGCAATTTTCCCGTCGGTTTGGGTACTACAGCTATCTACATGCCAAATATCAACTTTACAGCATATCTGGAAGTAGCTCATAATTTTGATATCTAATACTTAAGTTTTTTAAGGCGTTCCCGCGAATTTTGCATTTTTGAAGTGAAATAACTTTTTAACGGTTAATTCGTTAACGTTGATTGAAAACATTGGTTCTTATAATTCCGTAAAGTATCTATATTCGAAATATCAACCCTGTAGCTCTTTCCGTTCAAAAGATACAGCACCCAAAAAATGAGCCTAAATTAACCATAAGTAATAGCACTGTAGTGAGAAGTCCAATGTGTCCCTTAAAACTCGCCCTTGCGCACTACCGTGCTCTAGATAAATTGTTATAATGTAACATCAAGGAACAGCATTTAAGTGTTCACTTAACAGCCACGGCCACCGCCAAGTCAAATTTCTACACAAATTTTATGATACATAAGATTACTGTAAGCTAGCTTATATTCTGTTTACTCTGTTTATTTGTTTATCTATTTAGGTTATTTATCGAAAACATTCAATTTGTATGACTTTTGATTTTTTTAAATTTCAAGTTCTTCGCTCTTCAATGGCGCCTGTTGTTGATTGCCGGTCGTCTGGGCCGCAAGTTGTACCCTGGCTCTAATGCTCTGGCCTCTGGCTCGTCCACACTTGGTACATCCCGTCGTCTTCCATCACCTCCATGCCTTTGACCCCTATCGATCTGGAAGTAGTTGGCCAAACACCTCGTTCCCCACACTCAATCTTCCCAGATTTCCATTGTCGGCGGTCCTTGCACTGGCCGGCTTCAAGAGACCTACATGTATCTTCGTGGGAGGCACTGTATATATTCCAGCTGGTAAACTACTCAGCATTCTGTAAGGCCCTTTCCCATTTTGGTGCCAATCCACTATGGACACCCTCCCTCTTACTGCTGAGTACTTGATTTCGCATCCAGGCGGACTCTCCAGGTTGATAACTGAGTCCCGTCTCAACTTGGTCATTTTCTTCGGCATTGGCTAATATTGTTTGCCGAGCTCTTTCCTCATTCTCTTGACATTCTTGGCCTTTTTCATTGGCCCAATCTTGAATATCTTGAGGCTCTTCAGCTGTTTGTGTCTGCCGATCCCCAGGCTTCTTCATTTCTGCCCCCAGTAACAATTGGGCAGGCGAAAAACCAGTTGTTCTATTTGCTCTGTTACGTATTGCAAATTAGGACTTGTGAAGTTGTTGGTCCCAGTTTCTGTGCGCTTGATCCAACAAATGTAATCGCAACAACTTCTTAACTCTTGGTTCTGTCTTTCCGTGGGGTTGGCTCGTGGATGGTATATTGGTGTAGTCCACATTTCTGTGTTCCAATCTTTGTTCACTGCTTTCCATTCTTTTGATCTGAACTGGGGACCATTATCACTAAGTACTGCTCTCGGATATCCATAACGACTAAATACTTCGTGGCCCTCAATGGAAATGCTTCGATCCATCTAGTGAATAGATCAGTCACGACCAATATATTCGTTTTTCCACGTGATGTGCGTGGGTATGGACCCATTAAGTCGATGCTGACTACCTCCCATGGTGAAGTAGGTCTTCAACTTCTCATTGCTGAACTTGGTTTCTTTTTCAGTGGCTTCACTCTAGCACACGTATCACACCCTTTTACATATCTGCGTATGTCATCTTGCATGCCATACCAATATACGTAGCAATTATAATATATAATCTCGGCAATTTTCGAGACTTGATCGCGACGTTGTTCGGTGAATTACGAATTTTCTGAATCTCAGCTAGATTAATTTCCTTTGCTGTTCTTTTATTAACCATTTTATTATTAACATCTATTGGATTTCGTCAAAGGAAATCTACATGAGTCATTCGTTTACCCGCACGATACATAATTTCGAAAGTAAAGGACTAATTTACATTTACTATATTTCGAGATACTTTTAATGAGTTTCGATCTGTAATGACCACAAATTTCCGCCCGTGTAAATAATGTCGAAAATGTTTTATTGAGTTTACTACAGCTAAAGTTTATAGTTCATAAGAATGATACCTGGATTCAGCCGAACTAGTCCTTCTGTTTTAATACTCTGCTATTCTATTGTTATTTCGATCTATTGCCTTAACATAGCCCTAAACCCAACAGAACTATCGTCTGTATGTAACTTAATAGGGTAATTAAACTCAAAAATAATTAATACGGGTTCTATTGTTAGAACAGATATTACTTTTGGCGTATTTTCTCATGTTTATCTTGCATTGATATACCAGACACTGATCCCACTTCTGAAGTCAGATTACGGATTGGGACCATCGTCGCTTGAACCAGCATCCATGTTGTCAGACATTTTCCCTATAAAAATACAAACATTTACCAGTCTCCAATAAATAACACAGAACAATGCATTTTCACAAACACTGACTAGTCTCTAATTGCACGGGTCACCGCATCTTCACAAACAGTAAACATAAATATATTGCCTAATCCACGACGCAGCAAGCTAGCTTGAGTTCACAATATAGATACATCACAACTTATACTAATAAACGCCACAACAAACGGTTATTCCATCAATGAACATAAATTAATTATAATAATCATAACATCGTAAAAGATTTCAATTAAATTTAAACAGTAAAACATTTTTTTAATCATTGTGTGGTTTAAATGCATGCAATTACCGGGCAAGTGTCGAATTAAAAATTGGTAAATTAAAACAACAAGTTGAATTAATCGTTGTTAAAAATAAAAATTTTACATAGGATCTATTAATTGGATTGGATATCATAAAAAATTCAAATTAATTCAAGATCAAGAATTAAAAATAAAACAAAAATTAAACTTAAAAGATAATAAAAAAATAATTTAATAGAAATTAAATTAGTCGAGTCAAAAAGATGAATATTCCACAAATTTATCAAGTAAAATTAATGCAGAAGTGGACAATACGACAGAAATGATCGAGAAAAATTTAGTTCAAGAAAAAGAAGAAAACGACGATATATTAAAACAATTAAATAATTGACGTAGAAGACGACAAAAAGGCAGAAATTATAAAATAAATTTACACGATGAAAAAGATACATTCACAAAACATAAATTTGATGTAAAACAGTACGAACACAAGCCAAACTAAAATTAACAGAAGAAAAAATAATAAACAAAAGACCATTGTCGCGGTATCTTGGGTCTCTTTAACCGTCAAACGTACAACAGATACCGACACTCGACACAAGAAAGAAAACACAAATATTAGTAAAATTTTACTAAATCTATATAAATTTGGACAACACACACTTAAAAAAATTTAAATAAAACAAAAACTGTATGATCTCCAAACCTGAGTGATTTGAACAAAAAAAAAAAGAATTTGAATTTTCATAATTTCTTTTTTTTTTAATGAAGTCTCTTATTTCGTCTTTATACAACAATGTACAACTGTTTTTACTGGAACAATCGCTTTTTAACAACTTTAATTTTATTATTTTAATCCAAGAATGGTAAGCATAAACTGACAACGTCAAATTTAAACTTATTTAATCAAAAAAATGCCAATTTTTAACTAATTTGAAATCGGTATATTCCTCCCTTTATATAGTGGCCTGGAGTATTCGAGAACAGTGCGTGTATGTAAGAAACAGAAAATATTGAAAACAAATTTTTGAAAAACATATTTATTTTTAGATGCTTCTAGAATATTCTGGCATGGTCGCATTTCAAGGGGGTCAGCAATTGATAAATTTTATTAAAATTTATAATTAAAAGTTATGATTGACTCAGACTCGAACCAATACAATACAATATAGTATACAACCCTTCTTGTTAGAAATTAGATGCCTCAGCGCACTGAGCCACCGGCTATGTATGATATATTATCAAGTATGTACCGATTTCAACCTTACAAAAATACCTATTTACAAAATTTTATTCGTGCTTTCAAACATTTTTGAGCCAAATTATATTTGTTTTGTACAAAAATTATTTTAATTTGAGTAAATAAATTATATATACATATTTTTTTTAAATAAAAATTTTTTTCTTTGATCCTATTAAAAGTTTAGAATCAATATTCAATAATTATTTGATTAATTATTCTTTGTTATGTAAGTCTGATTTTATACTCATTCCTTTTCAACTTTTGACAAAAAAAAAATCTTCTTTTGAAAGGAAAAAAATTCTGAATCAATTTTTAATTTCCTTGCTATTACTTGATTTAAAAAAATAAACTTTTAAAGATAAAAAAAAAAATCAACCACAATCTTATTATTTTCTTTTTGCAATTTTAATAAAAAAAAACTTCTCTCGAGAGGAGAAAAATATTATCATCTGAAATATATATATACCGTAAATATACTGCAATTACCGTCAAAAGAAATAAAAACCAACAGATAATTTTACCACTTGGATTAAAAACAAGTCCAGCAATTTATCAACGGACATTGAACCCAATATTAAGAAACTCCAAATTACAAGATTTTTCAGTGAATTATATTGATGATGTACTCATTTACTCGAAAATATATGAGGAACATTTAGAACATGTTAAATCAGTAAAATCATAAAAGTACTAAAATAAAATAATATGAAATTAAAGTTATCTAAATGCAAAACTTTAAAAATAGAGATTATTTATTTGGAAAAAATTATCCATTACCACATGTATTTTAAAAATTGTACACAAAAATTTGCACCGATACACAATTTAATTAAGAAGGATATGCCCTTTGAATGGTCAGCTGATTGTGAAAAATTATTTCAAGACAATAAGAAATATTTAACTGAACGGCCTATACTATGTATGTTTAATGAAAAGGAAGAATGTTTTATACCCACCGTTGCAAGTGAACTTGGGTTAGGTCCTGTATAAAGTAGGCTACAAACGAGGAACATTGTGCAGCAACATTGAACTCCGTCTACAAAATATTTTTTCTACAGACGTGCAACCAAAATTGGGAACCAAAATTATTACTTTATTACTTTGTCTTAATAAAAATTCAATCACTTGTCATCAGGTCTCTATCTATCTTATTAAATTTGTAGTTTATTTATCTACTAGTAGATTATTTGTATGTATCTCTAGTTGTTGTATGTATTTTGTAAAAAAAAATCACAAAAATATATTATAATAATATAATCAATACAAAAAATAAAATATAATACAAATAATAAAGTATATAATGTAACATTGTAACAAATCTAGATAATAAAACGTAAAATTTTAGATAAAATGTTGCAAATTTCGCTACAGACAATTTGGACAGAAACAATAAACTCCTCCCACAAAATATCAAATAATTCTGATTTTTACAGCAACCAGTTCAAGGACATGTAATTTTTTCTGCAACTGCTATACAGACTAGCAACCAACTACTGAAAATTCATTTGTCCTTAAAATGTTCCTGTACAGGTTGCACGTCTGTAGCCCATATTAAAGCCTTATATTTATTACTAATATATTGCTAGTTTCCATGACTGGAAGTGTGGCCGATGAAGTGGGCCAACCAATAGTCTATTTCTGCCTTAATTTTTAACCGTTGTGCGCAAGTGTGTAAGTATGTAGAATCTCATTGCAATTATATAATCTAGAATCTGAAAATCCTTCGTTCTACTATTGCATCATATATTTCGATGAATTTTGAATTATTAAAAAATGGTCAATATTTTTTAGAATAAATATGAATCTTTAAATTCTATTTTAGTGTTTTGAGATACAAAATACATGTGAAGTAAGTATTCTGTCTATCTGATAAATATAAAAATTAACAAAACGGTAATATTTGTGTTAAAGATTTACTACTATCGTAAGCCAACAAGATTATGGGATAAATTTTCAATCCTGATCGGTTCAGTCTAATTTAACGGAAGTGTATCTAATATACTATAAAGCTTGAAGTGAAGTTGGTTGGCACAATCATTCACTCACTTGTTTATATAAAACCTAACCCACTTCTAGGCATGATAGAAAGATGCGTTTTTTTGCATTCGATGCGAATTCACGTGCTCGATGCAAACAATAAAACCTATAAGAAACTAAGTGATATTTTAAACAAATATGATCTAAAATACACAATAACGAACCAATACGCATTACTCAAAATAAAAAATCATGTTTGGATAATATCATTATAAAAAAATCTTGTGAATTTTAATCATGTGCTTTTGACGATAGCTTATTAGATCATTGTGCACAAGCATTAAAAATAAACAAAGTTTACAATAATAATAATTCGTGTAATCACGAATCCAATCATAAGTTATTGCACGAAATTGCTTCAAACCGACGAGAAAAATCGGAAAATTGGAAAAACATCCCCCAAAATAACGTTTTTCTCTTTTATACATGCTAGAATGATGGAATTTTCACCAATCGACCCGAAATAAAGTCAAATTAACAGAAAACTTCATTTCCTCTAAAACTGCCCCTTTCACTTCGATGAATTTTGAATTATTATATATGCCAACATGGCGCCTGATACGCGTAAGACAAAAAAAAATCGAAAAAAAGAAGTGATAGTGAATAGTGTATTAACAGGAATTAATGATATTTTAATATCAGAAGGATATAAATCTTTTCTGTCAAAAATAATATAAGAATGTGTTTATAGTGCAAATGTAAAACTATCTGAAGAATAAAATGAAATAAATGAACATAACCTCCAATTATTAAAAGAAGTTTCAAATTTGAAACAACAAGTTAAAAATTTGGAGTATTTACTATAAAAAAAATCAACAAAGCAACAATACGTATGCAAATCTAGGGAAGAGAGACATCAAGAATACCACACAACCTGAACGAGTGGGAAAAAACAGTGCAAATACATCGGAACAAACTACCAGCTCACATAAATCAAATATCAACACAGGTGAACATAAAGTAATTAAAAACATTGAGTCTACTGAAATAATACCTCCAAACGAACAGTCAAATATCGCTACACACGAAAGTGACGTAGATGATACTGAATTTACTATTGTGCATAATAAACGAAAGAAAACCAAAAATGCTGTAATTGGTACGAGCACTGAAACTGAAGACCTCAAGGGAGCAAAAACACAGATGTGGTTATTTGTTGGTCGTGTTGAATCGAAAACGACAGATGAAATAGTTTTAAAATTCCTAACGCTCAAAATTCCAACCGGCAATTTTACATGTGAAAAAATACCTACAAGGAATCAAAATTGTGCATTTAAAGTTAGTACAGATTACGAAAATTACGAAACGTTGAACGATCCCAATTTCTGGCTGTACATTACTGTTGTAAAAAGGTTTCTTTTTCGGAGAACCTCACGTGGACGATCCTCAGACGACTAATCCAACCATACAAATTTCAGATACAACAAGCAAGGACGTAGTTGTATACCATCAAAATATGCAGTGCCTAAGGAATAAATACAACGAATTAAGCTACGAACTACATAAATATACAGTAGACATTCTGTGCTTGACTGAACACTGGTTAAATGTTGACGAACAGATTTCACTCGATAATAGGCGAATTTGAAGCGATTGCTATAGTGGTAAATGAATTAAAAATAATTGTAATTTGCATATACAGATGTCGTAACAGTGATGTTAACGTATTTTTCAATAATTTATCTGACCGAGTAAAGTAAACAGACGTTGAACTGTCAACAGTGTTCAAAGTTGAGCTAAGAATTTTGATTAAAAAAAGTGTTATAATTACGTTTAAAAAGGAACTGAGTGATAAAATTAATAAAGAACTGTCGTGCAAAATTTATAATTAATTGTTTGTCTTTTTTCATAAAGTATCAAATTTAGAATAAATTGTAAATTAATTATTGTATACCTGTATAAGGTTATGTGTGTATAAATATCACAAAAGACCAAGAAGCCAGTGTGATTGTTAGATACAAATATACCTATACTTTAACAAAAGCGTGAATAGCGCAGTTGGTTGGAGCGTATTGGAATTTTATGAACTAACAGTGAGGTTGAGTGTTCAAATCCTACTCGCGGACGTTAAAAAAAATAAATAAAAATTGTTGTTATTACTGTCTGGTTTGTTTTGATTTCATTTTTATTAAGGCTGAAATTAATTAAGTATTATAATAAAATAAAAATGTCAGTTGAAACTGAAAAAAGTATTGAAGCAATTAATCATCACACTCTAACCTTAAGAATATTAATAGATGATATTAATCTAGAAATAAAAAGCTTAAGAACGGAAATTAATAAGATA
The DNA here is from genome assembly GCA_963920215.1 of Nineta flava. Taxonomy (NCBI): domain Eukaryota; kingdom Metazoa; phylum Arthropoda; class Insecta; order Neuroptera; family Chrysopidae; genus Nineta; species Nineta flava. Next base: position 63,071,395 of record OY986042.1, read on the forward strand.
ATTGAAAGTCAGTTGCAAGCACAAAGAGAAATAGTGCACTTAAAGGAAGAAAATGAGAAGTAAAAAACAGAAAATGAGACACAAAATGATAGAATGCAAAGAATAGAACGAGAAATGAGAGCGAAAAATGCTGTGATTAACGGAATACTAGAAGAGAACGATGAAATGGATTTGAATGCGAGTATACGCCAAATTATTATTGATAAACTTGAAATTGAGTGTAAAAGGGAAGACATTGAAAGTGTGAAACGAATGGGTATGAAAAGACAATACTCAAGACCTATTCATATTAAATTCCAAAATAAAAGTGTTAGAAATAATATCTTGAAAAATAAGAAGCAATTGAAAGGATCAAAGATTTATATTCTTGAAGACTCCACACAAGAAATACGAGAGGAAGGAAAGATACTACGAGAAGTTTTAAAAAAAGAAAAGCAACAGGGCAAGAATGCATACATAAAGTATAATAAATTAATAAGTAATAAGGAAGTATATACCATAAAAGACGTTGATAGCAAAACAATGGAATTAAAAAATAATAAAGTAAGACACAGGAAAATAGAGAGTTTTACTAATAAAAGGGATAGAAGTGATGAAGAAGAGGGTAATAAGTCCAGCGATGAAAGAGTAATGAATAATACTTTGGTGAATAAACAGAGAAATAGAAAAATAGCTATTGAACAATCGACAATCAGAACATTTCTCAGCACAGCATCGAAAAGAAAAAATTCGAACTGATAAGCTTTGCGATGAGGATACGAAACTTATGACAGATACGTTTAGAACATGGAAAAATGAGAAAAATGATAAGGACAATAAATTAAATTTTTTGAATATAGAAGGAATGAATAGAATTAAATATAATAAGCAGATAACCAAATTTTTGATGAAATATTGTATCATAATTTTAGTCGAAACATGGTGTGAAGATAATAACGTAGTGCCAATTAATGAATATGGTTCGTTTATAAAAAACAAAATAAAATTGGTGAAGGTGGAAGGAAATTGGGAGGTATTGTTATATATTATAAAGAAGAGATAAAAAGTAAAACAAAATTATTGAAAAATAATATAAAGGAATGTCTCTGGATTTCAACGGAATTAAGCAAGAAAAAATTTATAATATGCGCCATTTATAATCCACCAAAATATTCCAAATACGCAAACGAAGAATTTTTTAACTGCATAAAGAATGAGATTAAGGATATGGAATATAAATATCTGGATATGGAACTGATTATAGTAGGAGATATGAATGGAAGAATTGGAGAAATTCAAGAAAGAACTAATGAAAATGAAACTAAATACAATAACGTAGTTAATAATTTCAACATTAATTTGGAAACTAGAAGAAATAAAGACAAGGAGGTTAATGAATTTGAGACAAAAATTGTTCAAGTATGTAAAGATATGGATATAATTATTTTGAACGGACGGTTTAAAGGAAATGAAGAAGGGGAGTACACATATGTTTCCGAAAATGGGAAGAGTGCAATTGACCTAGTGATGTTCAAAACCAGTCTCTACGAACAAAATATTTTAGATATGTCTATTACAGAATGGGTGGAAAACGCTAAACACTTTCCAATCGAAATTTTAATAAATATATATTGCAATAATGAAAAAGAGATCCCAAAAGAAAAATTTCAAACTTTAGAAGTATATAAATGGAATACCCAAAAATACGAAGAATTCAAAACCAATATGGAGGGCAAAAAAATTGATATATGGTAAATTGGAATTGAAAATGGAATACGGAAGAATGAAATAAATGAGGCATTTAGAATATTAGAGATGATGTACAAAGGTGTTGGAAAGTCAATGAGGGTTCTAAACAATACAGACAATTATGTGGCTAGAAATAAATGGTTTGATCAGGGATACAAGAAATGCACTAAGAATGTTTAGAAGATCGAAAATAGAGCGACGTTTAAATAATTATCGTTACCTTAAAAAACAATATGTGAATCTATGTACAAAGAAAAAAGATGAAATGAAAATTATACGTCAAGGTGAAATAATGAGAATGGTTGAAGAAAGAGACGAGGTAAGTTTATGGAGGATGACAAAGACAACGAACAGTAAAACAAATTACAATGAATGAAAAATAAGAGGAGAAATATGGCTGGATCATCATGAAGAGTAAATAATGACGACATGGATACAGATATGTTAGAAAGAGAAATAGATGAAAATGAGGTTGAATATGCCATTAACACACTAAAAAATAGAAAAACACCTAGATTCGACGGTATACCAGCTGAATATATTAAAAATTCAGTAAAACACAATGTTAATATAATTACCCTGTTAACTAAAATATTTAATATAATTATGCAAACAAAAAAAATTCCAGATGGATGGAAAAAGGAAGTTATCTATAATGTTTACAAAAATAAGGTAAGAACGATCCCACAAATAACAGAGAAATCACCTTATTACCGGCAGTAAGTAAGTTTTTTTTTAAATTCTGGCTGACAGATAACAGCAGTGGACTGAAGAAAATAACATTATTAATGAATTCCAATCTGGACTTCGTATGGCATACGAAACATTGGATAACATAATGGTACTGAAAGAATTCGTAAACATCGAAATAATGATTCATGTTTTGTGGATTTGGAAAAGGCATTTGATTCCATAGATAGAGAATTGTTATAGAGAAAGTTTTATAAAATGGGATTGCCTCTTAACATATAGAAAATAATTATGTCCTAATACACAAATTACGAATTCTGCGTAAAAATGGATACCGGTAGGGCTGCTGATTTTAGAAGAACGAGTAGGGGATTGAGACAGGGATGTCAATTGCCAGCAATTTTATTTTCATTATATATAAACGATTTTCCAAACAAAATGAAACATATAGAAACACATGCTCCATCCATAAGTGGTAGGGAAGTTTACACCCTTCTATATGCAGACGATTCGGTGTTATTATCTCAGACTGGAATAGGATTGAAAAGAGCACTTAACCAGTTGCAAAATTACGGTGAAGAAAATAGGCTAACAGTAAATGAGCAAAAATCAAAAGTGTTAGTTTTCAGAAAAGGAGTGAAGTTGGGCATACAAGAAAAATGGAGATATAAAAATATAATAATAGAAAATGTAAATAACTGTAATTATCTCGGGGTAACAGCATTTTGAAGAAATTAAAAAAAAAGCTGAAAGAGGAATAGGCGGAATAAAAAAAATTATGTACTGTAATCAGTGGTTATCAGCAAAAATCATTATTAGGATTTTTAAAGTTTGATTGAGCCAATTTTACTGTATGATAGTCAAGTGTGAGGTGTAGAAGATAGTTTTACAGTAATTGATAAACTTAGAACATACGTCTTTAAACAAGTGCTAGGGATCAGCAGGGCAACGGCTAGCTGTGGAATTTTGTTAGAAGTGGGGCAGCTGCCAATTGAAGTGCATATCTATAAGAATGTATTAAAACATTATATATGGCGGTACTAAAAATGAGAAAATTCTGCAGTACGAGTGTGTTATAGATAAAATGATAGGAAATTACAGAGGCGGTGGGGGAGGGGGGTTAAAGTTAAATTTAAATTAAATATTCTGGATATAAACGTTGAAGTACTAAACTATGACGTGAATAAACAGTTGAAAAGAATTAATAAAAAAACAAAGGAATGGGGGTATAAAAAACTCATGCAAGGAATGGAAGAAAAGGTGAACTTGGGATATTTTAAGCAATTGGCACATTATTAGGAGGTAGCTAAATATATTTCTAGTCTGGAGTTGGAATGGAGAAGAGAAATGGCAGGATTTAGGCTCGGAAGCTGGAAGTATAAACACAGGAGGGATGAAAGTGGCAATAAGATTAGTGTAATATGTGAGCAAAGCTAAGAAAATGAAAAACATTTGATATACGACTGTCTCGGTTTAAGTCAGCTGAGACAAAAGTTTCTTAATAAAGATATTGATTGGGAAAATATAATGGACGAAAAGACTGATCAACTCATGATGGCTCAATTCTTACAGAAGAGTAGAGAAATAATTTAAAAAAATTGTAATAGTAATTGTTAAAATGTAATAACTTTATTTATTTTAATTTTTAAAATTTTTTTAATTTTTTTACTATAATAATGTATTTTGTTAAATATGAATTTGTATTGTTGATTAACCCAAATGGGTATATCAAATAAAGGGATAATAATAATAATAATTTATCTGACCTTTTAAAACGAATAGCTAAATCATATGAACAGAGCAGGTTAATCATCTGAACACAGTAAAACACTAAAAACACTAAAACCTATAAGAAACTATGTGATATTTTAAACATATATGCTCTAAAATACACAATTAACGAAGCAACACGCATTACTCAAAATAAAATAACCATGTTTGGATAATATCATTATAAACAAATCTTGTGAATTTAAATCATGTGTTTTTGACAATAGCTTATTAGATCATTGTGCACAAGCATTAGAAATAAACAAAGTTTGAAATAATAATAATTCATATAATCATAGTTATTTCCAAAATAGGCAATATAGTTTGGGTAATAGGACAAGAAAACTGGACAAACGTTTACAGTAACGAAGATTGTAATGAAAGTTTATCGAATTCTTTCAAACATTCAATTTCCAATTTGAAATTAAGTTTCCAATATCACAAAGGGTTAAAGATAAGAACACTACAATTAATTGGATAACCCCAGAAATTAAAGCTATTCTTCAAAAGAAAAGAACTTGTATGAATTATCAAGAGACTATACAGGTGATATAAATTTAAAAGAAGTATATAAAAAATACTGTAAATTTGTAAAAATAAATATTAAACGAGATGCTAATAAAAAATATATTTATGAAGGTAACAATCCTGCACAGCGAGTGTAGAGTGTCATAAAAAAAGCATCTAATAGTCATTCCATAAATCAAGTTGAAGCCCTTCTTGTCAACAGTGAGAACATACAAGATAAAAAACTCATTGCTGAAGAATTTAACAAATACTTCGCCAATATAACTAGTAGTTTAAATTTAAATATTCCGAGTGTTAATTATAAGTTAGAAGTCGCGCAGTCAAGAAGCATGTTTCTCTTACCAACAAATTGAATTGAAGTATGAAATACAATCAAATCATTAAAAAACACCCATTCATGTGGATTTGATGACATTCCAGCCAGGATACTGAAAGTATCAGCTGAATTTATAAGTGAAACATTGGCTCATATAATCAATGCTTCTTTTCAGACTGGTGTTTTTCCAGAGCTTTTGAAGAACTCGATTGTGAAGCCAATTTTCAAGGACAGCGATCCTAAGCAAATGACCAAAGACAAATGATCGCTCTTCTGTCAAATGTATCGAAAGTTATTGAAAAAATTGTACACAGGCGAACAATTGATTACCTGTTTAAGTACGATTTAGTTGCAAAACAACAAAATGGATTTCTTCCTCAAAGAAACTGCGATCTTGCAATATTCAAGGCCATTCACGAAACTAATGAAGGACTAACCAACAATCAATCAGTGGTCGGAGTATTTCTTGATCTAAGTAAGACTTTTGATTGTGTCAACCACAAATTATTGCTTCAGAAAATGGATAAGTGCGGATTTAGAGAACAAGTTCTAAGTTCGTTTCAATCCTACCTCACAAATAGAACATAAAAGGTAAAAGTTATGCAATGTCAATCCAGCCTACAACACATTACATGTGGCGTGCCAGAAGGGAGTGTCCTTGGACCTCATTTGTTTATAATATATGTGAACGATCTACCACGCAGCATATCAGCACCAACAACCCTCTTTGCAGATGACACAATCATAATCTTAAAGGCAAACAACAAGTTAGATATCAAAACCAGATTTAGCACAGTCTTAGAAGAATCCGAGCAGTGGTTTAGAAGAAACGCACTATGTTTAAACGTAAATAAAACTAAAATTATCAACTTCTCTAGAAACAATGCCAGCATTGAGCTTGAAGCATATAATATTAAAACGTCTAGATGTTTTAGGAAACGCCAAATTTCTTGGACTGTTCGTTGACAGCAGATTAACTTGGAACATTCACCAAAAAATAAGTAAGAAGATTTATCTTGTAAGAAATGTATCTCACTATACGGACCTGCAAACAACATTAACCGCGTATTATGGATTGGTGTATTCTCAACTGAAATACGCCATCATATTTTGGGGAAACTCCACTGATTTTGGTGATTTGTTTATATTACAGAAAGCAGCAGTGCGAGCTTTATTTAAACTACGCAAAAGAACCTCTTGTGCACCGTTCTTTAAAGAAAATGGAATTCTGACCCTTCCCTCCATCTATATTTATGAATCTGCAGTTTTTGTAAAAAAGCACACCGATTTATATATTAAAGTGAGTGATATACATACGTATAATACAAGACAACTAAATCATTTATTTCCGAGATACACAGACAAAACATATATAATGAAAAGTATGTATCAAAGTTCAATTAGAATTTTTAATTTGTGGCCTAATCACTTAAAACTACGAGTACTTTCTTTAAACAAATTCAAAGTAGAATTAAGAAAACTGCTCATTGAAAAATGCTATTATGATCCAAAAACATTTTTCTCTGAAAAATTGTAACATGTTTTTGTATTTCTGTATTTGTAACATTTGAGATTGTTGACTCAAAATCATGTAATATGATATAATTGAATGAATTATTATTATTATTTCTCTTTTCTTTTTTAATTCAAGGCTGAGCCCGATTAGTTTACCGCACGGACATCGTCAAGTGACGGTAAACTGTTTTTTTATTTTTATGTTCTAGTCTGTCATGTGAACCGGAGAATGTGTGTGAGTGTGCGTGTATATTTGTAAGGGTGTTTGTGTTCTTGTACTGTGTATAAATGTATGTATGTTTATTGTGTTTGCGACATCGCCTTTTGGGTGATGTGTGTAGATTTGTATTGTGTTGTGTTTGTTTTCGTGTTCGATGAGCGAATGGGATGTTGTCCGTCGGTTGTGAGTAGTGTGTTATTTGGTCTTGTGTGAGTCGTGTAAGTGTTACAATGGGTGAAGTGTTTTGTGTTTGCTTTGAAATATCTGATGGTAATGATATTTGATCTTGTGTGAGGCTTGTTAACCGAGCAATGGATGGCGTGTTATGTGTTTCGTTTCGATGTTACGGGGGTGGTGCGTGTATAAGTGCTGTTGTAGTAATGATGTTGTATGGTGATGGGTTTGTTTCTTGTGTAGTGTTTTGTGTTTGGTTTGGAGAATGTGATGATGGTGCGTGTGTGAGTCTTGTTGTAGATATGCTGTGTTGTATCGTGTATATTTCTTGTGTTGCGTGGGTGCTGATGTGAAGTTTCCGTGTTTGGTGTAATTGTGTTTGTATTGGTCCGAATGTATGTTTTGTTTGTTGTTGTGCTTTGCCCCATAGAGAGAAACTTTGTCATTATACGGCAAGTATTAATAATAACTGTCTTTTGTAATTGTATGTATGTGTTTTTGTGTAGTTCAAGTGTATGTAGACTGCTGTGAAGTGTTTTTGGTATGACGCCTATTGAGCTTAGAACCACTGAGACGATAACAACTCGTGTCATTTTCAACTGATTCCTCAGGTCGACAGCTATATCAGTGTATTTTGTAAGTGTTTCAGTGTGTGAAGTCTGTAGATTGTGTGTGTTGGGTACTGTAATGTCTATGAGGAATGTGATTTTTGTGTGTTTGTGTATAAGTGTAATGTCTGGTCTGTTATACTGTTCCGTCTTGTCTGTAATAATTGTTTTATCCCAATATAATTTGTGTGTGTTGTTTTCGAGAATTGTAGATGGGGTGTATTTGTAGTATGGTGTAGAATGTGATTTTTGTGTGTTTGTGTATAAGTGTAATGTCTGGTCTGTTATACTGTTCCGTCTTGTCTGTAATAATTGTTTTATCCCAATATAATTTGTGTGTGTTGTTTTCGAGAATTGTAGATGGGGTGTATTTGTTGTCTGTTGTGAGTTTGTGTTTTATGGCGAGTTTTTGCTGTATTATTTTTGCTACCTGATCATGTCTGTGTTTGTTATCTGTTTGTGTAAGGCGTGAGCATGCAGATGTAATGTGTTGTATTGTTTCTGGTTTCTGTCGACATTGTCGACAGAGGTCTGTTTGTTGTGCAGTTTCTTATGCATTTTTTGTAGTTCAGTGTATGTATGATTTGATCCTGTATTGCAAACATGAAGCCCTCGGTTTCCGGATAGATATTACACTTGGTCAACCAAGCCTGCGAAGCCTCTTGATCTACAACGTCGTGGTTATCTCATGCAAATACTTTCCATGTAGAACCTTCGATTTCCATGTCTGCTTGTTTGTGGCTGTGTGTTGTGCTTTGGTTGGTGTAGGAGAGTGTTGTATTGTGTGCCTGTTAAGTGTAGTGTATGACTTGTCTGCGGATGTTATGACTTTGTGTAAGTGTGAGGTGTGTGTTTTAGATTAGGATTACTCCCGTAGGCTATGGAGCTGGCGATCGTGTAATAGTCAGAGGTCTGTGAGACCACGTCCTCCTAGAGACCGTGGTAAGATCAACCTGGCTGACGATGAGTGTATGTGGTGTATGCTGTGTTTTGTCATGAGTGCTCGTTTTTAATTTGTATGTTTTTAATGTCTGTGTTTGTTCACTTTATGATTCCGAAGAAATATGTGAGAAATTATGTAGCGTATGTGTTGATGGTCTTAATGGTATTTCTACCATCAAGACCACTTTTCAGTATGTTTTCACTTCTGTGTGTGGGATGCCTTGTGATTGCTGAACACCAAGACACCTGTAAAATTCTCCCCTCTCGATGGGGCTAATGAGACCGCCAATTTGTAGGTTATACTCCACAGGCCTTCCTGGGTCAGCATGTATGTGTTGCGTTTTACATTTGTCAGTGCCGTATTCTATCCGGATGTCCGTAGAGAATATTTCAGTCAGTCGTAATAAATGTGTCAATTGTGTCTCTGTTGGGGCATACAGTTTCAAGTCATCCATGTAAAAAAGGTGTGATATTTTATGGAATTCCTTGTCGAACTTCACCTTGAAAGCATATTCCGAATCTGCGAATGTGTGTGACAGTGGATTAAGATCAAGGCAGAACCAAAGAGGATTCAATGAGTCTCCCTGGATGATTCCGCGTCTAATGTGTATGGTGTCCGTGGTGATGGGCGTGTTATTGTGTGTTAAATGTAGTGCGGTTGTCCATAATGACAAGGCGTGTGTTAAAAATTGTATAATGTGTTCGTCAATTTTGTATAAGGTCAATATTCTCTGCAGCCAGAAATGCGGTACGGAATCAAATGCTTGTTTGTAATCTATGTAAGCTGTGTACATGTTTCTATTGTTGTGTTTGGCCTGTTCAGTCACCACCGAGTCTAAAATGAGTTGCTCCTTACAGCCTCTCGATAGTTTCCGACAGCCCTTTTGCTGCTCAGCGAGGATGGTGCTGTCTGTAATGTGTGTGTAAATTTTTTGTGTGATGCATGAGTAACTTGTATAGTGTAGATAGGCATGTGATGAGTCTGTATTTGGTTGGATTTATTGAGTCGTTATCCTTCGGAATCATGTAAGTGATGCTCTTCATTAAGAAAGGAGGTGTTGTGTGAGGGAGTTGTATGAATTGTGTAAAATGCCATGCGTGTGTGCAAGTAAAGTGTTTCAGCCAATAGTTGCGTATTTGATCCACTCCGGGGCTCCTCCAATTGTGTAAGTGTTGTGTAATGTTGTGTATGTCTTGTGTAGCAATTGTTGTTTGTGTCATGTGTATAATGTTGTTTGTTTTGCGGATTTCGTCTTCGATCCAACAGGTTGCAACATTGTGGTGAACTCCCTCGGACCAAAGACCAGTCCAATATGGACTAGTCCAGTTTGGACCAGTCCAGTCCAAAAAGTGAGTGTTCTGTGGGTGGTTGTGTGTCGTGTTGTGATGTGTTGTTGTGTGTGAGTGATCGGTGGAAAATTTTTTGGTTGTGTTGGAATTGAGTGTTGTGTATTTTGCGTGTGTGTGCAGTTTTGTATCGTTTAATTTGTTTAGTGCTGTGTTGTATTCATCGTATTTGGAGTGTATTTTGTATGTTGTTTTGATGTTTTGTATGTGTTTGGTGAGTTTTTGAGTACGTGTTCATTGTATGTGTTGTTGATCTGGCCTAGGCCCCGCCTAATACTCGTAATACGAAAATTTAAACGTTTTTCCCAAGCCGGTGTGCGTGTTTGTGTAGTGCGTGAGTTATGCGTGTTTAAGGGTGATTACCTTGACACCATTACACCTAACTGCTGCAACAGCTTCGCAGTAAATGATGTTGTGTAAGTGTGTAAATGTTTTGTCCTGTGATAAGTATTTTGGTAAAGTGTAATTGTTAAGTGTGGTGACTATGTTGGTGGGATTGCTTGAATAGTGTTGTTTAGGTAGTTTGTGTTTCTTTGTAGGGTCTTAATGTGTGAATTCCGCCAATGCAGTGTTGAGTGAATTTTGGATGTGTGTGACGGATGTGTTATCGTTGCTAGTGTTATTATTGTTGTCATTTCGGCTGTTTGTGTTGTCTGTGTTTCCATGTGTATTATGTCTGTGTTGTGTATGGTGTCTAGTTAGTGGTGTACTTGTTTTCTAATTTGGTTTTGTATTGTGAGGGGAATGAGTGTATGTGTGATGATTGTGCGGCTTTGATCTGCGAGTCGCTGTTCTGTGATATGTGTAAGGTTTGTGTATTTTTGTGTGAATTGTTAATGTAGTGCTTGTCTGTATTCGGTTTTGTCCTGTTCAAGTCGGGTCTCTTCCAGGTAGGTTCGCAGTATGAACTGATTCATTTCGTCTGTCCACTTCATGCGCCTCCTGGAAGAATTGCCAGTGGTGGCCATTTCCGATTGCGGTAATGAAACATCCACAGACAAATCGACACGGGTGTCTCGTCCGTGATCGGCTGTAACTTCTTTAGTGATGGATGGCCGCCTGATCACCAACTCATCACCACCGGGTCGCAAACTGTCACATCCAGCGGTGGCTCGAGATGTGCCCTGGCGATAACTCCCAGGCAGCGGTTTTTTTCCGAGGCTTTTATAGCTTTTGTTCACCATTAAAATGGGTTGGCTCGGGCCCCGGGAGCGCCAATTCCTGAACAACTAGGACTGCCAGTTGTCCCCTTGAGGGTTTATTATTATTATGTGATTAAAATTTAACGTATTTATGTCAGTTGAAGGGGGAGAGTGAATACAGGATATACACCCCAGAATGCCATCCAAATCTTCAACAAACATAAATATTCAGAAGGTAGCTACGTCCTTTGAAGAAGGTTCACTACCCTATTGCCGTATGGTTGTACAGGCTCCGTCCGTGCACCGCACGGATGAGGAACCTCCAAAATTTAATATCAAAAAACTTCAAGGGTGTTACTTGAAGGCAGTCTCACGCGATCTCAATGTACGAAGGGTGTACGAAGGGTACTTCTACATAGAGGTAATAAGGTCACGAAGATGAGACCTGCAAACCGGAATGAACGAAAGATTAGACTCTAGAGTGGAGCGTATACCGCCTAGACAACCGCTAATGGGAACAACAATTTTGACTGAGTAGCCAGGGTGTTGTTGTCGCAATTCTTGGAGAAGATCAAGGTATTTAGTCCATTTTTGCTCCTCTTTCAAAACTATTCGTTTCTGCAGGCACAGAGATTTCGACGACGTAGATAGTCTTAGCTGAAATAACCTGGAGCACTATATCAGGCTTAGTAGCAGCGAGCTGCCTGGTAGTTGGATACGAGAAATTCCAAAAGATGATACATTTCTCGTTTCTGACAAAAGACTTGATTTCTCCGGGTGCATATGGTAGGACTGGCGTACGGTCCACTTCAAACTTGTGTCTCAAGAAGTAGTACAGCTCACAGGAAAGAAAAAGTAAGATCAACGGAGAGACCACAGGAGTCTAGATGGCGGTAGAATATACCTTCATGGTCCCGAGATCGATGATCTTGAAAGCGAGAGCTAATTTCAGCTCGTTTAACAGCTGAACGAATTCGTGATTGAGGAAGAAGGACCAAATTATCATCTTAATCACGATTTGTCGGATCAAATACTAGACCCAGTTTTGAAGCTGCATGTCGCGCTACAGAGAACAAGAATGCTCCTTTACCTTGAAACTCGAGATCCCGCACATGTACCATTAATGGACCAGAACCATTGGACACCTGACAAGCTATACCTAACACTAATCTGTCCTGTAAATATTCGACGGAGAGTAGATCCCTACCCCCTTGCTGACGTGAAAGGTAGTTACGAGGCATTGAGGAGTGCGGGTGACAATTGTTCATAAGTTTGCGAGTGCCTCTATCAAGTTCCTTAAGCTCCTCTATTGTCCATTTGATGGAACCAAAAGAATAGAGAAGAATGGGAAGGGCAAGCATATTAGTAGCACGGATCTTATGTATCCCAGATAATTCGGATTCCCAAATTTGTCTGAGACGGTACCTATACCAGCCACGATTAGCTTTCTTAACAGTCGACACACTATGAATATGACTTTCGCCAATACCCAAGTATGTCTATAACTCTTCTTCACCGAGATGTTTCACGAAGCTTCCATCCGTGAGCTGCCCGTCTGCATCGTAATAAGGGACGTGACCCCACTTACAATGTATGACGGCACACTTATCAAATCCGAATTACATGCCAATAGCTTTCGTATACTGATGTAAAGATTTGAGAGCTAGAGATAGACTGCTCTCAGAAGAAGAATAAAATTTCAGGTCATCCATATAGAATGTATGAGTTACCTGATGCTTCCTATCTGTCGTAGGCCCACAACGATAACCAGGTTCTCCTCGCTAGCGCAAGGAGAGTGGCATAAGTGAGATGCAGAAAAGAAGTGGGCTAAGACTGTCTCCTTGATAGATACCCCGCTTATATGTCACCAACTCTGTTGAGACAGTACTTTTACCAGAACGAGTTGTAAACTTTGTCTTCCAGAATGGCATCATATCTTCTATACATCTGATGATATTGGCGTAAATTTTCAGCATTTGAGCAGCAACAATATAAATTGATGAGAGGTAGTGCCAAATGCCCTCCTATAATCCATCCAGGCCATACTCAAGTCGCGCTGATATTGACGACCATCTTGGCCGATCTGTCAACAAGAAGATTATCTTTGCAATCTGATATGCCACGTTTGGAGCCGCGTTGTTCATTAATCATCGTCCACATCGGTTCTATGGTTGTGAGTATACCTTCATTAAGAATGGAGGTGAACGCTTTGTACACAGTATTTAAGCATGTTATCGGTCGGTAATGGCTTGGAACTGAAAGGTCTCCTTTTTTGAGAATCAAAACTGTTCGTTTTTCAGCAAACCAAGTTGGAAACGTTCCATATCCGAAAATATATAAAATGAAGTGCCTAGCAAGATGTGTGTGTGGAAGGTAAACGTTTCCAGCGAAAATTCGACACAGCATCCATACCAGGCGCTGAGTGATTGTTGTTGCCTTTGAAGGCTAGGGACTCTTCTTCAGCGGTAACATATGTTATCACCACTTGTTCTGCTAAATGAGTGTTGCAGAACTTTTGGAACAGTCTGATTGGTGTCATGCTACTACCTATTATTAGTCGACTTTTCATATAAATCACGCCAATAGTTGTCGATCTGTTCAACTGTTGGTGGTTTCTCTACGAGAGAAGGGGATTTCGCGAATAAACGAGAAGCATTCGAGAGAAAGGTCATATTTTCTCGAATACACCCTTCTCGTTTTACTAGCTTTTTCCGTGCGAGAGCTAGCACACGTTTCTTTTCAAGGTTATTCTGCTTGATAGTGAGCATGATACCTTTGTTGCGTATGTGATGTTGGTGCCCGAATTCGCGATCGAAGCTCAGCACGTTTGGGATAAACGGTCTACCATTCGTCTGGTATTCTAATACACACACTCGATACGTGATACCGTTTATCGGAGAGGTGTCAACTTGGAGTCAAGTTGCTCTATGCGTTTGCGTGTCTTATCCTCAGCTGTCTCAGCGGACTAAGTAGGAGGAGAGAGCGCACATTATGCAGCATAGACTGAGCTATCGATCTTGAGTAGACTACTGGCGTTTGTTAAATATTCGTCGACAATTTGGTTGATAAAAGCAAGGTCTTGTGCTTTTGCAAACGTCTTGCGATATTTTGGGCGTTTGCGTTTAGACAGGTCATTATCGGTTGTTTTCAGCGCTTTTTGGAATCGATGTTTTAGTTCCTCCGTGCTGAAAAGAAGCGGGCTAAGACTATCCTCTTGATGTCACTAAATCTGTTGAGACAGTACGTTTACCAGAACAAATTGTAAACTTTGCCTTCCAGAATGGCATCAGATCTTCTATACATCTGATGATATTGGGATGCATTTTCAAACATTTGAGCAGTACCAATATAAGTTGATGAGAGGCAGTGATAAATGCTTTCCTATAATCCATCCATCCACTCAAGTCGCGCTGATATTGCCAAGCATCTTGACAGATACATCTGTCAACAAGAAGATTATCTTTAGAACCTGATATGCTTGGTTTGGAGCCACGTTGCTTATTTATCATCATCCACACCGGTTCTATGGTTGAGAGTATGCGTTCATTAAAAATGAAGGTGAACGCTCTGTACACGGTATTTAAGCATGTTATCGGTCGGAAATTGCTTAGAACTGATATGTCTCCTTTTTTGGCAATCAAAACTGTTCGCCCTTCGGCAAACCAAGTTGGAAAAGATTACTATTGTTATTATCATTATTGTTTCTTTTTTTCAAGGCTGAGCTCGATTAGTGGACCGCACGGACATAGTCAAGTGACGAATATTATTATTATTATTATTGTTTCTGTTTTCTTTTTTTCAAGGCTGAGCCCGATTAGTTTACCGCATTCTCCGTCGCGTTTTTTGCATTCAACGCGAAATTGCTTCAAAGTGACGAGAAAAATCGGTAAACTTCAAATTCTTCAGTGCAACCCACCGTAAAATCGGAAAATGATCCTCCAAAATTACGTTTTTCTGTTCTTTACATGCCAAAAGATGGGATTTTCACTAATCAACCCAAAATAACGTCAAATTAACAGAATATTTTGAAAAATTGCATTACCTACATCGCAACCCCGCCGAAAATGGGAAAAACATCCCTAAAACTGACTTTTTCACTTTTATTCATGATAGAAAAATCGGGTTTTTTCTATTCGACGTGGAACAGGTTCAAAATAACAGAATTATTTGAAGAAAGAAAATTTTTTCATCACAACCCTTCGCTATTGGGAAAAACACCTCCAAAACCAACCCTTTTGTTCTATACATGTTAGAAAGATGCAGTTTCTTGCAATCGACGCTAAATAGCTACAATTTAGGAAGATAATTCGAAAAATTTAATATTTTTTATCGCAACCTCCCGGAAAATCGAAAAAACATGTACATGCTAGAATGATGCGATTTTCACCAATCGACCCGAAATAAGGTCAAATTCACAAAACATTTTGAAAAATTTCATTATCTGCCCTGTTCACATCTTGAAACACGTTTAAAATTACAGGATTATTATAAAAAACACAAATTTTTCCAACGAAACCCTTCGCAAATGGCATAAACACCCCTAAAACTACCCCTTTTCTTCTATATATGCTAGAAAAATGCGGTTTTTTGTATTTGCCGCAATATTGCTACAAATTAATAAGGTTATTCAAAAAAATTAAAAATTTTCATCGCTACCCTCTAAAAAATGGGGAAATCATCCCCTAAGCTACCCTTTTAAATTCTATTCATACAAGAAAGATGGGATTTTTACCAATCGACCCGAAATATAGTCAAATAAACAGAAAACTAATTTTAACAATTTCACCCGAAAATGGGTAAAACACCCCTTAAACTGCCTTTTTCACTTCTCCGCATCTTAGAAAGATCGAGTTTTTTCCATTCGACGTGTAACAGGTTTAAAATGACAGAATTATTTTAAACCCTAAATTTTTGATCGCAACCCTTCGAAAATGATTTAAACATCCCCTCAAACCACCCGTTTCTTTCTATGCATGCTAAAGTTGCGATTTTTTATATTCGACGCTAAATAGCTATAAAATAAGAAGAGCATTCGATAAACTTAAAATTTTACATCGCTTCCCCCTAAAAAAATGGCAATGGCATCTCTTAAGCTACCCTTTTAACTTCTATTCATGCTAGAAAGATGGGATTTTCAACAATCGACCCGAAATAATGTCTAATTACAGAATAAACTAGATAATAAAAGTTTTAAAAACAAAAAATATAACACACGTGTAAATGTGTGAGTGTAAAGAGCTAACACTATTACAATTAAAACAATAAAACTTATGATAAAACCAATAAATAATATAAAAACACAAAACATTTAAAAAAGAAGATAAAGTTGTACGAGGCTGTACATAAAAAAAACACATAAAAGAGACGACTTTTTTTAAAATGAGATGTTTGCGCTAGAGTCTCCGTAGAAATTGAGATTCGTTTAAAAATGTCATCATCCTCTTCACGGAGCTCGCATTATACGATAATGCTCGTGCTGCATTCTTTCGAAGTCGTAGTCTTTGCCGTAAAGGTTCAAAGACTCCACATACCTCAACAATATGCCTCACGGCTTGCACTGTCCTTCAAACAGTGCACCTTGACTGATTCACACCGCAACGAAGATATGTATGTGAGATTTGAGTGTGGCTTATACGCAAACTGGTTAGGGCCACACTCTCTCAGATACGGCTCAGATTTACATGTGCCTGCATCTAATTGATACTTGGCTTGACCTCTGCACCTATTGCAATTAGATCCAGGTGGTCTGAATCAGCCGCGACCCGCGAAGCTTTATCAGCCACTTCATTCCCATTTATACCCATGTGCTCAGGCGTCCATACAAAAACGATGGAAATGTGCCTGAGCACGTGGAGTATCGCTTGGATATTTTGCCCCAGTGGGCCTCTTGAAAGCGTGCACATTAGTGCTTGCAGCACGATTAACGAGTAGGAACAAATGAGGAATGTACTGTGAAGGTTTGAAAACTCTTCACAATATCGAAGGGCTTGCAAATTTGCATATAAATCAGCTGTGTACACGGATGTCTGTGGGGAGAGCCAAGTGTGTGAGCTATTGCCAATGGCAATGTCGCTCCATACACCAGAAATGGTTTTAGATCCAGCCAAGGAGATACTTCATAAAAACTGTAGGGAAGTACCTGAGCAAATTCAAAATTAAGACTCACTAAAAGCACCTGCGTTCGAACGGCCATAGGTCTGGTGACCGTGGCACGTCTCTCATAGAGTCTCTTCAGAAATCTTGATTTTCTGAAGAGAGCCGGGAAGTTGGCATGATTGGGCTTAGCCCATACCCCCGCGACATAATTGACGGTAATCCAAACTCTACCAATGGGAGTAATCCCGACTCTACACATAGACTTATAGAGGGACTCACCCCTATAGCAAGTCTAATGCATGCGTGGTGAATAGGATCTAAGATTTTGAGCACTGACATCGGGGCGGAGGAGAATACTACACAACCATAATCCATCCTGGGCAGAACCAGCGATAAATAAAGCCGCAGTAGCATCTCCCATTCCGCACCCCACGATGTACCAGCCAATCCCTTAAGCACATTCATTGCCTTGCGATAACTCGCTGCCACGGATTGGAGGTGTGGACGCCACGTTAAATTCTTGCCAAAAACAAGTCCCAGAAACCTAAGCGAGTCGACACATCCAAGACAGGATCTCTCTTAAGGGTCAGATCTGGATGTGCCTTGCGTTTTCTGCAGAAATGGACCAATTTAGTTTTAATTGTGGAGTACCGAAAACCAATACTTTCTGCAGAATGCATCACTTCGTTGATGCCCTGCTGGAGTCTCGTTTCAATTGTAACCATTGATGGAGCTCCATAGAAAATTGCAAGGTCATCAACATACATACATTGACGAATCGGGGCTGAAGCTGCGATGTGATTGACCGCTATAGCAAAAAGGGTGAAACTAAGCGTCGTGCCCTAGAGAACACCATTCTCCTGGGAATAAATCTCAGAGTCAGTGCCGCCCACCCGGACACAAAATTTGCGGCCACTCATAAAACTTTGAATGAACTGACGCAGAGATCCTCTTAGACCCCAGTCCTGCAGCTTCCTGAGAAAGCCATACCTTCAAGTCATATCATATGCTTTCTCTAGGTCGAAGAACTCTACCACAAAGTGATAGTCGTCAAATGGTATTGGTGGAAACTTGTCTGATATTTACTTATCAGATGATAAGTTTCCAGACACTAGGCGAGACGTCTGTTCACCATTTTTTCCAATATCTTGCTGAAGCAGCAAGTCAAAGATATTGGACGGTAGCTTGATGGTTGCAATGAATCTTTACCCTCTTTAAGCAGCGAGATAATAATGGCTTCCCGCCATTGCTGAGGGTAAACACTCTGCCAATCGGGGCCAGATGATGTATCTGTTGACCCCTTGAGCACCTCCAGTAGTTCTTGCATTGTAAAATCGATGTTATTCTGGAGAGATTCATGAGAGCAAAAATCTAGATTATCATGTTGTTCGTGATGCATCTTGATCCGCAGGAAATCCGGGTCATAAGTTTGGGAACTGCAGACGTGCTCAAACTGCTCCGCTAAACATTCAGCAATTTCGGCACGCTGCGACATAACCCGGCTACCGGAAAATTTCCCCGAAATTTCCTTCACCCTCCTCCATACCTCTAAAGATGGTTTGGAGGTATTGATGGCCAAAACATATTGCTCCCAAGAAAGCCTTTTCTGATCTCGTATAATTCTGATTACTATAGTTCTTCTTCTTTTAAAGGCTATAAAATTTTTCTACGTGGGGCATCTTATCAGTTTGTTAAACGCCCTTTACTTCTCTGCAACCACTACTCTCACGACATCATTTCTCCAGGAAACTTTTCTCTTAGGTGGAATGCCGGAAGACTTACTTAGAGCGTGTGTAGCTGCTTCAACGACTTTGGAGGTTATTTAGCACACATCCTCTTTTACGTCCCTCCCCAACATGGGAACTTGAAAACTTTCCATGAAAGTGTCCTAGTTGGCTCGACGAAGACGCCATCTCGGCGAAGTAGGATGTGGATTGGTGAGTTATGAGAATACAGATGAGGAGATGAACACTCCCACAAGGATCAGGAATTCCATCCATTCCAGTCAATGAGCCAGAGGTGGTGTGCATAGTGTCCGATCAATTGCTGACATCTCACCAGTTCTGGCGTTTAATTGTTTTTTGTCACTGGTATTTAAAAGAAACGTATTTGACTCATTCAAAAAACTTTCGATGAGTCTCCCACGTGCGCCTCTATGCTCACAGCCCCACCATTGACTGTGAGCGTTTAAATGACCTAGCTTCAGAAATGATTTAGGAAGTTGCAAGATTAAACGTGCCAAATTTTTTATGCTACAATCGAAATCCAGCAGATAGATTGTGCATAACAGCTATAGCTTGTAAGGGGGTGTCAGCGCGAAGGGCCTGGTAAGATAGGTCTTGCCTTATTAATATTGCGACACCTTCCCTTGCTCGAACATCTGGCAGAACATCTCGTCGGCGGATTGTATAACCTTTCAGGGTATAAATCCCGCCGGTCTAAGATATATTTCTTGTATACATAAACACATAGGTGTATGCTATGTCAGAAGCATGTTAAGCTCATAGTAGCGTTGTTTAATACCATTGCAATTCCACTGTAATATATTTACCATTTCTATTAGCTAGGATGGGTTGCCCCAGAAAGTTGTGGGATCACTTCCTGGGTTTTCCCTTCGGCCAGCCTGTTCTATCTCTTCTGGTTGTCTCCTTGTCGGATATATTGACGGAATCGGAATCCGTCTCCGATATCACCCAGTAGGAGACGACGACCCTTTTTTCACGATCCGGGAGACTCGATAGTGAAAAAAAGGCGCGATACTGGAGCGCATCTTGTGCGGTGGGCTGCCTCCCGGCGATGTGGAAGCTGGAGGCCTGGACGTCTCCGGCTTCGGTGAGCCCGCTCACCTCGTGATGTAGATGGATGTAGAGTCTTTTCGCAATCCACCTCTGTGGATTGTGGATCTTCGATGGAGCAAATCGTGAGGATTCTGCAAAAGATCACACCCTGGGAACTATTTAATGTTCCATGGGGCTATACTTCCACCTCATGATCTCCTAACATCTTTAGATTAGCTAGTTTTTCATTCGTGGCGTTGTCGCTGAATGTCTCGACCAAAAACCCGTTATTAACTTTCTTATCGTCTTTAAGACGTCCTACAGCGTCGTATAAACATTTAGCTATTAAAAAGGGGCTCACTGACTTCAAGTCACTAGAGTCACCCTTTTGCTTAATTAAAAAATTCTTCATAGCTCTCAGTTTTTGGGCACTTCTTTTTATCGCAACAGAATTTCTTTTTATCTTTTGGGGGTTTCGTCCCCCCGACGTTTCGGTGATAACCGGGATGCCACCCGGGCTTCCTTTTATGGAAGGTGGCATTTCCGTTTGTTTGTGGGTTTTTTCTTTATCCATAAACTAATAAAAAAATCAGCTATCGTGTGCAAAGGGGCGGGCCGGAATAACCGGGAACGGGTATAGCCTCGGACTTTAATAGCTATACCCCAGTAATCTGGAGCCCGATCTCCACTTTACCACTCCCGAAAAACGAGGAACTCGCCTGAAGCAATGCAGATTCCTATCTTTGTATCCATTGTACACTATCCTACCAAGGACCGACGTGGCTAGTGGCTAAGTCCCACACACCCTGCCTCGGCAGAGCAAGCTCATTTCAGATCTCGGAGAAACTGAGGCCCCACTCTCAGCTCTCCTTGACCACTCCCAGCAGGGATGAACAGGATCGCCAGTTTTACATCTTCAACGAAGACAATGTCGGCCAGATGACGTGGCCGACGAGTAATGTTGCGACAGTGTACGAACACCACACACCGAAACGAACGATGACGCCGATGACAGCGCGCGACATCCGCACATTGATCCCAACGTTCAGAAGTTTGGGTCCGTTAGCTTCCCCTACTGCTGGCTTGCAAGCTCGGTACTAGGCCCTTCCACCACGACTAGATGGACTCACGGGAGGGACTTGTCATTTTGTCTCTATCTCTCTCATTTAATTTGTAGTTTAATTATCTACCAGTTTATTTGTATGTATTTTTACTTTATTTATTTGTATGTATTTTGTAAAAAAATTTTACAAAAATATATTATAATCAATACAAAAAATAAAGTATAAAAATAATTAAGTATATAAAGTAACCAATCTAGGTAATAAAACAAAAAAAAATATTAGGAAAACATAAAATTTTAAATAATATGTTGTAAATTTCGCTACACACGTGGAACATGTAGAGCAATATTAAACTCCTCCCACAAAATATCTAATAATTTGGATTTTTAGAGCAACCAGTTCAAGGACATGCAATTTGTTCTGCAACAGCTATGCAGACCACCAACCTACTACCAAACATTCATTTGTCCTTAAAATGTTCCTGCACAGGTTGCACAAATCTCTGCAAAAATCTCTGCTTTCAAAAATATTAACATTCAATCCACTTTTGACATCAAATGCACAGGATGTCCACTAATTGAAAAAGTTCGATAGGAATGTTATGACCACTTCAATTTTAAATTAAATTTTGCATATCATACTTATAAAACACGGTATGTGTTATCCTTATTAACCAGTCATCGTACTTCAAATGTTTATTTGTTGATTTAAAATAATTTAGCAACGGATTTAAATAAATAATAATAAAATAATATCCAACGAAAGGAATTTTCTACTGTAATACACAAAAATAATTGTATTTAAATCACAATAATATTTGTTTTTGTAATGTAATGCATGAAAAATAAATGTTCTGTATTAATTATTTTGTCACATATCATTCATTAAATGTTTCAAATCAGCAAATAAACATTTGAAGAAAACCGATAGGGACTTCAAAACAGATGTGAATTGACAATGTGGTGCTAATAAATTTAAACATTCACAGTGAATATTAATATATACAGTGATTAGTGATAAACACAGTGAATTATAAATTGAACAGTAGTATTGCAATACATAGATCTATTGATTAATCATTGATTAAATATAAAAGTGAAAATTTAGTGACAGTTACAATTAGTGATAGACACTCAATTAAACATCTTTAGTCTTATAATTATAGGTCATAGCATAATGGCTATGTCAACAGACTTCCAATCCTATGGTTGCAAGTTCGTACCTCACCCCAAGAATTATATTTTAATTTTATCATTTTTTTAATTATAAAACAAAACATAGTGACACTATAAAATATTAGTGTATAAATACAGTAAAACCTATTCTGCTCGCCAAATGGTGAGCAGAAAACTGCAATAACTTCTAATAAATAAAACTAAATAAAATTAATAATTATTATGTCCAACCAACAAATTTATGAAATAGAAGTAATCCAATTACATACGCAAACAAATACCCAAATAAACATGCAAACACATACCCAAAATAATATAGAAACCACAAAACCGAATCAAACAAACACGCAGCCTCCTAAAAAAACCTATACCAGAACCGTCACTAAAAATACACGTATGGCCTTGCCGAAGAAACCACAAGCTATACTAATGAATGCATCGTCAGAAATTCTATATTATGAATACATCGACGCCCTTGCACAGCACATCAATCCGAATAAAATTATTTTTATTCGGATTGAACTACAGTATGAGTTCCTTGGACTACAGTATGTGTCTGATATGCTTAGCGTCTCTGCTGGTATTGCAAGTGAAAAACTACCCCACATTCAAAGCTGTAGGCGTTTCATTTACGTAAGTGCTAACCATCCGGATATACCTTAAAACATCCAAAACATTTACGAAAACGAACCTTATAAAATATATTTTACAAGTGATGAACATCGCTGCATACATTGTAGAAAATTTGGCCATTAATCTGACAACTGCAGAACGCAACAACCCCCAAATAACAATCCAATCAACTTAAGCAGCGAAATATTTTAACTAATGAACAAACAAAACAACCCCTACAAGTTAATTTAGAATCACCATGATCCACCAAATTTACATAAATCTATCCAAAACAGCAGAAGAGGCCAAATAATTCTCACACGGATCAGAACAGGACATACAAAACTTACGCACAGCTATTTACATAAAAAAACACTACAGCCAATATGCCAAACCTGTAATACCACAATAACAGTAGAACATTTACTGGTTCACTGTATTAAGTACAATATCTCCCAAAGAAAATCTCCCAAAAACATGACAAGAAATACTATCAAATGAAGAAACTAACGTAAAAAAAACTCTAAAGTTTATACACTCCTCTAAACTTACGAATAGTTTATAAATATATATGTATCTATACTACACACTGCACAAATGACCTAGATGTTAAAAGTGCAGTATAATCTAGAGCACGGTTGTGCGACAGGCCGAGTTATAGCGGTTTTTTGCCTTCGCACTTACAGTACTATTACTTATCGAAAAATCAGAGCAGATCTGACCCCGAAATATCTTCGGAATTATAAGATTTAGGGAATTATAAGAGAACAAGTTTTTGCTTTTCGTTAAGAACTAAACGGTTAATATTCGCATTCAAAAGTCGTTAAAAAGCGAGGACGCCGACAAATCTTGGCCATACATAATCATAATTCCAGGGCCTAGACCATAAAAAGTTGATATTTGCCATACAGTTAGATATAGGGACCAAACCGAAAGGAAAATTATCAAACTCTGAAATTTATATCGGGAAATGGGAAAAATTTTGCATATTTGTTTTGATAAAATTAACATAGGAAATATTGCTGCTCTATAATTGGTCCATATTTCTATATTTATAGTAAAATGTTAGCACATACCACTAGTAAGAGTTGTGTGCGTTTTTTATAAATTTGTTGCTCCACTTCCAGAAATGCGAGAAGAGTGATGTTTTTAGCATTCGACGCGGAAATTTTGATACTTTAAATAAGATTCTCTGGGAAAATCTAATTTTCCCAACGGAACATATAAAAAATCAAAAATAAAATTTATGTATTTAAGATTGAAAATTAAATTCCTCAATATCTCTGTACACATTAGAGCTTGAGCAAAAATGGTAAGGTGACGAATTGTAGCAAACTTGATTTCCTACAACTGTATTCCTTACGTATTTTTCGAATGTTCTAATATTAAGAGAGATATTTTATATTTTGTGTTTATATATTTTTTATATGAAAACCGATCTTATGTGCATCTTACATAGCGATCAGCTTACAGCAATTGTATTGCACATAAGATGTACATAAAATCGGTTTTCATATAACAAATATATACAAACACAAAATATAAAATATCTCTCTTAATATTAGAACAATTAGAACAATTTGAAAATAAAAAGGTGAGCAATGGTGAGCAATTTGATGAGTTTTAACAGTGTGAGTGATTTTGTGATTAATTATTTTTTAATAAGAACCAATTTAACTTTTAAAATAATTTCTATGATAACAAAAATTGTTAATTAACGTTTTGTTTATTATTTGAAAATATATCTCAACAGTGGTTAACTATTTTAAAGAAAAAATATACACTTTAATATTTAAAATTTATTCTAACCTATTAGTTTTGACAACTGTCAGTGAGTTGAAATTTATACAGTGAGATCACTGAAACAATATTGATAAATTACGTATGGTGTGTTCTGAACATATTACTTAATAACTAAGCATATTTATTAATTCCTAATAATGAAATATATTAATCTGTTGAAAGTTAACTATCAGTTCAAATTAACTATAATTCATTAGAATCCACGTAATAGGAATAGGAATCCACGGTGATAAGAATTTCAATTTTGAGGTGTTAATCAATATGTTTAAAAACATGCAAAGGAGATGTCTGAAAAGATAGAGGGTATTAATAAGAATATAGACTCAAAATTTTCATATATAAGTGAACAGTTGATTGAAATACAACATCAAACTGTGCAACAAGAAAATCGAATCGATTATCTGGAAAAGGAAGTTCGTCCGAAAAACCTTATCATACATGGTTTAAAAGAAACGGTAATTACTTCGAACTTGAAGAAGCTGTTTTGAATATAATCAACAAAAGAATTAAAGTTGAGACAACTGTCAACGAGTTAGATTTTATTCGTAGGATCGGCAAGAAATCTAAAAATAAATTAAGACCAGTTGTTTTGGGACTAACTACATGGAGGAAGAAATTTTTAATATTGCTTAACAAGAAAAACCTACATAAATCCGACTTGTATATATCCGAAGACTACGTACAAAAAAATACTAAAAATAAAGAATGAGAAATAACCTGAATTGCTAAAAAAGAGAGAGGAAGGATATTATGCAGTGTTAAAATATGAAAAATTTTTCTATACTGAAATGAGACCGAATGATAAGCATAAGTTAATCTCTGATAATGACAAAAAAGAAAGTCGAGTCCGGAAAATACAACAAATAATGTCATACTTCATAAAGAGACAGATAGGTTTAGTAAAAACCCAGAGTTCCATGTTCGGCCACAAGCATCAAGTAAAAAATCAACAGTGGATACGTGCAGAAAATCAAACATTAAAGACATGTTCAATAGAAATAGATCACTTTTCCTAAGTAGCACCGAATATGACGACGCAAGTACCGCTACCCAAAACAACGGTAACAACAAATAGCTCAAACTAAGTCACTCACAATCTAATAAAGCGATGACAACAGCAACGACACAGGACATGAATAAGCACAATAAAATTATGAGTAGTAGTTTTAAGCATAATCTCCCAGAAAGGATGGTCATCGAGGGAGATCAAGACCGTTACCCCCCACATAGGAAAATTTATCAAAGAAAAAATCAACAAATATACAAAAAAACAAATTCATCATTAAATCAAAATATGAAAATAGGAACACTGAACGTGATAACTTTAAAAGGTGAAAATCGGCTTCTAGAACTAGAAAATTGGCTTTTGGATACAAACGTGGACATGTTAGGCTTATCAGAAGTTTTACCATGCTGGTGAATCTAAAGGTGTGGGATTTCTTGTTAAACCACAGTTTAAATCAACATCACATCTTTTATAGGCATTAATGAAGGAATTGCGATGGTCAAACTCTCCTTTCCGAAATGGACAATAAATTGCATACAGGTGTACGTACCCACATCGGAATCAACTGAGGAGGAATAGATGCATTTTATGGAAAACTTACACAACTGGTAGAATCAGAAACTAATGCAAATATTTTGCTGATAATAGGTGACTTTAATAAGCAAGTGGGTCAGAGACAACTAAACGAATCTTTAAATATGGGACCCTGTGGCTTGGGCAAAAGAAACAAAAGAGGGACAAAGCTGTTAAATTTTTGTGAAGAACACAATTTAAAAGTTTCGAATACATTCTTCAAAAAAAGATTAGAGCGCAAATGGGCATGGCTGTCACCAGACGGAAAATATAAAAATGAAATCGACTACATTCTAACATCAAATATAAAACCTATAAAAAACGTCGAAATCATCAGTAAATTTAGATTTTGAACCGACCACAGACTTTTAATTGCTACAATTATCGGCACAAAAAAAACGCGGAACTTTATTAATAAGATAACAATCGTATAATTTGGTCTAAAGAAAATATTGACGCACTAAACCAAAAATTAAATGATCACATATCCAACTTGAAAATACATAATAATGAATTAGTTCAATGTCTTTACGACATAATTGAAAAGATATTATCGCAAACTGTATCCGAATTATCACCAAGCATAGAAGTTTCGTCAAAAAATAAAATATCAGAATCTACAAAAAAATACATTAAAATGCGCGAATCATTAAAACTGATCAAAAACAAAAATTTAAAACAAAAATAAAATTACTCAGAGATTATTAAAATTAGAATACACCTTATTTAACAAGACAAGATATTGAAATCTTTAATACACAGTTTATAAACAATATTATAAACGATTCAAATTCCATTAAAAAAGTGCAAAATGAACTCACTAGTGAAAAAAAATCTGTAAACTGAATTCTAAAACAAATAAATTAAAACACGACAGAAACGATATCAATGCCATAGCGACTAGTTTCTATAAAGATTTTTATGGAAAAAACAATATAAGTGACCATACAGAATTTGATACGGAGGACTTATGGAGAGTGAACGAGGAAGATGTAAGAAATTTTCTAGAGGAAGAACTAACCTACGCTGTAAAATCACTGAAAAACAACAAAGCGGTAGGCATTGACGGCATTACAAATGAAATGATAAAATACAGCTACAAAATATTAAAACCTCTATTGTTAAATATGTTTAACCTCATATTACAAGAATGTGTGTTTCCGAAACAGTGGCAGAAATCGAATATTGTTCTATTATTCAAAAAAGGATATCCGCAAGACATAAATAATTATCGACCATTAAGTCTATCATCGAGCTTCTATAAGCTTTTTATGAAACTGATTCTAATCAGATTAACATCCATCCTTGACAATCAACAGCCAATGGAACAAGCTAGTTTTAGAAGTGGGTTTTCTACTACCGATAACTTGCAAGTTGTAAATCAAGAACTAGAAAAAATCAATGAATACAATATTACTGTATACTTAGCATTCGTTGATTACAACAAAACATTCGATTCAATAAGTGACAGCTATTTATACAAGAGTCTCAAAGTACAAAGTGTTCATCTAAAATATATAAATTTGATTAAATTTGTATATGATAATAGTTTTGCAAGAAGTTTCCTAGAAAAACCGAGTTGAACGTGAAGTTAAACAAGGAGATCCACTATCACCTAAATTGTTTAATTGCGTATTGGAAAATATGTTTCGGAAAATGAATTGGGAAAAAATGGGAATTGAAATCAACGGTCTATTGTTAAACAATCTTCGGTTTGATGACGATATCCTCCTATTTGCCTCCAGTGCAACGGAACTTCAAAAAATGCTTGTAGAACTTAACACTGTAGGTAAGAGGGTGGGTCTAACAATGAACCTAAAGAAAACAAAGTTAATGACAAATGGGAGTGAAATGCATATATCTATTGATGGCAACACGTTGGAATGAATAACAGACTACATCTACTGAGGAAAACTAATAACATTCCACAATAGACAACAAAAGGAAATAGATATAAGAATAGCTATATCTTGGAAGAAATACTGGTCCCATAAATGTGTCATGAAAAGTAAAATTCCCATCAAACTCAAAACCAAAGTTTTCAACACATGTATATTACCCTGCCTTACGTACGGTTGTCATTGTTGGGCAATTACTGAAGCACAAAATGAGCACTTAAGAACAACTCAAAGAGCAATGGAGCGTAGTATGCTTAACATAAAAAAGAAGGACAAAATAAGAAATGAAGTCATTAGACAAAAAACGAAAACCACAGATGTATCTTACGAAAATTTAAATGGAAATGGGCTGGACACGTTTATCGAATGAACCAAAACAGATGGGCTAAAATATGCACAGTCAGGTTACCTCTGCATAAAAAACGAAAAGACGGCAGGCAAAAAACGAGATGGCGTGATAGTTTTGAACGAATGTGTGGAAATCCGTGGACTCGTCAGACTTTAGACAGAAAGGTTTGGTACACTTTGGGGGAGGCCTATACCCTATCAAGGCTCTAGGGTCTATTATGTGTATATTATGTAATTTATATTACAAATTTGTGTATTCAAATTTTATTTGTTTTTAAAATCATTTAATAATTTTATTTATTTATTTTTTAATACTTATATTTAGAATATTAATTTATTTAATTGTATAACAGACCCTAATAAAGGCTTATTATTACTATTATTATATGTAAATATACATGGTATATTAAGTTAAGTCCCGACTTTGTAACGTTTGAAAATATTAATCCTTGATATAAATGCTTGTTTATAAAATGGCCCATTTCGGCTATTTCCGCATGTCCGTCCGTCTGTCTGTGGACGCAATAACTTAAGAACGAAAACAGATAAACAGCTAATTTGTGTGTGTGTGTGTGTGTTCTAGAACAAAAAAGTACGGTCAAATTCGTTAATGGGCAATTTTTACTTTTAACCGAAAATCAGATCCACCCTTCTACCATTTCTACAGTCATTTTTTGGCGCCAACTCAAAATTATATAGGTATCTACATTAGTGTAGGATGTCATCTTAAATCGAATATGGCGGCCGCCGCAAAAGGCGATTTAAAATTTCCAAGTTCACCCCTATGATATGGGTATCAAATAAAAGGGCTTAATGACGTCATTCTAAATCCAATATGGTGGCCACCGCAAATAGCGATTTTTAAATTCCACAGTAACTCCTATGATATGGGTATCGAATAAAAGGGCTTCATGAGCGAAACACCGTATATAAAGTGACGTTATTCTAAATCCAATATGGCGGCCACCGCAAATGGAGTTTTATGATATCCGATTAAAATCATAAATGTAAAGTAGAGCCGAGTTTTAGGGGAGATACTTCATATAATAGTTGCTCCTTAAAAAGTTATGATATCCCAAATATTAACAAAGTAAAAAGTTAAAATTAAAATTAAAATGTAAGAATATAAGTGCAAAGTAAAATGAAAAATTTGTTTGAAATTTATTGCATAAGTTTTCTTTAGTAGATTTTTAAAATCTTAGAATTTAAAATTTTATAAAGCGGCAAGTTTTAAAATATTTGAAATCAACAGAAAAATTAACTTGTCGCGTTATAAAATTTTAAATTATAAAATTTTAAAAACATACTAAAGAAAACTTACGGAATAAATTTCAACCAAATTTGTGTTTTCATTTTACTTTGCACTTATATTCTTACATTTTAGTTTTAACTATTTACTTTATTAATAGGTCGGCTCTTTAATTGGGATATCATCACTTTTTAAAGAGCTAGTAATATATGAAGTATCTTCCCGAAAACTCGGCCATGTTTTTGATCGGATAATATATATATATATATATATATATATATATATATATATATATATATATATATATATATTAATATATATATATATATATATATATATAATATATATATAAACATTTGAAGTATGATGACTGGTTAATTAGGAAAACAGATAACGTGTTTTATAAGTAGGATTTAATTTATCATTGAAGTGGTCAAATCATTTCTATCGAAGTTTTTCAATTTGTGGCACCCTGCACATTTCATGTCAAAAGTGAATAGCTGAAAGTAGGCACACTGTATATAGAATTATTGATTTATTATTAGAACTATTAATTTATAAAGCGGTCATATTTTAGCATTGTGATCAGCATAACAACAAATTTACCGTATTCATAAGCCATCGTCCTCTTGAGAATCTAAAACTAAAATCAAATGCAGGTACACCATTAGGTGAGTTGTTAAATAAATTATCTCAATATAATATAAATGTGATATATCGAAAACGTAAAGATAATCATGAAACAGATTTTTTCTCAAGAAATACAAGTTTGGAATTTGATACAATATGAAGATATCATAGACAAACAAAAATCAATTGAAAATCAAGAAAAAGAAGAGATGAAACTCATTATTATTATTAGTATATTTATTTAATTGTATTTATATATATATATATATATATTTATATATATATATATATATATATATATATATATATATATATATGTATATATATATATATATATATATATATATATATATATATATATACATATATACACCAACAAGTTATAAATTGTATACAAAAATAATTAAAAAAAATGCAAGCGTAAAGAAAAAAAACAATATTAAAATAGAAGCTTAACCAGGGTCTCCCACCAACAAGCGAGGGCCAGCGGCGATTCCAAGAGGAGAAACAGTGGCGACTCCATAAACCACTCAAAGATCGAATAGGCAATAAACTCATTCGACCCCTACAAAGCATCGGGACCAGATGGGATATACCTGGGGTTTACAAAAAGGAGTAGAGCATCTTTTAAGTCTGCTTCATATATTCAGGGCAAGACTGGCTACGGGTTATATCCCAAAAGTACGGAAGCCAGTAAAAGTGATCTTCTAGCCATAACCGGGGAGGTTCAACTCCACGGGAAAGGACTTTAGACCAATTAGTTTGTCGTTTCTACTGAAAACGTTGGAACGACTTATAGGATTTCATTTGGCTTAGGGGGCAATGTCGAGAAATCCGCTTCATGCCAACCAACAAGCGTATCAGGTGGGAAAATTCTGCGAATCAGCCCTCCCCAACCTAATATACTGAAATGAGGAGGGATTCGCATCGAAAAAAACCACCTTGTGCGTTTTTCTTGACATAGAGGGGGCATTTGACAATGTTGGCACGGAGTGGATAAACTCAATGCTGATAGGAAGAAGAATACAAACTTCCCTTCTCGGACACTCTGTCTCTGTGAGAGCCACGAAGGGATTGACACTTCAGAGTGGTGTCTTATCCCCACTCCAGTGGAGCCTGATAGTGAACAGCTTACTAACGAACCTCACACAAAAAGGATACTACACACAGAGATACGCGGAACGACATTGTAATTGCAATCCAGGGACCTTGTGAAGGCACAATCTCCGAGCTTCGGTGAAATACTACAGATCACACGGAAACCCAAGTTCTTAGGAGTAATATTGGATTCTTAACTAACATGGATTCTTCATCTGGAATACATAGTAAATAAGAGCAAATCTTCTCTCATGCTTTGCAAGAGAGCATGTAGAAAAGTCTGTGCTCTAAAACCCAAAATGTTCCACTGGCTTTACAAAACAGTGGTTAGGCCTTTTACAACCTATGCTTCTATAGTGTGGTGGCCAAAATTAAACCAGGTTACAGCATGCAAAAAGCTGTCCAGGATCCAAACATTGACCTGTTTGCGCATCACTGGATCAATGAGCAGTACACCTACAGCTGCCTTGGAACAGCTTTCAGGCTGGGGCTGCTTCCGCTAGGCATTGTTTTGATAGCTAAAACGAGATCCGGGGCCTATAGACTGTCTATCAATAATAACTGGATTAAAAAATGTCTGGTTGGACATGCAAGGATCGTGGGAACATCAATTATCTCAGACCCCGTATTTGAAATGGGTAGATATATACTTCCCAAGACATACTCCTTTTCAGAACCTTTCAGTGTAATATATGATAGGGCCATGTGGTCGGAAAGAGAATCACCCTACCCAAACAAAGGAATCGCCTGGTATACAAAGGGATCCAAAGAAGAAATAACCTACGCGGGAATCTACAGTGAAATACCTAATGCAAACATAAACATTAACTTGGGGAAATATGCCACGGTCTTCCAAGTAGAAGTCTACGCCATACTGACTTGCATCTGTGAGAACCTACGTAAACGAGAACGTATGTATTCTTTCGGACAGTCAGGCTGCTTTCAAAGCCTTGTCTGGAACTTAGGTCACCTCAAGGGTAGTCATGAATTGTATGGAAGAACTTCTGAAACTTGCAAAACGGATCAATGTTAAATTGATCTGGGTGCTGGTCATAGTGGTTTCGAAGGGAACGAAAAAGCAAATACTGGACCTTCATAGGCCCAGAGCCTATTTTAGGATTTTCAAGGACTGCATGCAAACAGGCGATCAACGAGTGACAAATGCTTTACACCGTGATTACTGAGAAAAAGTACCTCGGCAACAGCTCGGGAAAGTACTGCTTCAGAGTGAAACAAAGAGGCTTTTTCTCGACGCACTGAAACTGAACAAGATGCAACCGCGGAGGGTTACCGGATTCATTACCAGATATTATCCTCTGCGGAAGCATCTATACACAATGGGATTCCATAGTGTGTAAGGAAAGGTCCCTACATGGTGCTGAGAAGTTTACCAGCTGGAGTTTATATACAGAATACATTGCCTCCCATGAAGATACATGGAGGCCTCTTAAAGCCGGCCAGTGCGAGTGCCGCTGCCAATGAAAATCTGGGAATATTGAGTGTGGGGAACGAAGAGTTCGGCTTACTACATCCCGATCGATTGGGAGGTCAGAGGCATGGAGGTGATGCTAGACGACGGGATGTACCAAGTGTGAATGAGCCAGAAGCCAGACCAATAGAACCAGGCTACAACTGCGGCCTTGACCACCGGCAATCAATAATGTGTACGTACAACTTACTGCTCACTGAAGTTTGTTAAGCTTACTGAAGTACTCAACAAGTAGCTATTATGTAATGCTCTCGAGAGAGATAGATAGATTGAAGCGGCTGCCCTGGACGGAACACACTTCAACCATAAGGTCTATTGTGATGCCTAAGGTTGTGAGGATGTGAGTGGAGTGGAAGGAATTTTGTGTGTAGACTAGGAATTGGTTGGTTGTGCGCCTGTAACCGACTTTGATAGGAACTATGTCGATATTCATTTGGACTTTTTGATTGAAACTGCAGAAAACCTTCACAAGCATAGCCTGTTACTTCATTCTTGTCCATACGCCGACAATTTTGTCAATTAACCGAACGTTTATTTATTTTTTTTAAATAATTGACAATCTGCCGATTTTCGGATTCGAACCCATAACTTCCCAGTCCCAAGTAAAGCGCCTTAACAAGCGCAGCTACTTGGTCGGTTTATACTATCTATGTAAAATTTTCAATTGGTTAATATTACTGACATTAGCCGAGCGTACTAAGTGGTTATTCAGAGAGTTATCATATATTTGCTTGGTTCGTATCGCAGTCGAGTCAATAAAATTTTTCCGTGAATGAGACCATGCCTGACAAGAAAGTAATTGTTTGTTCTAAGATTTTCTATAACAAAATATGTTTTCAAAAACAATAATCTTGAATAATTTAAACTAGCATTCTTCTAGAACAATCCTAGGATGTATAAAAGCAGCGACATTAACCAGAAATCAGTTTAATATTGATATTGGATCAATTCACATCAGTTTTAAAATAAACAGCGAATAATTGTTCAGTTAAGAGCAGTAAATAATCGATATTGTTAAGGTCAAAAAAGTTCCTGTCAAAATCAAAAAATCAAAGTGCGTTCTGTTTTAAAGAGAGATATATTATTTATAATTATATATTATATATATATATATATATATATATATATATATAATATATATAAATATATATATATATATATAATATATAATATATATATATTTATATATATATATATATATATATAATTGAAATTTTTTTTTGTCAAATAAAATAAATCCAGGTTTGGATAGAAATTTATTAATTTATGTGCAATTAAATAATTTTTTAAGAAATAGTTAGGTATGTTTTACAGTAAGCCTGAGATAAGGGAATGGGTCCTTACGCAACTGTTTGGAAATCCTTAATATATATTCTTGGTAAGGCTAGGCATGAGGTAACACATCTGGTCACCAGGGTAGCCGCGATTACAGGGTAGATGGACCGCCTTGTAGGTTACAACAATAATGTACCAGCATTAGATGAAGTAGTTGAGTCGTCTTTTTGAAAATTTATATAACTAGCAAAAGTGGTGAATAATTTAAGCAAACCTGGAACCTCGAAATCGACAGTAACATAAAAAAAAAAAATCTCCAAGTACTTACTCAAGCAACAGAGGTTACAACGATAGATGATAAAAAAATATCCAATTTTTTCAGACCACGATCTAGCTCCAATGGTGTACCAAGTTCAAAAAACTTCCATCAGACTTAAATCTTTCTGTATGGAATAATAAAATCG
Source organism: Nineta flava (assembly GCA_963920215.1). NCBI lineage: Eukaryota > Metazoa > Arthropoda > Insecta > Neuroptera > Chrysopidae > Nineta > Nineta flava. The sequence goes on from OY986042.1 coordinate 63,105,932, forward strand.
AAGACAATAAGACGACTGGACAAATGAAAATGGAAAACGCATATCGAATCATACATTGGAACTTTTTGGATTTTATAGACTTTTTAATCTAGATGAGCAGAATATAAAAACTTTTTTAAATTCAAATATAATTTGTTTAGTTGAAACGTGGTTATTGGAAGATAATGTAAAATTACCTGAGTGTCTACACGATTTCCGTGTCTTCACTAGCAAAGCCCAAAAGGAAAATGTGAGAGGGAGGGCCAGTGGTGGACTTATGATTTTAATTAAAAATGTGAATATAGTTTCTGTCGATGTTTTAATAGAAATAGATATCTTTCTATTAGTTAAAATAAAGTATACAAAAAACACTATTATTATCGGTGTGTCATATTTCAAACCAGACTTGAGTGTGGGAGACTGTGTAGATGTACTTAATGAGATCCTAAATAATGTTATGACTACAAACTTGAACAATAGTTTAATCTTGACTGGAGATTACAATTCCAGAATTGGTGGTTTTTCAGAGGTTGATGAAAATATATTTTTAAACAGTGCCTTGAATAGTATAAGGACATCCAATGACGCCTTTGTGAACAAAAGAGGTAGGCATCTTCTCAGATGTATGGAAGAAAATGGTTTGGTGGTAATAAATGGAAGATCATGTAGTGATCAACCTGGCCATCCTACGTGTATAACACGGAATGGCACTAGTATCAACGATCTAGTTTGGGTACATGTGAACGACTTGGAATTAGTAAGAGATTTTTGGATACAACATGATCCAGGAGAATCAGTGTCAACACACTTTGTATGCAATTTAGACTTAAAAAATGTTTTTTATGATACTTTTGATTTAGATATTCAAATGGGATGAAACCAAACAAACATCTTACATGACAGCAATGAATAAAAGTTCAAATATATACTACGATTCTGAAAATAATAACAATCTCATAGAGAATTTGGAAAAAGCAATTAAATGTGCCGCTGACGAGACAGGAATGAAAAGACAAGTTCAGTGTAAAACAAAAAATGACAAAATAATTAAAGTTAAAATTCCGTGGTTTAACTGCGAAATAAATTACGCAAAGAAGCAAACACGTATTTTTACAAAAATTGGAGTAAGAAGGGTTTTCAGAAAAATGATCTCGAAAGTTACTTAGAAGCCCGTAAAAATTACACAAATTTATTAAAACACTACAAAATCAAATACAAGAATGACTTACTTAATGATCTTGCTAATGTTAAAAACTCTGGTTGCTTTTGGAGAGTAGTTAACAAATATAGAAAAAGCTCGCCCAATATTGTTGAACTGGATATAGATGAGTGTAAAAAATATTTTAAGACCATATATGGCGAAAAGGAAAATATATCGATTTATTTTTATGATGTGTATAACCAACAACTAGATACTAATATTGATATTGATGAATTGATATGTTCCCTAAAGAAGGTGAAAAATAACAAATCACCCGGTCCTGATGGCATCAGCTATGAGTTCCTAAAAAACCTTCCCGATAACTGGTCTCATTACTTATTACACTTGTATAACCAAATTTTACAAACAGAAAGTATCCCAAATAAATGGCACAAAATGCTAGTAACTCTAGTTTATAAAAGTGGAGACAAAGAAGATTTAAAAAATTATCGTGAAATTGCTTTGACAAACTGCCTGTTAAAAATTTTCACAAGTATTTTAAACAAACGTTTAACAATGTGGTTGGAAACCAATGAAATACTGTCAGATGCTCAAAGTGGTTTTCGCTCAAATAGATCATGCTTGGATAATATTTTCATACTTGATGCTCTAGTCAATAAACATCTAAGTTGTAAGGGTAAATACGTGCATGCCTTATTTGTGGACTTTCGAAGAGCATTTAATACAATTAACCATGAATTATTGTGGAGGAAGTTGTACGAGACAGGCATTAGTGGAAAAATTATACGCGTAATAAAAAGATAATATGATGGTGCTAATTTTGTCGTAAAAATGGATTCCAAATGCACAAATGACATCCAAATAAACACTGGAGTTTTGCAGGGTGAAAGTTTATCGAGCCTATTGTTCAACATATTCATTAATGATATGGAAAAATCATTTCGAGACGGTAACATGATAGGAATCAGTGCAGATCATCTTCATGATATACTGTTATTAATATACGCCGATGATGCAGTTATATTTGGATACTCACCTGCTGATATTCAGAATAAATTAAATCACCTCAAAACATATTGCGAACATAATAAATTAACATTTAACCCAAACAAAACAAGACTATTGATATTTAGAAACTCAGCTAAATGCAAGAAAATGCCAACTTTCAAGTATGGGAGTGACGTCATTGAAGTGTGCAACGAATATAACTACCTTGGTGTTAAATTCTCATGCTCGTGTAAATACAGGAAAGCAACGGAAGAAATGATATTCGAAGCTAAACTAGCATCTGGCCGTGTTCGACATATTCTCTCAGATTTAAAATCTGATACATGGGAAGCAAAGATGAGATTATACGACTCAATTGTCACAACAACATTAACGTATGCAGGAGAAATATGGGCACCCAACAACTTGGAACAAATTGAAACTGTGCAACTACAATTCTTGAAAAAATTACTTGGTATAAAAAGAAATACCCCAAACTTCATGGTCAGGCTGGAGACAAACAAAGTTCATTTAGCACTCAGTATTTTTCAGAAGATGTTACGCTGGTGGGTACATTTATTGAAACAGCCAAAAAGCCGAAATATTAAAAAGTGCTATAATGAACTCTTTACAAATGATGGAAACGCTGAACACGTTAGAAGAAACAATTGGTGTACAAACTTAAAATCAATGATATGTGAAATTGATCAGTTAGAAATTTGGAATTCACAACATATATCAAGGATCAAAGAAACGGAACTTGTAATGATGTACGAAATGCATCTAAAAAATAAAGATTTGAGTAGGCTTGAACAATCTAATTACAGTGAACACTACAAATTCTTATATCCAAATTATGTATTTCATAAAAGCTACTTGTCATATAGATGCAACATTTCGAAGCAACGAGTTATATGTCAAATTCGCACAACAAGCCAATTGTGCTTTGAAGTTTATCTAGGGAACTTCAACAATGTGTTGAATATAAATAGCGTGTGTTCTATGAGTAATTGTAATGAGCTTGAAGGGATTTATCACTTCTACATTAAATGCCCAATTTATTAGGATAAAAGGAATATATACTTGGCAAAACATTTAAACAATGTTTGTGTAGAGAACTATTTTATAGAACTTTTCCACATTAAATCCCTATATCATTTGAATGACATATATAATTACACAGTAAGTGCCTTTCAACTTCGAAGACAAATTTTAGAAGAATTTCAATAACTATATTTTCTGATTTTATGTTTATATTATGTTTATGTTTAAGTATTTTTATGTTTATATTATGTTTATGTAGTTTTATGTTTATATTATTTGGTAGTTAAAATTTAATTTATCATGTTTTGAAAGCATTAATTTTGTTTTTTATACTGATTGTAGAACTCTTTGTAAAATTCTGTATGAATAGTAACAAATAAATTCTATACTATTCTATATATATATATATTTAACCTATTTTAACACGTTTAGATTCAAAGGAAGAATTTAGATAACTGACAATTATTACAAGTTATTTATTTATTATTTTAACAGTAATCTGAATACAGTTTTTATCTTCCGTTATAAACAAAATATAATTCACGTGTGTACGGCATATATTATGTAATACTCCAATATGGATAGTTGAAGCTGTCCCAACATTACGGTGGTGCCGATTATGTTTATTCTCTCTCTCCCCCGAGAGACCAATTCTGTCCTGGACAATGTGTCTCGAAGTAGGCAGAGAATAAATATAATCGGCACCGTAATGTTGGGACATTCTTTCCTATACCAACTGCCCATATAGAAGTATTACACAAATGGTGTACAATCAAACATAACCTCAAAATTATATATACAGTATTTTACAGTAGTAATTGTAACATTTAACTTATAATAACATTAATATATCTCTTTAAAACTGAACACACTTTGATTTTTTGATTTTGATAGGAACTTTTTTTACCTTAACAATATCGATTATTAACTGCTCTTCACTAAAAAATTATTCGCTGCTTATTTAAAACAGATGTGAATTGATCCAATATCAATAATAAACTGATATCTGGTTAATCCCGCTGCTTACATACAGCCTAGGATTGTTCTAGAAGAATGCTAGTTTAAATTAATCAAGATTATTGTTTTTGAAAACATATTTTGAATATATAAAACATATTAGAAAGTCTTAGAACAAACAATTACTTTCTTGTCAGGCATGGTCTCATTCACGGAAAAATTATATTGACTCGACTGCGATACGAACCAAGCAAATATATGATACCTCTCTGAATAACCACTCAGTACGCTCGGTTAATGTCAGTAATATTAAACAATTTAAAATTTTACAAATATAGTATAAACCGACCAAGTAGCTGCGCTTGTTAAGGTGCTTTACTTGGGACCGGGAAGTTATGGGATCGAATCCGAAAATCGACAGATTGTCAGTTATTTAAAAAAAAATAAATAAAGGTTCGGTTAATTAACTAAGTTGTCGGCGTATGGACAAGATTGAAATAACAGGCTATGCTTGTGAAGGTTGTCTGCAGTTTCAATCAAAAAGTCCAAATGAATATCGGCATAGTTCCTATCAAAGTTGGTTACAGGCGCACAACCAACCAATTCCTAGTCTTCACACAAAATTCCTTCCACTCCACTCACATCCTCACATCCTTAGGCATTACAATAGACCTTATGGTTGAAGTGTGTTCCGTCCAGGGCAGCCGCTACAATCTATCTAGATAGTATAACATAATAGCTACTTGTTGAGTCAGTAAGCTTAACAAACTTCAGTGAGCAGTAAGTTGTACGTACACATTATTGATTGCCGGTGGTCTAGGCCGCAGTTGTAGCCAGGCTCTATTGGTCTGGCTTCTGGCTCGTTCACACTTGGTACATCCCATCGTCTAGCATCACCTCCATGCCTCTGACCTCCCAATCGATCGGGATGTAGTAAGCGGAACTCCTCGTTCTCCACACTCAATATTCCCAGATTTTCATTGGCAGCGGCACTCGCACTGGCCGGCTTTAAGAGGCCTCCATGTATCTTCGTGGGGGGCAATGTATTCAGTATATAAACACAAGCTGGTAATCCGCGGTTGCATCTTGTTCAGTTTCAGTGCATCGAGAGAAAGCCTCTTTGTTTCACTCTGAAGCAGTACTTTCCCAAGCTGTGGCCGAGGTACTTTTTCTCAGTAATCACGGTGTTTAGCATTTGACCACTCGTTGATTGCCTGTTTACATGCAGTCCTTGGAAATCCTAAAATAGGCTCTGGGCCTATGAAGGTCCAGTATTTGCTTTTTCGTTCCCTTCGAAACCACTGTGGCCCGGTACCCAGATCAATTTAACATTTATCCGTTTTGTCAGTTTCAGAAGTTCTTCCAGACAATTCATAACTACCCTTGAGGTGACCTAAGTTCCAGACAAGGCTTGAAAGCAGCCTGAATGTCCAAAAGAATACATACGTTCTCGTTTACGTAGGTTCTCACAGATGCAAGCCAGTATGGCGTAGACTTCTACTTGGAAGACCGTGGCCTATTTCCCCAAGTAGATGTTTATGTTTGCATTAGGTCTTTCACCGTAGATTCCTGCGTAGGCTCCTTCTTCTTTGGATCCCTTTGAATACCAGATGATTCCTTTGTTTGGGTAGGGTGATTTTCTTTCCGACCACATGGCCCTTTCATATACTACACTGAAAGGTTCTGAAAAGGAGTATGTCTTGGGAAGTATATATGCACCCATTTCAAATACGGGGTCTGTGATAATTGGTGTTCCCACGATCCTTGCATGTCTAACCAGACTTTTCTTAATCCAGATATTAATGCAAGACAGTCTATAGGCACCGGATCTCGTTTTAGCTATTATAACAATGCCTAGCGGAAGCAGCCCCAGTATAAGAGCTGTTCCATGGCAGTTGTAGGTTTACTGCTCATTGATCCAGTGATGCACAAACAGGTCAATCTTTGGATCCTGGTTAAATTTTGGCTACCACACTAGAGAAGCATAAGTTGTAATGGGCCTAACTACTGTTTTGTAAAGCCAGTGGATCATTTTGAGTTTTAGAGCACAGACTTTTCCACATGCTCTCTTGCAAAGCATGAGAGAAGATTTGCTCTTATTTACTATGTATTCCAGACGAGGGTTCCATGTTAGTTTAGATTCCAATATTACTCCTAAGAACTTGGGTTTCCGTGTGATCTGTAGTATTTCACCGAAGCTCGGAAATTGTGGTTTCATAAGGTCCCTGGATTGCAATTACAATGTATTTCCGCGTATCTCTGTGTGTAGTATTCTTTTTGGGTGAGGTTCGTCAGTAAGCTGTTCACTGTCAGGCTTCACAGGAGTGGGGATAAGACACCACTCTGTGGGAATCCCTTCGTGGCTCTCACAGTGACAGAGTCTCCAAGAAGGGAAGTTTGTATTCTTCTTTCTATCAGCATTGAGTTTATCCACTCCCTGCCAACATTGTCAAATGTTCCTCTATGTCAAGAAAAACGCAAAAGGTAGTTTGTTACCTTGTGAATCCCTCCTCAATCCAGTATATAAGGTTGTGGAGGGTTGATCCGCAGGATTTTTCCACCTGATACGTGTGTTGGTTGGCATGAAGCGGGTTTCTCGACAATGCCCCCTAAGCCAAATAAAATCCTATAAGTCGTTTCAGTAGAAACGATGGCAGACTAATTGGTCTAAAGTCCCTTCCTGTGGATTGGTTGAGCCTTCTTGGTTATGGCTAGAAGATCCCTTTTACTGGCTTCCGTACTTTTGGGATATAACTCGTAGCCAGTCTTGCCCTGAATATGTGAAGCAGACTTAAAAGACACGTTACTCCTTTTTGTAAACCCCAGGTATATACCATCTGGTCCCGATGCTTTGTAGGGGTCGAATGAGTTTATTTCCCATTCGATCTTTGAGTGATTTATGGAATCGCCGCTGTTTCTTCAGTTCGCGCTTGTTGGCGGGAGACCCTGGTTAAGCTTCTCTTGAGAAAGATTTTCACCATCCACCGAATCCGGAAAATGTATCCTGGTCAGTGTCTCGACTTTATCCTTTGCGGAGGTAGTATACTCATTATCGGGTTTACGAAGTGACCCGATGTTGTGAGCAGGTTTCTTCGCTAGGATACGATAGAGTCTTGCTCCCTCAGATGTGTTTTCAACATCTTGAGAGAGCTTCCTCCTTTCTGATCCCCCTTTCTACGTTTTTTCGAGATCTGTTTCGAGCTTGGAGTCCCATCGCCTCGCACGGTAGCTTGGGTTCAGTTACCGACGACAAGGTCCAACCCCCGACAGGGTCTTACCATGCCTAGGAGAGGTCTGTATGTCATTCTATACTCACTGTTTTCCATTCTAGTGATGTGATTTAGGGACAATTATCACTCAGTACTGCTCGAAGATACCCATAACGGCAGAATATTTCATATTTTAGTACTTGGGCTATCTTCAAGGACGAACCAAAATATACGTTTTCCCTCGTGGTGGGCGTGGGTATGTGCCCATCAAGTCGATGCCGACTACTCCCATGGTTGGTCTTCGATTTTCCATACATTGACTTGGCTTCTGGTTCAGTGATTCGACTCTAGTGCAAGTATCACACCATTTTACTTCTCTACGCAATTTGCATCCCATCCCAGTAGACGCGGTTACGTATCTGACGATATGTTTCTCTCTAGAAATTCTGCTGCTTCGTCACTGTCGTGGTATATTCTTAGACACCAAAGTGGGATTGCAGTTTGCACTTATTTTATATATGAAAAATCCAAGATGGAAATTTTAATAACGGATTATTCCAACATTTAGAATGTTTAGAATGGATATTCAAAGTCAATCGATTCTAGCATGTAATTATTATAATATTGTTATTTCAAACTTATAAAATCACCGAAATTTATGCACGCCATATTTGTCGTTCGTTTAACCTTCCGAAATCGCAGATTTATTTAAATCGAACAAACTGAACTAATCGAAGCACCCCGCGGGGACATGAAGGGAACATAACCTATGATAGTAATAACAGTCACATTGTTTTACATTTTTAAACGTTAAAAACAGTTAGTTAGTATCAAAATCTTTTTAAATGGTGACAACATGTCATGCATATCGTAGCCCGTTTATACACGTGAAAGTTTTGAGGAAAGTTTCAATCGCAATAAATGTATGTGATATATTGATAATTAAACTTTGTCATCCACTTCAGTCACATGAACATAGTAAACCAATCACAAGGAAGTAAGCCAATCATCCAATTCTTACATATAAATTTAGACTTACATTAAAGTTATAAGATTGCATCGAAATAGACGCAAGGTCTATAGTGTTATAACTGCATAGTTTCATCACAAAATACTACTGCGCTTGCTCATCAAGTCATTCCTTATGAATAGTTTCTTCAAAAGTTACATGTGTAAAATAGGTCGTAGAAAGATATATCTTCGGTCTAAAAAGTGTTGCACTTCGACCTTATGGTCTATTGTACTCTCCCTTCTACTTTAGTCTGACGAGATTCGCTTCTTCCATTCTCCTGAAGGTTCATATATTCGAGGTGAGAAGCACCGAATATCTTGTATCATCTGTAACGCAGAGGTTCGCTGTCAAAAATAATGTAGCTGGAAGTTTCTTCCTCCTCGCTAGAGAGCCCGTATATTCTATTATCATTTTGAGTATTTTAAAAATGACTGAAATGCCGCATGAGTGGAAACTAAACCTATGATCGTAATACTTAGGTTAATCTATTAGTCAGCGTTACCATATTTGTTCATGAAAAAACTACATTAGTCAACTTGTGTACATATTATTACAATTTTTTTTTACTCCACATATAAGAAACAACTCCACAACACAAGTAAAAATTAGGTATTTTTCCATATAAAATATTAGTTATATTTTGAATAATATAATTTCATCATAAAATACGGATGTTGTTTTAACTTATATAGTGTTGCAGCTACAACCATAAATATATTAATTAGAAAAGTAATTTTTTTTCATTTTATTATTTTTCTGTTTCAGGTAAATACAATGATTGTTTTATTGGGTTTACATCATTTCTGTAAGTAAATTACTTATATTTTGAAGTAATTATATCCTAATCACAAGAATATTGATAAGGAAACATAAGACAAAAAATTAGTACTGCACATTATACTAGGGTCAAATTAGCTTTAAAAACGGGTTTTCAGGAAGGTTGTTCGGAACCGCATTTTTTTTTAAATCGACGCTTTTTGACGTCCTGAATACATGTTTTTATGCACCGGTTCGATTTTGAACAGAGTCAAAATAAGATTTGTTTATAACAAGAAAGTGTTTTATCTTAATATCTTTTTCAAAACTAAAAATAAAAAAAAATGGCAAAGAATATTATTAAATTCTGTATAAAAAACAAAAAATGAGCACATAAATATCAAAATGGATTTATTAGAACTGGAGAAACAAATTGTTAAAGCGTAAAGAACGCACAAATTTTTAATTAAAATAAAAAATCTAAAAATTACTTCATTTTTTTTAAACTATGCCTTTTTGTAAAAATAAGTATAATGTCACCTATTTTTATAAATAAAATGGCTGCAAACAATAGATGAAAAATTATTTTTTTAAATAAAAGATATTGAAATATGTATAGAAATGAAAAAAAAAAAATTTTAACTGTTTTTTTACCGATTAATGTTAATTGTTTATAATTTAGTTTAAACAATAAAGACTATAGAACAAAAAAATCATTACCTCCCAAAGTGATTTGTTCTTTTGTGATTAGTACATGTTTACCCATTTGAAAATCTATGGAGATTTAAAGAGGGTACTATCGTCTTCCTCCCAATTATTTATCGAAAATCAGGATTGTAATTTTCGTCTCGTCATTCTCTAATTTATTATCGTCTCGTCTCATTTGTCTAGTCACTCGCGACACCACTACCGGAGGAAAAGTTTGGGTAGGTTAATAAATTAATTTAATTATAATTATTTTCTTATAAGTACTAAAAGAAAGTCTTCATTTTCGATCTCGTTTAAAATCGAGATCCTCCCTCTTAACAAAAAGGTTTCTTGACTAAACGCTTTGAGCATTTGGCTGTGGAATGAAGCATATAGTATCACAATTGTTATAAAAATAGTTTTAACATTCTGCTGCTGTATGATGATGGATAAACCAAAAGTATATGAGTATTTAACAACTTCAAAAAAACTTCATCAATTATAAAGCGAATTAAAACAAACATTAGTTAAATTTCAATCCATAAAAGCGTAAAAATATTTTCTCATCATTATTCTTATAAAATTTCTCTAAACCAAATTCAGATGTCGAAAACTTTTTATTAAGGGGGATGGAGTGTGGAGATCACGAGACTTATGGATATCGAAGACAAGGTGACAGGATGGCACTTACTGCTGATCCCGCAATTAATTAATATAAAAAGACTCTGTTAAATCATATCAAATCAGAATTTTTTTAGTAACAGTTGAATATACAATATTATTTCGAATCAGCATAATTATTGTCAAAACTTTATAATATATTTTATTATTGATTTTTTAAATAAATAACTTGCAATTTAAAATTAAACAAAGTATTATAATTTCAAACTGTGCGCTACATTAAATTTTCCTAAAGTTTTGGACGAAGTCAATTTGGACAACCTACGTTTGGACGACTTCTTTTGAGCGAAGTCAATTAGTACAAACAACATTTGGACGACTTCTTTGGGACAATCTTTAGTAACTTTAATTTACTAATCTGTTGAATGAAGTCAATTGGACAACGAACGTTGGACGACATCATTAAGAACAACTGTAAATTCAATTAGTTTATGGAGTTGAACTCATAAACTACCCTGGTGACAGCGAATAGCCGAATTTGGTGGGGGAATTTTTTTGAGGGGTGGGTTTTGGATGGGGGTATGGGGGGCTGCGCATAAATAGGTCTCACATCACATTTTGGGAGGAGGGGATAATTTATTTTGGAGGGGGGGAGGTGGGTTTAGGATGGAGGGTTTGGGGGGACTGCGCTTAGACAGAGGTAGATTGTAAAGGCTGCCCTGGACGGGCTTCACTTTGACCATAAGGTCCATTGTGACGCCTTAGGATGTGAGAAAGTGAGTGGAGTGGAAGGAATTTGTGAGAAGACTAGGAATTGGTAGGATATGCGGCTGCAGCGGACTATGATAGGAACTATGCCGATATTCATGTGGAGTTCATGAAGGAAACTGCAGAAAACCTTCTCAAGCATAGCCGGTTACTCCGTTCTTGTCCATACGCCGACAGTGTGGTCAATCAACCGCCCCTTTTTCATTTTTATAATTGACAAACTGCCGATGTTGGGATTCGAACCCACAACCTTCCAGTTTCCAAGTACTGCATACTGCGCAGACATGACGCCTTAGACTGCTCGGCTACTTGGCTGGTGCGCATAGATAGGTCTCACATTACAATTTTCGAGGGGTAGCGATGAAAAAAAATTAGGTTTTTCGAATAGGTGATTTTTGGGGGCGTTTTTTCCATTTCAAGGGGGTGGTGATGAAAAATTAAAGTTTATCCAATGACCCAATTAGTTTTAAGAATTTCTCCACCAAATACAAAAACCCCATCTTCCTACCATGAATAGAAGTTAAAAGAGTAGTTAAAGGGGTTGTTTTCCCATTTTCTTAGGGAGTGTTGAGGAAACATTTAAAATTTTTCTAATTACCATCTTAATTTGTGGCAATTAAGCGTCGAATGCAAAAAACCGCATCTTTCTAGTATGTATAGATGAAAAAGGGTGGTTTTAGGGAAGTTTTTTTCATTTGCGAATGGTTGCGATGGGAAAATTTACACTTAGAAAATAATCCTGTTAATTTAATCCTGTTCCACGTTGAAGAAAAAAAAACCCCGATCATTCTATAATGAAAAGAAGTGGAAAAGTCAGTTTTTGGGTCATGTTCTTCCCATTTTTGGTGAGGTTGCGATGAAGGTAATGAAATTTTTCAAAATATTCTGTTCATTTGACGTTATTTCGGGTCGATTAGTGAAAATCCCCTCTTCCTAGCATGTGTAGAACAGAAAAACGTAATTTTTGGAGGATGTTTTTCCAACTTTCCGGGGGATTACAAAAAAAAAATTGAAGTTTACCGATTTTTCTCGTCGAATTGAAATAACTTCGCGTCGAATACAAAAAACCGCATCATTCTAGCATGAATAGAAGTGAAAAGGGCACTTTTAGGGGTGTTTTTCCCATTTTCGGGGGGTCGCAATGGAGGTTTTAAGATTTTCTATTAATTTGACTTTATTTCGGGTCGCTTGGTGAAAATTCCATCTTTCTAGCATGGATAGAACAGAAAAAAGTAATTTTGGGGGATGGTTTTCCTATATTTCGGGGGATTGCAATGAAAAAATTGAAGTTTTCCTATTTTTCCCGTTGGTTTCACGTAATTTCGCGTCGAATGCAAGTGTGTCTGCCGGTTAGCTTCATCTTCAGCTTTATAGTATATTAGACTTGGTTATAAGGACTTTACAAAATTTTTGCGTGCGAAGCTGCAACGGGTAATGCTAGTAATAAATAATAGTAATAGATAATAATTGATCAATGCAAAATATAATAAAAAAGTTAAAATGAGAATACAAATTAATGTTTACAAAATAAAAAAAAAAGACAACTGCACATAATTTTCACCTATCCAAGTACTGATTTTATCCAATGTCGCTTTACTTCAAACATTAGACGAAAACTGCTGTATTCAACAAGCCATAGCCATTACCATCGGTTAAAGAAATTTTTAGGGATCATATAGTTCATCATGTTTTCTACATGGTTCCTTACTATAATATGGTCTAATATAAATCAATATTTTATAGCTTGTTATATTGTAATTAGGTAATATCAATGTAAACCAACTACACTGTAATAACCAAGGTTTACATACAGAACTATAATTATTATTATTATTTGATTGATAATTAACGTATTTAGGTCAGTTGAAAGGGGAGAGTGGATGCAAGATATACACTCCAGTGCCAACCACCTCTTCAATAAACATAAACCCTCACAAGGTAGCTACGTCCTTTGAAGAAGTTTCACTACCCTATGGTCGTATAGTCGGTACGTCTGTCTGTCTTCCAAGTCAGAAGTTATGTTTGTCTGTCATGTAATGTTCTGGTCGTACCGGCTCCGTCCTTGAACCGTACGGATGTGTAACCTGCAAAATTTAATATCAAAAAACTTCAATGGTGTTACTTGAAGACAGTCTCATGCGTTCTCAATGTATGAAGGGTGCCTACGATGGCAGCCTTCTGCATGGAAGTGATAAGGTGAAGATGAGACCTGCAAACCGGAATTGTGGAAAAATTTGACTCTAGAGAGGGGCGTATACTGCCAAGGCAACCGATAATGAGAACAACTGTGACTGCGTAGCCAGGGTGTAGTTATCGCAGTTCTTGGAGAAGTGCAAGGTATTTAGTTCGCGTTTGCTTCTCTTTCAAGACTTCTACAGGCGCAGTTTCTGCAGGCACAGAGAACTCGATATTTCTTAACTGAAATATCCTGAAGCAATATATCAGGCTTAGTAGCAGAGCGCTGGTAGTTGAGAACGAGAAACTCCAAAAGATGATACATTTCTCGTTTCTGACAACAGATTGATTTCTCCGGCAGCATATGGCCAGACTGGCGTACGGTCAAGAAGTAGTACAGAACACGCAGGGCAGTGTCATGACGATGAATGTAGGTGGTCGAGGCAAAAGATAGGCATGCCGAAATGAGGTGCATCAGCGTTCTCCGATAGAGATTTGCACGCTCTGCAATGAATACTGGAGACTACTACCTTCTACACATACTTCTGGTGGAAGAATAGTTATTACACCGTCTTGGACAGCAATGATAAAGCCCTCTGTTTTGGACTTGAGTCAAGCTGATGGGAGAAAAGAAAACCTAAGATCAACAGAGAGACCACGGGAGTCTAGATGGCGGTTGAACATACCCTGATGATCCCGAGATTGATGTTCTTGAAAGAGGTAGCTGATTTCAGTTCGTTTAACAGCTAAACGACGTCCGGATTGAGGAAGAAAAACCCAATTATAATATTGATTACGATTAGTCGGATTTAAAACTTGACCCAAATTTGAAGCTGTATGTCGTGCTACAGAGAAAGAGAATGCTCCTTTACCTTGCAACTCGTGATCCCGCACGAGTGTCATTAATGGATCAGAACTATTGAACACCTGACAAGTATTTATAAGACGCAAGTGACTCTATCAATTTCCTTAAACTCCTCTTTTGTCCATTTAATAGAACAAAAAGAATAGAGAAAGATGGGATGGACAAGAATATTAGTAGCACGGATCTTATGTATCCCAGATAATTCGGATTGCCAAATTTGTCTGAGACATTGCCTATACTTGCCACGAAGAGCTTTCTCAACAGTCGACACACTATGAATGTGACTTTCGCCATCACCCACACATGTGTTTAACTCTTCTTCATCGAGATGCTTCACAATGCGTCCATCCGTGAGCTGCACGTCTGCATCGTCATTGCGGACATGACCCCGCTTTCAATGTATGATGGCGCACTTATTCAATCTGAATTCCATGACAATAGCTTTCGTGTATTGATGGATAGATTTGAGAGGTTGAGTTAAACTGCTCTCCAAAGAAGCATAAAGTTCCAAGTCATCCATATAGAATAGATGAGTTACCTTATGCTTCCTGTCTGTTGGGGGACCACAACGATGACCGGGTTCTTCTCGCAAGTGCAAGGAGAGTGACATGAGTGAAACGTAGAAAAGAAGTGGACAAAGACTATCTCCTTGATATACGGTACGGGCACTTCATCAGCGGTAAAAGATGTTATCACTACATGTTCTGCTCAATGAGAGTTGCAGAACCTTTGGAACAGTCTGATTGGTGTTACACTACTAGATAGATAGATAGAAAGATATATATTGGGGTTTAAAAAGTATTACACTTCGGCCCTGTGGTCTATTGTGCTCCCCCTTCTACCTCAGTCTTACGAGACTCGTTTCTTTCATATGTTGGCAATTGCCTGGAGCTTACTTATCAGGTCCTCCCGAAGGTTCATATATTCGGGATGAGATGCACTTAATATTCTGTATCTGCTGTAATCCAGAGGTTCGCATTCAAAGATTATGTTGCTGGATGTTTCTTCCTCCTCGCCACTCAATCTGCACATAATGGAGCAGTTATGGAGTCCCATTGTGTGTAGATGCTTCCGCATGGGATAATGCTCGGTAATGAACCCGGTAACTCTCCGCAGTTGCATCCTGATCAGCCTCAGTGAATCGAGAGATTACCTCTTTGTTGCACTCTGAGGCAGTTTCTTCCCGAGCTCTTGCGGCGGTACTTTTTCCCAATGATCACGTTATTTAGCATTTATCCACTCGTTGATTACCTGTTTACATGCAGTCTTTGGAATTCCCTAAATAGGCTCTAGGCCAATGGAGGGCATTCCAACTCCCTTCTTTGCTAAGGTATCCGCTTCTTCGTTTCCTTTAAAACAACTGTGACCCGACACCCAGATCAATTTAACATTGTTCCGTTTTGCCAGTTTCAGAAGTTCCTCCAGACAATCCTTGACTACCCTTGAGGTGATCTCAGTTCCAGACAAGGCGTTTAGAGCAGCTTGACTCTCCGACAGAATACATACGTTCTGGTTTAAGAAGCCTCACCGTAGATTCCCGCCCCGGCCTCTTCTTCAGTTTTGGATCCGTCTGTGTACCAGATGATTCCTTTCCTGACGTAGGGTGGTTTTCCTTCCGACCATATCACATACTTCAATGAAAGGTTTTGAGAAGGAGTATGTCTTGGGAAGCATATCTGTGCCCAGTTCAAAGACGGGCTCTGAGATAATTGATGCATGTCGGATGCTTAGCGGAGGCAGTCCCAGTATGAATTCCATGGCAGCTACAGGTGTACTCTGCTCAAAGATCCAGTGATGCACAAGCAGGCTAGTCTCTGGATCCTGGAAATCTTTTTGCACGCAGTAATCTGCTTAACTTTTGGCCACCACACTAGAGCAGCTTAGGTTATAATGAGCCAGACTACTGTTGTGTAGAGCCAGTAGATCATTTTGGGTTTTAGATCCCAGCCTTTTTCACATGCTCTCTTGCGAAACATGAGAGAAGATTAGATCTTATTTGTTATGTATTTTAGATGAGGGTTCCATGTTAGTTTAGAGTTCAGAATTACTCCTAAGAACTTGGCTTCCCTTGTGATCTGTAATCTTTCACCGAAGAGGATTGGTGGTTTTATGTTCCACCTTCCTTTTACGTGTGAATCGAATTAGTGCACTCTTACCAGGGTCTATTTTCAATCCCTGAATGATACACCATACCTGTGCGATTCTTAGAGCGTTTTGCATAAGCTCTGAGATTGTGCCTTTGCAGAGTCCCTGGATTGCAATTACAATGTCGTCCGTGTAACCCCATGTGTAGTATCCATTTTGGTTGAGGTTCGTCAGTAAGCTGTTCACTGTCAGGCTCCACAGAAGTGGGGATAAGACACCACACTGTGGACATCTTTTTGTGGCTCTCACAGTGACAGACTCTCCAAAAAGGGAAGTTTGTATTCTTCTTCCTATCAGCATTGATTTTATCCACCTGCAAAAGGTGTCTTCTACTCCGTGCCGACCTGCAGAATCAACCATGGAATTGTAAGAAGCATTGTCAAATGCCCCCTCTATATCAAGAAAAACGCACAAGGTGGTTTGTTTTCTTGCGAATCCCTCCTCAATCCTGTATATTAGGTTGTGGAGGGCTGATTCACAGGATTTTCCCACCTGATACGCGTGTTGGTCGGCATGAAGCGGATTTCTTGACAATGCCCCCTGAGTCAAATGAAATCCTATTAGTCGTTCCATTGTTTTCAGTAGAAACGATGACAGTATAATTGATCTAAAGTCCCTCCCCGATTTTGGCAAGATTTTGGTTACTCTCCCCGATTTTGGTTACACTTACTGGCTTTTATACTGTTGGAATATAACCCGTAGCCAGGATTGCCCTGAATATATGACCAAGCAGAGTTAAAAGACGCTCTGCTCCTTTTTGTAAAAGCACTGGTATATCCCATCTGGTCCCGGTGCTTTGTAGGTGGTCGAGTGAGTTTATTGTCCACACGATTTTTGAGCGGTTAATGGTAATCGCTGCTCTTCTGCAGTCCTCGCCAGTCGGTGGGAGACCCTGGTTAAGCTGCTCTTGAGAAGGGTTTTCACCGTCCACTGCCACCGAATCTAGGAAATGAGTACGGAGCAGTGTCTCGAGTGTATTCTTCGCGTTTCTAGTATACTTACCATCGGGTTTTGCTAGTATATTCACCATCGAAGTGACCCGATGGTGTCAGCGGGTCTCTTCACCAGGATACGATGTAGTCTTGCTCCCTCAGATGTGTTGTCAACATCATGACGGAGTCCTGATGTTCCTCCATGAGTCCATTTTAGTTTTCTTCAGAGACCTTTTGTATTCAGTAAGGGCTTCATGGTAATTATCCCAGTTCCCAATCCTCCTTGCTCTGTTTAATAGCTGGCGAACACTTCGTCTCTGACTCCTTATGCCCTCATTCCACCAACAAGTCGACATGCTAATGTCTTTTGAGACTTCCGGACAGTTTTCTCGCAAGGAGTTAATTAGTGCATGCTGAAGCTCAGTTGCAGTAAGCTAAATGTCCAACACTGTTTTAACTTTTTTCGGGATTGTGGGGAGTTTGAACTTTATTGTCGAATTATTCTCGTTCCAATTTGTTCGCCTCGTGTATATTATATTGGTCCGTTCTCACCTCCACATTGTAATAGAATTGTCTGTGATCCGATGCAGATGGTTCATCGGACACTATCCATTTCTTGATTTACCACTGATTTCATAAGTGCTCAGTGTTACATCAATGACTTCCTTCCGAACTTTGTAAATAAAAGTCGGCTTGTTGCCTTGATTAACTATATTTAAGTTGTTAGCTATGATATAATCAAAGAGGTACTCACCTCTTGTATTTGTGTTTGTGCTACCCCATGCAGTGTGATGCGCAATTGCATGGCATCCCATGATCAGTTGGTGGTTTTTTGCCTCACAATACTGGATCAGGTCTTCCATCTCTGTTGATGGTGGTGGAGTAGATGCATCATAGGGTAGGTTGACCGAAGCGATGATTACCACTCCAGTTCCATTCCCCATGTTGTATTTTACTTTTACTGCTGTTAAATCTTTCTGACAAAACTCTAACAGCGGCAAGATGTCCTTTATTGCATAGATGCAAGTTCTGGGTCTCTCCGAGGTTTTATCGTAAATAATTTTTCCTCTAGTATCTCTTAGTCCAAGAATCTTATGGTTCACAGCCCAAGGTTCCTGGATCAGAGCTATGGAAGTTCCCCTTTTCAGCACATTTTGACAGAAGACAGCGGAGGTTACCTTACTCTGCTGGAGGTTTATCTGAAGTATCCGAAGATCAGACATTCTTTTTTCCCTTTGATGTATTCAGGGGTCTAATGTTGACTTGACCAAGCCCGAGGTATAATTTAAACCCTCAGTCCTGAATCAACCCCAGATCCACTTCACTCACTTTCAGCATTCTGGTGTGTCCCGCATTGGTCCTCGTGCTGTTGATAAGTCGCCACTCCTGAGTGTCCAGAATTGCATTCTGCGCTCCACGAGTTTTGATTATTTTGCCCGTTTCAACGGAGTAATAGATCTTGGGAGCAGACAGCAGATTTTTGGATGTGTTCATCAGGGCTCTTGCAACCCCGACGACAAGTTCCGCTCCGCTCCTAGGTCTGCTATTCGGGACGTTCTCCATGAGCCAGTTCATGGCTGTTATTCCTATGCACCGCACAACGAGGGCCCCCTGTCAAGGTGGCAACCCCGATTTTGTGGTCCCTCAACGAGCTCTTGGCTAATGAGGGTTTGTAGCATCGAGAGATGCACCTCTTCGGATTGTTTCTGAGTTAATTTGACCTCAGGATACCCCTGCAATGCAATGCACATCTTTGTTGTTGCGGCGGTTTCAGCAAAGGTATTAATTGCACTTGCCTGTTCCCCCTTTCTACGTTTTTTTGAGATATGTTTCGGGCTTGGAGTCCCATCCTCTGATCTCGACCTCTTTTGCTGTGGGTTTTCTAAGCGTTGATTTTCTGAGTTGGACCCCAGAGGTATCACTGTTCCTGAGAAAAACAAAGCTGTAGGGTTTTTTGTCTGGATATTCCTTTTTATCGGAGGAATCGGTTTCTCCTCAGCTCTGGCCTGCTCTTCAAGTCTCTGGAGTTTTTCGTCCTGACTTTCTGCTGGGCTTGATGCACCTACAGTTTTTTGTGTCTCGGCGAGGTTTGTTTGTGCAGCCTCGGTTGATCAACTTTTTGAGGGGAGTTGAGCCCCGGAGTTTTTATATTTTTTATTGTGTTTATCCATTTTGATCCAACGATAAAAATTGGGCCGTGTACTACCCCATCAGCCACTGGATGGGGAGGGCATTGATACAGTACAGTTTGCCAGTTGCTTCAAGGGGATTGTTTTTGACAGCATTTAACCCTGCTGCCCTAGCCTTCGGCTAGATCTCTTGGCACAATGCCTCGCACTGTAGCTTGGGTTTTGCATGGTTTTTTGGTCGTGCTTCTCAAGGCTATCCTGTCCGGCGTGGATATTTCTGCTAGTTACATAGTTACCGATGGTTTAGCATTGCTCTTCATCGATGCACTGAAGCTTCTCCACCAACTACAAGGTCCCACCATGCCTAGGAGAGGGTTATACTACTCTCTACATTTGTCAACTTTTCATATAAATCACACCAATAGCGGTCGATTTGTTTCACTGTTATTGGTTTCTCTACGAGAGAAGGATTCGAGAGAAAAGTCTTATTTTCTCGAAAACACTTTTCTCGTTTATCTAAATTTTTCCGTACAAAAGCTAGCGCTCGTATCTTTTCAAGGTTTCTCTGCTTAATAGGGAGCAGCGTACCCTTGTGGAGTGTGTGATATTGGTGCAATATTGGAACTTATATATATATATATATATATATATATATATATATATATATATACATATACATATATATATATATATATATATATATATATATATATATATATACATATATGTATATATATACATATATATAAATATATATATATATATATATATATATATATAAAGATTGATAATCATGTTTTTGGATTGATGTTTTAAATATTTTGTGCGGCATTCAAGTAGATTTGTAGATTTGAAAAAATGAAGGATAGTGTGTAGTGTATTCGAATAAAGACAAAAATGTGAGAGTGGAAAAGTTTTTATCTACAAATAGTATTGATATCCCAACAAAAACAAACAACAAGTTTTTTAACATACGTGAGAAAATGATTGGTATATATTTATTGCTTTAGTTTCTCAAGTGCTGAGTATTTCATATTTTACATCGTAAGTGGTCAGATTTTCTTACACTTAACATACAAAGAAATAAACTTGCCAAGAAAAATATGAAACTTCCACAGTAAATATATGCCAATCATTTTCTCATTTTTTTATCTCACGTAAATTTCACTACTATTGTAGGCCACTATTTTTGTTTTTGCTGGGATATGAATACTTCCTGTTTGCAGAAAACTTGGCCCCTCTCCGTTTTTTTTTTATCCGATATCATTACTTTCTACAAACTTTGTTTACAAGACACAAAAGTTTAATAAAATGAGATAGTAGTAAAAAAACTTTTTTGTAGAAATTTAAAACCAAAAAAAATAATTGTATGGACGAAAGTTATATTTAGTTTGGTAGAATATCATTAATAAATGACGTGTGATTTGATAATGTAACTATCCATGGACAGATAATGGAGTAGTATGGTATACAAATTTTATTGGTAAAATATAGAGTATTACAATAATAAAATAATAAAATAATAAAATAATAAAATAATAAAATAATAAAATAATAAAATAATAAAATAATAAAATAATAAAATAATAAAATAATAAAATAATAAAATAATAAAATAATAAAATAATAAAATAATAAAATAATAAAATAATAAAATAATAAAATAATAAAATAATAAAATAATAAAATAATAAAATAATAAAATAATAAAATAATAAAATAATAAAATAATAAAATAATAAAATAATAAAATAATAAAATAATAAAATAATAAAATAATAAAATAATAAAATAATAAAATAATAAAATAATAAAATAATAAAATAATAAAATAATAAAATAATAAAATAATAAAATAATAAAATAATAAAATAATAAAATAATAAAATAATAAAATAATAAAATAATAAAATAATAAAATAATAAAATAATAAAATAATAAAATAATAAAATAATAAAATAATAAAATAATAAAATAATAAAATAATAAAATAATAAAATAATAAAATAATAAAATAATATAATAATATAATAATATAATAATAAAATAATAAAATAATAAAATAATAAAATAATAAAATAATAAAATAATAAAATAATAAAATAATAAAATAATAAAATAATAAAATAATAAAATAATAAAATAATAAAATAATAAAATAATAAAATAATAAAATAATAAAATAATAAAATAATAAAATAATAAAATAATAAAATAATAAAATAATAAAATAATAAAATAATAAAATAATAAAATAATAAAATAATAAAATAATAAAATAATAAAATAATAAAATAATAAAATAATAAAATAATAAAATAATAAAATAATAAAATAATAAAATAATAAAATAATAAAATAATAAAATAATAAAATAATAAAATAATAAAATAATAAAATAATAAAATAATAAAATAATAAAATAATAAAATAATAAAATAATAAAATAATAAAATAATAAAATAATAAAATAATAAAATAATAAAATAATAAAATAATAAAATAATAAAATAATAAAATAATAAAATAATAAAATAATAAAATAATAAAATAATAAAATAATAAAATAATAAAATAATAAAATAATAAAATAATAAAATAATAAAATAATAAAATAATAAAATAATAAAATAATAAAATAATAAAATAATAAAATAATAAAATAATAAAATAATTAAATTATTAAATTATTAAATTATTAAATTATTAAATTATTAAATTATTAAATTATTAAATTATTAAATTATTAAATTATTAAATTATTAAATTATTAAATTATTAAATTATTAAATTATTAAATTATTAAATTATTAAATTATTAAATTATTAAATTATTAAATTATTAAATTATTAAATTATTAAATTATTAAATTATTAAATTATTAAATTATTAAATTATTAAATTATTAAATTATTAAATTATTAAATTATTAAATTATTAAATTATTAAATTATTAAATTATTAAATTATTAAATTATTAAATTATTAAATTATTAAATTATTAAATTATTAAATTATTAAATTATTAAATTATTAAATTATTAAATTATTAAATTATTAAATTATTAAATTATTAAATTATTAAATTATTAAATTATTAAATTATTAAATTATTAAATTATTAAATTATTAAATTATTAAATTATTAAATTATTAAATTATTAAATTATTAAATTATTAAATTATTAAATTATTAAATTATTAAATTATTAAATTATTAAATTATTAAATTATTAAATTATTAAATTATTAAATTATTAAATTATTAAATTATTAAATTATTAAATTATTAAATTATTAAATTATTAAATTATTAAATTATTAAATTATTAAATTATTAAATTATTAAATTATTAAATTATTAAATTATTAAATTATTAAATTATTAAATTATTAAATTATTAAATTATTAAATTATTAAATTATTAAATTATTAAATTATTAAATTATTAAATTATTAAATTATTAAATTATTAAATTATTAAATTATTAAATTATTAAATTATTAAATTATTAAATTATTAAATTATTAAATTATTAAATTATTAAATTATTAAATTATTAAATTATTAAATTATTAAATTATTAAATTATTAAATTATTAAATTATTAAATTATTAAATTATTAAATTATTAAATTATTAAATTATTAAATTATTAAATTATTAAATTATTAAATTATTAAATTATTAAATTATTAAATTATTAAATTATTAAATTATTAAATTATTAAATTATTAAATTATTAAATTATTAAATTATTAAATTATTAAATTATTAAATTATTAAATTATTAAATTATTAAATTATTAAATTATTAAATTATTAAATTATTAAATTATTAAATTATTAAATTATTAAATTATTAAATTATTAAATTATTAAATTATTAAATTATTAAATTATTAAATTATTAAATTATTAAATTATTAAATTATTAAATTATTAAATTATTAAATTATTAAATTATTAAATTATTAAATTATTAAATTATTAAATTATTAAATTATTAAATTATTAAATTATTAAATTATTAAATTATTAAATTATTAAATTATTAAATTATTAAATTATTAAATTATTAAATTATTAAATTATTAAATTATTAAATTATTAAATTATTAAATTATTAAATTATTAAATTATTAAATTATTAAATTATTAAATTATTAAATTATTAAATTATTAAATTATTAAATTATTAAATTATTAAATTATTAAATTATTAAATTATTAAATTATTAAATTATTAAATTATTAAATTATTAAATTATTAAATTATTAAATTATTAAATTATTAAATTATTAAATTATTAAATTATTAAATTATTAAATTATTAAATTATTAAATTATTAAATTATTAAATTATTAAATTATTAAATTATTAAATTATTAAATTATTAAATTATTAAATTATTAAATTATTAAATTATTAAATTATTAAATTATTAAATTATTAAATTATTAAATTATTAAATTATTAAATTATTAAATTATTAAATTATTAAATTATTAAATTATTAAATTATTAAATTATTAAATTATTAAATTATTAAATTATTAAATTATTAAATTATTAAATTATTAAATTATTAAATTATTAAATTATTAAATTATTAAATTATTAAATTATTAAATTATTAAATTATTAAATTATTAAATTATTAAATTATTAAATTATTAAATTATTAAATTATTAAATTATTAAATTATTAAATTATTAAATTATTAAATTATTAAATTATTAAATTATTAAATTATTAAATTATTAAATTATTAAATTATTAAATTATTAAATTATTAAATTATTAAATTATTAAATTATTAAATTATTAAATTATTAAATTATTAAATTATTAAATTATTAAATTATTAAATTATTAAATTATTAAATTATTAAATTATTAAATTATTAAATTATTAAATTATTAAATTATTAAATTATTAAATTATTAAATTATTAAATTATTAAATTATTAAATTATTAAATTATTAAATTATTAAATTATTAAATTATTAAATTATTAAATTATTAAATTATTAAATTATTAAATTATTAAATTATTAAATTATTAAATTATTAAATTATTAAATTATTAAATTATTAAATTATTAAATTATTAAATTATTAAATTATTAAATTATTAAATTATTAAATTATTAAATTATTAAATTATTAAATTATTAAATTATTAAATTATTAAATTATTAAATTATTAAATTATTAAATTATTAAATTATTAAATTATTAAATTATTAAATTATTAAATTATTAAATTATTAAATTATTAAATTATTAAATTATTAAATTATTAAATTATTAAATTATTAAATTATTAAATTATTAAATTATTAAATTATTAAATTATTAAATTATTAAATTATTAAATTATTAAATTATTAAATTATTAAATTATTAAATTATTAAATTATTAAATTATTAAATTATTAAATTATTAAATTATTAAATTATTAAATTATTAAATTATTAAATTATTAAATTATTAAATTATTAAATTATTAAATTATTAAATTATTAAATTATTAAATTATTAAATTATTAAATTATTAAATTATTAAATTATTAAATTATTAAATTATTAAATTATTAAATTATTAAATTATTAAATTATTAAATTATTAAATTATTAAATTATTAAATTATTAAATTATTAAATTATTAAATTATTAAATTATTAAATTATTAAATTATTAAATTATTAAATTATTAAATTATTAAATTATTAAATTATTAAATTATTAAATTATTAAATTATTAAATTATTAAATTATTAAATTATTAAATTATTAAATTATTAAATTATTAAATTATTAAATTATTAAATTATTAAATTATTAAATTATTAAATTATTAAATTATTAAATTATTAAATTATTAAATTATTAAATTATTAAATTATTAAATTATTAAATTATTAAATTATTAAATTATTAAATTATTAAATTATTAAATTATTAAATTATTAAATTATTAAATTATTAAATTATTAAATTATTAAATTATTAAATTATTAAATTATTAAATTATTAAATTATTAAATTATTAAATTATTAAATTATTAAATTATTAAATTATTAAATTATTAAATTATTAAATTATTAAATTATTAAATTATTAAATTATTAAATTATTAAATTATTAAATTATTAAATTATTAAATTATTAAATTATTAAATTATTAAATTATTAAATTATTAAATTATTAAATTATTAAATTATTAAATTATTAAATTATTAAATTATTAAATTATTAAATTATTAAATTATTAAATTATTAAATTATTAAATTATTAAATTATTAAATTATTAAATTATTAAATTATTAAATTATTAAATTATTAAATTATTAAATTATTAAATTATTAAATTATTAAATTATTAAATTATTAAATTATTAAATTATTAAATTATTAAATTATTAAATTATTAAATTATTAAATTATTAAATTATTAAATTATTAAATTATTAAATTATTAAATTATTAAATTATTAAATTATTAAATTATTAAATTATTAAATTATTAAATTATTAAATTATTAAATTATTAAATTATTAAATTATTAAATTATTAAATTATTAAATTATTAAATTATTAAATTATTAAATTATTAAATTATTAAATTATTAAATTATTAAATTATTAAATTATTAAATTATTAAATTATTAAATTATTAAATTATTAAATTATTAAATTATTAAATTATTAAATTATTAAATTATTAAATTATTAAATTATTAAATTATTAAATTATTAAATTATTAAATTATTAAATTATTAAATTATTAAATTATTAAATTATTAAATTATTAAATTATTAAATTATTAAATTATTAAATTATTAAATAATTAAATAATTAAATAATTAAATAATTAAATAATTAAATAATTAAATAATTAAATAATTAAATAATTAAATAATTAAATAATTAAATAATTAAATAATTAAATAATTAAATAATTAAATAATTAAATAATTAAATAATTAAATAATTAAATAATTAAATAATTAAATAATTAAATAATTAAATAATTAAATAATTAAATAATTAAATAATTAAATAATTAAATAATTAAATAATTAAATAATTAAATAATTAAATAATTAAATAATTAAATAATTAAATAATTAAATAATTAAATAATTAAATAATTAAATAATTAAATAATTAAATAATTAAATAATTAAATAATTAAATAATTAAATAATTAAATAATTAAATAATTAAATAATTAAATAATTAAATAATTAAATAATTAAATAATTAAATAATTAAATAATTAAATAATTAAATAATTAAATAATTAAATAATTAAATAATTAAATAATTAAATAATTAAATAATTAAATAATTAAATAATTAAATAATTAAATAATTAAATAATTAAATAATTAAATAATTAAATAATTAAATAATTAAATAATTAAATAATTAAATAATTAAATAATTAAATAATTAAATAATTAAATAATTAAATAATTAAATAATTAAATAATTAAATAATTAAATAATTAAATAATTAAATAATTAAATAATTAAATAATTAAATAATTAAATAATTAAATAATTAAATAATTAAATAATTAAATAATTAAATAATTAAATAATTAAATAATTAAATAATTAAATAATTAAATAATTAAATAATTAAATAATTAAATAATAATAATATAAAATAAAATAATAATGATATAAATAGGGGGATATATATAATTAGATTGTACTGAAATCAGGTACAATCGACGTCATGTGGCACAGAGAATTTGTCTCTGAAAAGCGTCTCATGTGGGTCGAATCAGCCCAGTGCGTTCATCTCCGGAAAAGGGTTTTCACGGGAGCTTTGGAAGTAGGATGAGGCTGTGGATTAAGTGAATTCGATAAGAGTGGGGTGCATGGTTTCTAGGTTAAGAATTTTGGTGGAATATCTGATTGGTTTCTTCGAAATAACTTCAAGACATCGGTTACAGAATTGTTGCATTTCTTCAAGTTGCGAGACTGCCACGTGTACCTAGATGGGAACGTTAGTATAGAGCAAATGCATGACTAATCAAGTCGATCTTGAGGCATTCGTTTAACTTATTCTTTGATTTGAGCAATGGGTATAATCTAGAAAGGGCTGCGTTTCGCAGGGCAAAACTGTTAGAGACGTTCTTTGTCCAATTAAACTGTCTTTGCAGGGATACACCCAAGTACTCATCGTTTTGAGTATGATCCATTTCAATTTTGCTTGCGAGAAAATAGGATTGGCTGAGTTTTGACAGGGTTGATTTTAATTTTTCATAACTTGAAGTAAGTTTCAAACATAGATAATCGGTAGTAATTGTTCCTTCGGAATATCATTTATGTAATAAAGAAAGAGTCGGGGTCCATGTTTGGAGCCTCTTGGCACGCCGGGCTCGACACGGTACTGGTTAGGTGTACTTTAAGAGAGATGAATTGGAATTTACGGTTAGATAAATAAAAATCATCAGGAATTTGAGGATGTAGACGGATATATTGTGTTGGGTGAGTTTATGGATAAGTGCATCGTGCTATACTGTGACAAAAGCTTTTTCGATGTCCAAAACAATATGCTTTTGGATTTATTCCATTCAAATCCGGTAGCAATGTGGTCAGCGAGTCTGTGAAATTGGCCCAGTGTTGAATGGTTCGATTTGAACCCAAACTGTTGGGGAATTATCTGTCTATGGATGTTTTCATGCGACTGCCACCTATTCCAAACTACTCTCCCCAAGACCTTACTGAGAGATGGCAGCAAGCTGTTGGGTCGGTAGTTCAAAAGCAAGTTCAGTTGCATTCCCGGCTTCGAAAGTGTAAAACTTTAGCAGATTTCCAAAGTTTAGGAAAATAACCAAGCCTCAACAATGCAGTATAGAAATAACCAAGCTACACAAACCGTCTTTCGACGAAGACAGCGTTGGTTATTCCATCATCATCAAGAGCCATCCTACAAGAAACTTCCGGGGGTGATACGCATTCGACATCGCTTGGGTTAACAACGGAAGATGGAATATTTTTAGAGGATTCGAACGCCAGTTGGGCCGTCTCCTCTTCGTGATATTCGTTGCCGTCAGTTTAACTGTGCGTCTTGGAGAAGATGTCAGCTAGAAGCTAGGATTTGTCGGAATCTGAGTACAAGTATCCAATTACCGAAAGAAGAGGAGGAAGTCGGGCAGAACACTTGCGCAAACTCTTTGGAAAAGCGTTTGCGCAAGCATTCAAACGTTTCGTAAAGCAATTTTCCAAACGTTGTTGTCACGAATGGTCAGAGCGTAAATCCTCTCATCCCACATTTCATCTCTGGTGCGCATGAACCAATCGCGTGACCTTATAATGCTTTAATTCCGACATTCTTAAAGATAGACCTGTTGGTAGCTGCGACGTTCTCCAAGAGTTCACTTACTTCCGAGTCTATTTGGGCGACGGATTTGATCTGTGGAGTGATCAACGTTTCAGCATTTAGATACTCTTTGAATAATTTACAATCCGCTTCGTTTTACCGAGGGTGTACGTGACAGGGCGATGTCGCTGTGCATATCCAAGTGAACATCTAGATCCGATAGAAGGTCACAGTTCTTAAGTAGCGCAAGGTCTATGATTTGAGGGGATATCGAGGCAGCATCGTGGTAAAAGGTTCGTTCCTGCGGGTAGGCAACGATGAAGTTGCGTTTGAGGGAATATGCGAAGAAAGCACGCCCGTTGAAATTGTTTGATATGCAGGTTCAGGGAATGTGACGAGCATTGATATCGCCCATGATCATGACGTATTCACGAGTTCTTATAACGCCATCGATATCCTCTCCCTGTAGGCGTCTATTTGTGGGCTTATATAAAGATGTAACATTATAGTTACCACAATCAGCCGAGATAATACCACCATTTCGGGTAGCACGGTTGTGGCGTTGAGATACCCGTTAGGTGTGATACCCGGGGAGTCAAAGTTTCATATTTGGCTCTAACCATGGCTCGCAGATGGATGAAAGATGAATTTTATGTTGCTGGAGGAATGAGTGAAGCACGGGAAGTTTGCGTCGGACGCATTTGGAATTCCATTGCAAAAATCGGATTTGGAACTTTTGAAAGGTTTGGGAGGGTTGGAATGCAGTTTTCGAACAAATGGGCAGCCATTTTGAAAAACAAAAGAAGGTTTGTGACATTCGTTGAACAATGTTTCCATTTATTTTCTGCCTCAATCCTGTGCAGGAGAAGTTCCATGAATTTAGGTCAGGCTTGGATCCACCATCAGTCTTCACGCGACGTGGAGGTGTTAATGAGACCATCAGATCCTCGGCTATGAATGGGTTTGTGGGGGAAAGGGTTGTGTTAAACCAAACGTCGATTATCTGTTCCGATATTTTTCTATTTGTCCACGTGTTCGCTTTGGGTAGTAGGACAGGGACGAATCGTTTGGCTGGTATTGGTGCTGGATCTGACGTCTTCATCCTTTGCGCTTTTTTCTATGAAAGGGAGCCGGAAAACCTCTGATCAAGGACCATGGTTGTTTTTTGGGGGCAGTCTTTGAGTCCACATACTACTAGCGCACGAGCAGTTCATGGATGGATGGGAAGCGTTGTAATTGCAACACTACGCCAGCCCCGCCCGCGGAATTTTATACAGCTGTGAATTGTAGTTACTACCGCACTTTACACAGTGCCCGTACTTATGGCAGCGATAGCACAGTCCAGATTCCCGACTAAGGAAATAAGGGAATAAGGCGGACTTACGGATCATTTACAAAGTGTTGGATAGATACGCGCACGCCACATATTCATCCCAAGTTGAGGACGCTTTGAGCTTGCGTCCCTTCTCAAATCTTACGAGACGAGTCACGCGAACGCTCTTGTCTCCTGCTTTCGCCAATAGCATGACTGTAGTTGGTTTAAGGCCCTGCTTTCTCACCTGTTCAACCACCATCTCTTCAGTATTGTTTCGTGGACCATGAGTTTCAGTTCGTGATCTTTCTTTGTTCCATGGGAATGGAATGGGATTTGAATTTCTTCCAATCTCCCTTTACACCGTTGATAATCGCTGAACGATTCACAATGGGCAGAGATGATGGAGTGCCTGGGCCACTTTCAACCAAACGTCCTCTTCGTTTCTGATTCGAAACGCTGGTGAAGTCCATGAGTTCTGATATTGTTGATGTTGGTACTGTTGACGCTGAGGCTGTTTTTAGTGCCAATGCTGTTGATGATGATGGTGTAGATGCTGATAACGTTGATGTTGATGCTGGTACTGTTTTTGATTATTCTGGTGTTGTGGTCGCTGGTCGCCTCGATGTTGATGGAATTGCAATTACCTTCGGCTTTGTGGCCACGGCCACATGGTGATTTTCATATCTAAATTAATCTCCAACCAGGAATTCAGAAAAACAGTTTTTATGATTTTGTTAAATGAAAAGAAAGCCTGAGCCAGGCAAATATTCTATTTATACTTTACTGACGCAAAAACAATTATTGCCTAGGTTTAGTTTGAGTTTTTAGAACTCAGAATAAATCCAACAACGTGATGATCAAATTTGGGAAAAACACAAGTGGTAAACATAAAGTGGTAAAAATTCACTAAACAGATGTTATCTAAGTAACATTAAAATCGTGAATTGATAAGAGAGTCTAACATTAAATATTAAACTATATTAAATAAAAACTACCATGTAAAAAAAAATACAGACGAATTGAAAACCATCTTCCTTTTTGAAGTCGGGTTAAAAATACTTGACATTAGATAAACACTCTAGTTACTGTAGTTACTGTATGTTAGTCCGTGGCTGACCAAAATATCGATTTTAGGATCAAATCTTGTAAGCTGTAATGTTGAAACTTGTTACTTTCCGTCCGAAGGTGGGTCTGACGATACTTTTGAAATTTTAGCTTCGTAGCTTTTTCGTTCCTGAGATACAGAGTCTACATACCGTCTTTAATTATTCCTGAAATACATAGTACCGGTAACATTAAACTTAGTGTAATGCACTACCGTGCTATTTGTTTAATTTTTCTTTGGACCACGATGTTTTTCTTGTTGATATTTATCTTTTTAATTGGAAATAAAAAGATAAATAATAAAAGTTGCAAAAATCCAAAGTTTTGCCGTCAGATTATTCAATTATCTGGAAATTTACCACCTGTGTACAGGTAATTTAAAAATGATGTATATAAAAATTTCTTAGATGTATATAAAAATTAACTGCCCCAGAAATATTGTCATTTTTGACTGATCAAGGATAAACATAAGTACTTATGGCAGGTTTTATGTTTAGTTATTTGCCACCTGCTTGGTGGCTCGAGTTTATTAGATAGTCAGATTATGTTAACGACACCCCGTAAAGTACGATCTACAGTCTTCATGAAAGTGGCTGATAAAATTTCATCATGTGGTCATTGTTTTCATGTCAATCAAAAAGCCAACTACCTACAGGAAATTGAATATTCCGTCATAACTCTAGGTGGTAATTGGTCAACAATTAATGTTATACTCCCAGCTATATCAAATTAAACAAACAAAAATAATGAAGAAAATGAAACTATATTTATTGCAAAAATATTTTACAAAAACACAAGTATTCTAAATCTTAGAATAAGCAGTGCAATACATTGATGGGCACTGCCTACTCTACAGACTAGCCGCGCTCTCCAGGTAGATTTGTATACTCTGAGTGAGAGTGAGCGAGAGTGGTCTGTTTCGAAGTGAGACGGTCGATGTTTAAATACCGTGGCCAACCAAAAACTGCAATACAAAAATTACGAAGCAAACAAAAATTTATTCGTTTTCGATTATTAAATTTTGCATGCATTTTGATAAATTTTTAATATCCGGAATAAACGTATTTGTGGATATTCGCATTATATTTTCTAAATGTTTATCGGTAAGGGAATTTCGCGAATCTGAATTTATATGATATAAGAAGATGCGAAACAACTACTAAGTTTTTCATTTATTTATTTTTCGGATATTTAAACGAAGATAGGTTCTCTGCGACGATTTCCCAAATACTTTCCGTGTACGTGTTCACGGCTCCTAAGAAACTATCATTTGCTGGAAGGGTAATCATTTCGTTTAATAACGCGCAATCATCGGAATCCGGAAATAATTGGTAGGCACCCTATATTTAAACATCGTTCGTCTCAGTTCGAAACATACCTCTCTTGCTCACTCTCACTCAGAGTATACAAATCTACCTGTTCCCTTCCTCAGCATTACGAACAATAGATACTCTGCGAAAGTCAAACTATGCCCAGCACTAATAAGAAAATCTAAGATACAGATTATGTAGATTAAGATATACACTATGCCCAGCACTAATGTCATGTTTAGTTTTCTGGTATGAAGTTTATAAATAATCATGTAATAAAATATATATTTTGTCGTATTATCTTCCTCTAAGATTTTCATTAAAGCATTATTATATTGAATGACTAACATAACTATTTTGTCGGAGAGTAAACTGAAAATTTGCCGTGTTGGATTATGTCTGACTAGTATTTGAGTTGTCAAGATACAACATGTTGTTGTCACGAAACAACTTGTGTGTTTGATTACGCAAATTGGAGCTTTTGTTTATTTTTAAATGTTACAATAAATTTACTTGCCGAATAGTTAACAAATATCTTGTTCTTTATTTATTAAATCCAAAATTTTATTCCAACGGATAGAATCAGCTTGAGTAGTCATTGTTATGACGTAAAAAATAAAAGGAATATATCTAACTGGCCACATCACTAATTATTTACAAATGAATATTTACAAATGAAAACAAACAATGAGGATGCAACATCTTTTTTAAAAATTTTTAATTATTGATATAAAAGTTATCAAAAAACAAAAGAAAATAATAACTTCACTTGAATTTTTAGCTCAAGAACACACATACAAAATTTCAACTCCCTATCTCTTTTCGTTTTTGGGTTATCGTGTTCACAGGCAGGCAATCGGACGGACGGACCTAGACAAAAATGATTGGTACCTATGGCAAACATTAATATCTGCGATCAATATATGCCGCTTGAAATTTTTTAGTTTAATCACGTAATATACCTTGTGTATTACATATACTGGGTATAATGAGTCATGTATATGTTTTATTTTTTTAACTTATAAAAATTTGTTTCTTTTATTGGGTTCTGTTCCCAAAACTTTTTTGTCCTGTAGATCCCGTGCTAATTTTTTGTTTTTCGTAGAGCCTGCTAATATTGAATCTTTACAAATTTATCAACTTCAAACATGTTTTTTTCGGCTGTCACAGAGCTACTTACGACAGAATTTTCAGTAGAGAGGAAACTTTTAAAAGAAGAAAACATGTTAAGTATTGTATTAATATTTAATCGTTAACTACATGATCCAAAATTTACTTCATATTAACTCCTTGTTTTTCTTCGATTATTTGCAACACAGTTAATTTATTATTATTTATTGAAATTTTCGATAATTTTACTGAATCTCACTGCAGGACAAAATCCTATTTCGTCAAACAGCCAACACTATTTATGTGTGACAATTGTATTTATATTTGGCTAAATAAACAAGGCAAAGTTCTGGTACACGTCTGGACAAAGATTGTAACCGTGCAACGCCTTGCTACTGGTATCAAATTTGCAAGTTATTACAAATTAAAGTGTCCACACAACTAATATGCGCCTACTTACACAATTTTATGCTATTTCTTTACCTTTTATAAGTAAGTGTCATGTATGTACATAGGTAAAATTTGTGTTAGGCGCATTATGCTATTTGCGAAGCGCCTAAATTTTGGTGATGATCTATCTAAATTGAATCCACTCACGTTGATCCTCATACACACACCCATGCGCCACCTCATTTTGTTCTCACAAATTTTGTTTTCGCTCATGTGGACCTCTTGTAGGCCGGAGTCAACCCCTGTGACTTCATATGGACCACTTTGAAAACTCTTGATCTAACTTGCCTTCATAAAAGTTGTTTCAATCATTACTGACGTGTTATATAAACAGTTAATCAGTTTAAAATTTACACTGTTTCTATTGTTTTTAAATCAATATGACGTCTGGATCTGAGTTGCGCTACAGTGTGAAGTATTAAATTTTTTTATGCTAAGAACTTTATTCAATGAGAGATGGTAGTTTAGAAATTACGTATCATCCTCTGTTTGGTCTAAATTTAACATATTTTACTATTGTCAAGGTATAAATCAAAGTTTTTCAAATTAAAAAAGATAAAAATTATAAAGAGACGGAAAAAAATAGCATAAGACGACGGACGATTATACCAACGCGTAAGAAATTGCACTATTATCTTATACTTCCGGGAACCTATACCTATATGGTAAAGGTTAATTAAATCAATATCTTTACTCATTCAGTCAAAGTGTGGCGGTTGGAAATATACTGAGTTATTAATTATATTCCTGACTCTTGAAATATTTCCAAAATTTGGCAAAACCTGTAACGTCATTTGAAACGTCTTAGTCATTATTAAGTGTAGATGAAACAGTATAAATAAGAATCAATAAAACATTATGGTAATAACCCATATATACCGAATTTCATTCAATTATATCCATCACGAAATTTTGTGATGATGTCACGCCATTATTATTGTAGGTAGGGTAACGTACAATACAAAAACATTATCTTATTTGAATGATTACTCTGTGTCTTGAAATGACATACAATATACATAAATTCATAAGCACCATTAATATTACTTTATTTCCGACGTGCTAGAAGTTAAAGAATATTATTATTCAAGCAAAAATCATTTATTTTCAATCTCATAGCTCGGTAGTGCTTTGGGAGAAGTTTAAGCATAGACGCCTCTCCTTCCATGTTTTACACGAAAGATTAAAACGTTTTTTAGGTCTGCGTACTCCAGGAACCAAAAAAGCTATAAAGTTCAAATTTACAACGTAGCGTGAGACCCACAATTTGGCGGTATGCTTCAAATTTTAGATTCAACATTAGTTTAGAGTTTTAACAGTTTCCAAGATATTTAACCCTAAAGATAGACATTTTGGTCACTCATTCATCATTCATATTCTAGGGTAGGTACTTCCAGCTATCCTAGAAAGTTGATTTTTGTTGAAAGACAGGTCTTTCAACCCAGAAAAGTCTACAAACAGGAAATTTCCCTCCGGTTTTCATATTTTAACTGGCAAGTTTTTTTTCTTAGTATATTATACCCTACACCTTAGAAACCCTATACGACCGTTATACCCAACACGATAAATTTATACTAATCATTTGCATACTTTTGATAAATAACTTTATCCTCGTTAAAATCATACCAAAGAGAGTCTCTCGGAATAAAATAACACCAATAATTTTCTTACTTTTGGTCCTTTGGTCCTCACGTATGTTTCACTATACTCTTGTAAGTGAACATTTTAGTTTTTTCTGATAAATCTATACTTTTTGAGAAAACTAATGAGAAAACTAGACTTCTTTCACATTTTTCATATTTATGTAGGTAATAAATAAGATTATTTTTGTGAAGTGGATATTAAAAATATATAAAGTTTTCATGTCTATTTGAAAACTTGTATCGTTTTTTCTTACCCTTTTTTTCAACCGAATGTCGAAGAAAGTCGGAGTAAAAACTAATGTAAAGCTTAAGAGTATAAATCGCTAACGCTTCGTATCGCCTATCACAATTAGTCCTATCACCATTCGAATAAACTAGTCGAAAGTTTTATTGCCTATCTAATTATTATTATCTAATTCCACGTACTTTGTATTCTTCTCTTTATTTCCTTGCTTGTGCATGCCTTAAAGGAAATCAAATGTCCCAAGTAGATGTAATCTTCAACTATATTAGGGGAGTTGAATTTAGTAGCATTTCTATTTTTTCCCCATTTGTCATAATTTTAGTCGTTTCTTGGTTGATTTCCAGGCCTGCTGTATTGCTTTGGAAGTTAAGGGTTTCTATCATATACTGTAGTTCATCTGGATCTTCCGAAAGCAACACTAAGTCGTCCGCAAATCTTAAATGTGATAAGTATTCACCGTATATTTTTAAGCCCAAATTTTGCCAGTTTAGTGATCTGAAAATTTGTTCAAGAACCGCTATTAATAGTTTTGGAGAGAGAGGTTATCCTTGTTTTACTCCCCGTTCGATATTGAATGGTTGGCCAGGTGCTTCTAGTTTGATTCGAGCTGTGCTCTTTTTGTATATTTCTTTTATTACGTCAATGTAATCACTATTAATTCCTTGTGCCAATAGAGCGTGCCAAATTGAATCATGGGAAATAGAGTCGAACGCCTTCGAGTAGTCAATAAAACACATATGCAGTGGTTTGTTGTATTTATTGTATTTTTCGATGATATTTTTTTATGTGTGTATGTGATCTATTGTCGAAAAGTTCTTCCTGAAGCCTGCTTGTTCAATTGGCTGATTTTCGTCAATGATTTTTGTCAAACGCTGTAGTAGAGTTTAATTAATTTAGTCGTGCATAATTTGTAAAGACATGGTATAAGGCTTATAGGTCTATAATTTGATATCAGTCTAGCATATTTTTAAATAATAAGACTATATCTGAACAGGTCCATTGGTTGGGTATTTCTTTCTTTTCCAAAATAAGATTAAATAATTTAGTAAGTAGTTTTGAAGTACATCTATGCCAACTTTAATCATTTCATTGATTATGCCATCCGGGCCTTGACTTCTTCCAGACTTTAATCCTTTTATTGAGAATTCAATTTCATTTTGGGAGGAAGTTGGTGCTGTGTCAGAGTTCAAAGCTTGACAGGAAAGGGTTTCTTCGTTGTTATAGTCTAATTTTTTATATAAGTTTTTGTAGTATTGAGTTGCCACTTGTATAAGACTGTCTCTGTTTGTAACCGTTGCGCCTGATTCATTCTGTAATTGGGTCATGAGTTGTTTTGACATATTTAATCCTTGATACGCTTTTTTTACTGCTCCTGTGCCTACTAAAGATTCTTTTATCGTGTTTACCATGGTTCTTGTATGTAGCGTTTTATTTTACTGTAAATTGTTTTGTATAACTTACTTAACAAATTCTTCTCCTGTCTGGTTTTGTTTCTTTTGGTTTTTAAAATATGTTTTTGGTTTTTGAGCTCTCTGATTTCTTTTGTTATAACAGCGTGCTTTCTGTTCTGTTTGTTAGAAACATCTGCGCATTTTAAACTTTTAAGAATAATTTTTTCTATTGCGTTGTATGTATCTTGAACCGAATCGTTTGCGTGGACTTCAGAGTTACACATTTCATTTTGAAACGTTTTAAGATCTATGTATTTATTTGCTTTATTTTTGTAATGAGCACGTATTCGTTCGCTGGTTTTGATATTGAAAGTAGCTCTCACTAAGCGATGGTCACTAGGATGTTTGAGATTGTTAATGACGCTTATATTTTCTACCATTCGTAGTGTATTTAA
Organism: Nineta flava; assembly: GCA_963920215.1. NCBI lineage: Eukaryota > Metazoa > Arthropoda > Insecta > Neuroptera > Chrysopidae > Nineta > Nineta flava. The sequence continues at coordinate 63,143,750 of OY986042.1, forward strand.
TGCAATAAAATCGATTTCGTTTTTCACTGAGCAGTCAGGCGACATCCACGTCCATCTAAGTTTAAGTGATTTTTTGTACATAGTATTTATTATTTTCAGCCTATTCTCATAAAAAAAATCTATAAACATTTCGCCTCTCTGATGTCTTTTTCCATAGCCATACTTTCCCATCACAAAGTTCTCATATGGACTCGGCATTCCTATTTTTGCGTTCTTATCTCCTAAGAATATTACTTTATCCGTGGCTTTTTCCATTGTTTTCTGAAGATTTGAGTAAAATGATTGTATTATAATGTCATCTGCGTTTTCAGTCGGCGCGTAAACTTGAATAATCGTAAACGATTGTTCAAATATTTTTACTTGAATTGCAACCATTCTCTCTGTTATACTAATAAAAATCTTGGACTATAATGTGCTTTTGTTTTTTAACTATAAAGCCTACTCAACTTTACTTTCGCCATAGTAGTAAAGTAGGTAATTGCCTCTGTCCTCTATGCCATAGCCATTTCGTCGTATTTCTGCGATTCCTATGATATCGCATTTTCTTGCGGAAATCACGTATTCTAGTTCTACAATTCTTATTTCATTTACGAGCGAGATCTCACGTAAAGGTTGCTATACAGACTTTTTTTGTAATTGGAGGGTTAGAGTCTATTGCCCCCTCGGTGACAAGCCGTTCTGGGGGAGTTATGTGTGTTCTTTTATTCTTTGTTCGTTTACCAAATTCTTAGTGGTCCTCTTAGTTGTAGTTTTTACTATTATTTTATTGCTAAATATTTTGTGTTGGAGTTCTTGTTCTTGTTGAGTTCGTTGGAATTACATTGGAATTCGAATTGCTTCTAGGGCGAGTAAAAATTTCAGCCATGGTTTCTTTTTTTGAGTTATCTTCTTTTGGTTTTTTCGTTTGGTTGGCAATTTTGAAAAAATTTTGGATCGTCTTGAGCTTTGGGATTTTCAGAATTTAGAAGGAGTTCGTTGGATGGTTTTCGTTTCTTTACTCTCGATTCGTTTAGATTCGTTGAATTTTGTACCTTATGTTCTTCTACCATTAAGTTTGTATGTTCTTTTACTACTAACTCATCATATTTAATAAAAGCGAAAAATCCTTCAGCTCGTAAGTTTAACATTTTTGGTTTTAACTCGTTTCTCTTTTGCATTACTTTTTTCGGCAAGTCTTCTGTAATGTATATATCTTTTTGCAAGTTTCTTTTGTTCTTTAGGGTAGTTATTTTTTTATTCTGTGTTGTGAAACCCATCTTGATTGGTCTGCATTTATTTTCTATTTTTTCCCCATTCTTTGCATGAAGCTGATTTCAGATTTATTGCAAGCGACTTGAACATATTTATCAAAATTTCATGAACTGTAGTTTCCAAGGGGAAATAACTAGTTTCGGTTTCAGGTATACCATGAATTAGTATGTTATTTCGACGCAATTCTCGCTCTATTGAGTCAATTCTTTTCTCTTGTTCTTTTACTTCAACTTTGATTTCATCCACTTGTTCGTTAAAGTTTTTAAATTTTTCATCAATGTTTTGGTTAACGTTTTCTATTTTTTCATTTAGATCGTTATGCATGTTTCTCAATTCAATTATTAGATCTTTAAGTTTAATTTCTGTACTCATTGTATTTTCAAATTCAGTAATTTGGTTCATTAACTAACTATTTAATTCAAAATTAAAAGTTTCAAATGATAAATACAATTAAATACAATTTATCTTTACTTTTGTTATGAAAGTTTAAACACAGTAGTTAGCTTTTGTTCGAATTATTTGTATTTACTAAATAATACACTAATTGTATGGTACCATGCACGCACTTGAATTTGTTTTTTATTTAATAATTTATTTACTGATCTATTCACTATGCACAATATAAAATAATTGCCTTTTAATTTTTATTTTATTTAACAAAAATAAGCAATACCAAGAGTAAGGATCGAACACGAACACAGTGTCAAAAGCCTTATTTATGATCTAGTGCTTTAACCAACTGAACTACAAACCTACTTACTACAATATAGGAGTTTTTAGTTTCAATGTGTTTTAATTAGAATGAATATTGTATTATTATTATTAAATGGCCGATGAGAGAAAAAAATAAACTGATGATAGTTTAATTATTTTTTTATGTATTTAGAGTTACTCACGAATATATAACACTTATTAATATAATGACGCTTTAAACACAGATATCATTCGCACAATATAGTTCACTAATTATTTATTAATTATATTATTAAACTGAATTTATAAATTACTTTTAGCACAAATAATGACACGTCTATAGGTCTAAGCTGATCGTAAGAATCTTCAAGAGCAAGGAATTATTAATTGGTTTGTCTTTTTGATAATAAATGCTTGATGGAAAATCTTCAAAAATAACAGCCAAAATTTTAGTAGTAGTTTTATTTCATATATGGTAAAACAACATTTCGTCGTACAAATCGGTATAGATTGCAACCTGGATAGAATTTCCACTTTGGAGTACTTGCGGTACAAAAAATAGTTTAGTCAAGTTAAAACAATTAGTTTAGAAAGTGAACTGTGTCTTGCTTTTCGGTATCTGGTTACCTTAAGTGCAATATACATGTCGCCAGGGTACTCTTCGTATCCACAAACTATAGTATATTACAATACAAATTGGTTGAAATGTTTATAAATTATCCTTTTATTTCATATTTTTATCATTCAAGGTTTCAGCCTTGAATATACCAAGATATGTTACTTTATTTCAACAAAATCTTCAAACTTAGTACAAACATATTGAAACTCGGATTTTTAAATAAATAAAAATTACCTATTTTTAGAAATGATAATTATTTTCGGTTACTTTGAGGGTAATAACTATATTAGTAAATAAAGTTTTTAAGTTCACCCGTATAGTTTGTCTTTTTGAATTTAATACTCTCTGAGATATGTTATGAAACTGTATGACAAGCATACAGTTCCCAATGTCGTGAATGGCATCTTTTCTTCTAATGTATTCGATAATGTCATAATTGTGATCGATCAATAAGGATAACAATCCTATTAAAGAAAATGAAGCTTTTATACAAGCTTAGTTTTTAAGCTTTTGACTGCCTGCCGTTTTGAAATTAACACTGAATCATACAAAATTTATATTTTCCTAGATTGGTTTGTCAGGCAACTTTTGAATTGAATTGCGTGACACTGAATAAAAAAAGCTCATGGAATGTCTTAAGAAGAAATTATGAAGCTGTAGTGAAATTGAATTGGAATTGGCAGAATCTCTTTGAGGAGGTGAAGCCACTAGTTAATAGAAAATATGCAACAAAGTTGTCCTGTCTGTATAAATTCCCATTGTTAAACTCAAAATCACACTTTTAGCGATATTTGACTAGAAAGTTTAGTTGGAAGTAAAATCTGCAGCTATTTGAGATGTTTTGTACTTAATGTAGAAAAGGTTGACTATTCTGTAAGCACTTGAATACATAAAGATTATTCAAATAATCAAAGAGAACTCTAGGTTTTTTGAACTTACATTAAAAATTTTGCCCCAATTCCTAGAACATTTGTTTATATTTTATAAATACGTATTTCGACTACAAGGTAGTCATCATCGGTATGAATTAGCTGATCGTAACTATCTCTGGGATATGGAGTCAGAGGTAGTTACGATTAGTTAATTCATACTGATGATGACTACCTTGTAGTCGAAATACGTATTTATAAAATGCAAACAAATGTTCTAGGAATTGGGGCAAAATTTGAAATGTAATTTGAATACACGCTTCAATTTAAATATCAAATAATGTGATTGAAGTATCCATTGGTTTCTTCAATTGACTGAAAAAAAACATCGTAATGTGTCTGAGGAATCCTAGGAAACGAGATAGTCTTGGTCGAGCTTATTTCCCTACTGTCACCAAAATTTTCAGATGTTTTACTTGCAAAAACTACCTCTTACAACATTATTTTACCTAAGCGACCATTAGTATACGGATCAGTCAGTACCTATTGGATCCTATCTATGTATAATTTTCGAAAAACGTTGTATTTTCCCTCTTAAAGTGTGTTACCAGATGATTTTTAATAAAGCCCAAGGGCAGGCACAAAGATTGACATGTATTAGACTAACGGGGGGATAGTTTTACCTTGAATATATACAATCAAGAATTTTCGAAAGTAGATTACAATAAACAACACAAATTTCTAGATATTAACAGTTCTATAATATTAAACTACACCAACTAACAAAAATATTGGGTCATTCCATATAAAATAAAAAATCGTTGCTTCGCTACTTCATACTTTGCTTAAACTTTATGGCAGTGTTTTTTAGGATCCCAAAGACAAAAACCTTCGGGGATTTAATTTTTGCACGCACCCACTTCAGGTCCACAAAAATGAAGCAAATAAAAGACATTTTGGATTTACGGTTTGGGCTGTAAAAATTTTTCAATTAAAGATATCCACTTGAATAAGGTCGCTCTTTAAAGCTAAAAAATAGTATTTTCTGAGAATAAATTTCTCGTGATTTTCTACTTACTACGGTATCTAATGCTATTGATTGTAAATGGCTAATTGTCAGATATCAAGGGCGTATATTGTATGAAAATACAAAATTCAAATTAACTCGTCATGAAAAAATCTTAGCTTGAAATTTTGAAATTTTCAGAATTTGTATATTTTAGGCTATAATATGGACGTGTGGCAGGAAAAATAAAAGTTTGAAAATTACAGGTTAGTTAGCACGTACTTACATTCTACAAAAAACTGCAAGTACTTTCCGGTTGTTTTCATCTCTCGCATATGTACAGGCGTTTAAAAAGTAGCAAAAAAAACAGCAATTCCTTTTTAATTGCTTTATTTTGTGTGGACCAGCAGTGGTGCCTGCAAAAATGAAATTCCCGTTGGTTTTCGTCTTCGGACCTAAAGAACACTTCCAAAAAGTTTAAGCAAAATATAAAATATGCCAGCTTTGCCTATTTGATAATTTCATATGGAATGACTCTATTGATAATTGATACTTAATCGTACTAAGTATCATTTGTGTTCATAAATCAATTTTACTAAAGAATAAAAAATTAAAATATACCCACGCACACGAATGAAGCCACGGGCAAAAGCTAACCAGTAAATATAGCTTAAAAAATTAGGAAAATCTGACTGAGTCACTCCTACATAATATGTTCAAACCAATCGATTGTATCTATACATATTAAAGTTCATATCCGGACTGACTGACTGAAGAAAGGGTTTGTGGAAAATCACTCTTTAAGGACGATGAAATTGGCGAAATTTTTTTTTTTTATTTGGACATTTCGAAACATCAATTTAGCATCAATGTTAAATTTATTGACAAATAATTTTTTTCCAAAATTTTGTTAATTCATACATTTCTATATTCACCAGACTGCATTATGAACCGTTACATAATATGAATTTAAAAAAATAAGTACTAAACTTTATCAATTTATAAATTAGAGACAAAAATTGGTAGTACGGTTATAAATATACCAATAATTACGTGTCTCAGTATTTTCGAAAATTAACCCGTAAGGGTTAAATTTAGAGTGAAAGTTTGTATTGAGGTTCCGTTTTTATTTAAAACTAGAGACATTGAATTTGGTATTTTGGCTATTAAAAATAAATATAAAACTACTTGTTTCAGCTAATTCGAAAATCAAGCTTAAGGTGGCATAACAGGAATTCAGAGTTTCGGTTTTTTTGAAGTTAGAGAAATGAAAATTTCTTTTTCAGTTATACACCATAAAATACGTGTTTTGAAGTTTTTGGAAAATGAACCCTGAAGGGGGTGAAAAACGGGATGCGCGATTGTGTGAATTTAATATTCAAGAAGTAGAAACATGAAAATCTATATTTATCGGTTATAAATAAATATTTAAATGCGTGTAACAACTTCTTAAGAAAATCAGCCCTTGACGGTGAGAAATATTATGTTCCTCAGATAGAAGGAAATTTTCACGGGCGAGCCGCAAGGGGCATTGGCCAATATGAAAAATAATTTCAAAATGTGCACAGTTTATTATAAAAACATATACACTTTGTATCTAAATATCTATAAAATTTTTTTTTTACTACTAGGGGAGAGGTGGGATAGTTGATCCCTGTTTTGTTTTTATTGTAGTAATTCGAATTATGCTAACAATTTTGAACTTTTTTCATCCATATATGTAGCCTGTTTCCATACTATCAATCATGCACCTAGTAGACCCTCTTATTTGATGAACCAAAACGATAAAAATGTTTTTTTCAAATTCCTGAGCCAGGATCAAATAACCCACACCATGGGGTTACTTGATCCTGGCGAGTGGGTTACTAGATCCCGTGGGATCAATCATCCCACCCGCCTAAGTTTCAACCATAAATTTTGAAAAAATCTTATTCAAGAAGTGCACGGAATAAATGTCACGTGTATTTGAAAATTTCGTCGGCTCCGGTAGGTTTGTCTTCTTTTGCTGGCCGCTTCCACAGCCTGAAATTTTTTTGCATTGCTTTTATTGTAGCCCCGTTTGCTTTGATATCTACAATTTATCCAGGGCATGAAATCCAATTTACGTAACAACTACGAATTCCCCTACTTCTTTTATGATGGGCTCAAAGGTCCTACCAGCCTCGCCGTCACTACAAGATTGAAGTTCCAGTTCTCCCCCTGATGATGATTACAGTGACGGATATTCATCAGAATCAGATGAGGTGGCATCAGTTTACTTTGGCCGTGGAAAGACCTGTATACTTGTTTTCTTAGCATTTTCTTTTAGCCTCTTGTTCTTTTCTGTGTTCTTCGCCAACTTTTTATTGGCTGCTTTTTCCGGCGTATCTGTCAGTATGCGAGTGCCCCCCGCTTTCTCCCTCGCGAAGACTGCGAACGAGGACCTGCCTTGGGGTATGGCATTATATGATGGTGTGAAAAGTGAATTGGCACTGGTTCTTCAACTGATAAATGTAAAGAACGTTCCGTCACACTGCTCTGCGCTGGTTTTTCAACTGGAGAAGGGGGAGGATAGTCTACTACTGCCACACAATTCTGCGCTGGTTCTTCAACTGGGGAAGAAGGAGGACGGTCCGCCATCCTGCCATGTGCTGGTTCTTCAACTGGAGAAAAGGGAGGACGGTCCGCCACCCTGCCCTGTGCTGGTTCTTCAACTGGAGTAGTAGAAGTGTGACGATTTCATCACCACACATATTAGACAAAATAAAGAAAGGGCAAACTAAATTCATAATAAATAAATAATTTATGTATATAAAAAAAAACTAATAGGTAGTGGTGTATATTTCAAAGAATATAAGTGAAATAATGACAGATAAGTGAATATTATGTGTTACACTATACAGACAATTAATTTAAAAAATAAATAAATAAAATAATAGGGAATAATATAAAAGACAAAATATATATATATATATATATATATATATATATATATATATATATATATATATATATATATATATATATATATATATTTATATATATATTTATGTATATATATATACATGTATATATATATATATATATATATATATATATATATATATATACTTATATATATATATATATATATATATATATATATATATATATATATATATATATATTTATATGTAAACCAACTCTGGAATCACCTTAATAAAAACTAGACAAAGGGGACAACACTTGGTTAGATTAACTAGGAATAAAAAAAAAGTTTTTGCAAGATATTTCCTATATATCCTGTACGCCCATTTACAAATTAAGGAGTAAATAATATTTAAAAAAAAAAAAAAGGTAAAAAAAAAACACAATGCCTTCTCCAATGAGATGAATTCCCGTTAAAAATCAAGGTGATATAAGTTGTTTTGTCGGTGAACGGGGTGAGAGGAAGAAAACAAATTTTGGAGGATTATAGTTCAATCTACCGATCGATTGAGATCAAAGAAAAGAAATATTAAATTGAATTGAACAATTAGATTCACTACGCGAAAAAAAAATTGATTATCTCAATACTTTAAAAATTCATTACAATATCAGAAATCAACGATTCTTTGCTGGTGATAGTAAAATAATTCTTGAGAAATTTGAAACTATCACCTTTCAAGAAAATTAGATTACAATCGGCCGATCGAGAAATATCACAAAACTGATAAATAATTTTAAATAAAAAAATTAAATATAACGAGATTGGAATTTTTTTTTTTTACGATAATTTATTCTCCAATGAAATAAATTTACAAGCCACCGAAAGCTGAGGAAATGGAGAAACATATTCAAGAGCTCCTAGACCAGGACGTAATTATGCCTTGCTGCAGCTCCTACAGTCCGCCGGCATTCTTAATTAAGAAGAAGGACGGCTCGAACAGGCTTTGTGCCGACTGTTGTCGCCTGAACTCAAGGGTCATCTTCGACGCTTTTCCCCCTCTCAACATGGAAAACGTGTTTCAAAGTCTGAGTGGGTCGTGCTTCTATAGCACCCTAGATCTCACGAGCGCATTTTATCAAATAAGGCAAGCTCCAAGGTGCTCGGCGTATACGGCATTCTCTACTCCAACGGGTCAATATCTTTTTAAAAACGTACCTTTCGATCTCAGTGTCAGCCCTCAGGCTCTGAACCGTTTGATTTTCGGGTTATTTGCGGACCTCCAATACAAGTGTGTCATTGCCTGTTTCGATGACATCCTTGTGTACAGCCGTTGCTTCGATGAACTTGCTTAAAAACCTAGAGTTAGTCTTTACCAGGCTTCCTGACGCTGGATTAACGATTAAGCCAGATAAAATGCAGCTTTGTATGCCATCAATAAAATTTCTAGGCCATATTATATCAGCTAGTGGCGTCGCCATGGATAGAGAGAAGGTAGCCGCTGTATCGGACCTGCCGGTACCCTGAAACATCAAACAACTCAGATCCTTCCTGGTAATGACCTCCTTTTTCTCATGTTTCATTCCCAAGTATGCTGAGATAGTGGCCGCATTAAACATCCTGAGGAAAAAGGATGTCGTGTACCACTTTGGAGAGAAACAACTGGCTGCGTTCAATGACGTCAAAGGAGCCCTCATATAGCGGGCTACAGAGCCATTCAGTACGCAAGCAGAAAGTAGATCCCCGCTGAGACCAAGTATTCTGCTTACGAACTGAAGAGCATAGCAGTTATCTGGAGCCTCGAGAAATTCAAGCAGTATCTCTTAGGCTCACACTATCTGCTTCAGACGGACTCGGCTGCGTTATCCTGTATGATGAATCACCCAAAACAACAAGGTCGAGGTAGGGAGGTGGGTTCTGCGCCTTTCGAGATTCGATTTTTACGTCGAACACATAAAGGGCACTAACAACGTCATTGCTGACGCCCTCTCAAGGCTATTTACAATTGGACAGACAGACGACGGACAAAAGTCAACTAAATCACCACATAACCGAACAGACGGACTCCATGGGAAACTAACTCTCTTAGACGAAGTGCCCCAAACCTTCACTTCCCTGCAACGTCAGCAGGAGGAAGATCTCGACTTATGGCTCATCATTGAACGCCTACAGGCGGGAGAGAATGTCATAAGCTACGAGTTACGGGATTCACTCTTGATAAAGATTGTAGGGAAAAATCGACTACGGCGAGTCCCGGTTCCAAAAACTATGAGGGAAATGATTTTATATTATCACCACAACTCCATTGTGCCAGGTCATTCGGGTATTACCCGATGTTACCGAGCTATCGCACGTCGCTTCTGGTGGAAGGGATTGTTTGGGGATGTTCGGACGTACGTGAGATCGTGTCCAGAATGTCAACAGTGCAAACCACATAATAAACTGGTGCACCTCTGGCTTCTAAACTTCCTGAACACCCCTGGGATCGTGTCTATATTGACTACATCGGCCCTCTCGTACAGACCAAAAATGGCCACCGATACATACTCATGCTCCTGGACGGATTCAGTAAATGGATCGAGGCCGTACCAGTTAAGCGGGTCACTGCCACAAACACTGTTGACAGACTGAACAGGATTTGGTTACACTTCGGACCTCCTCGAACGATGGTAACCGACAATCACGCCACGTTCATAAGCGCTAAGTTCAAATACAGGTGTCTTCGGTGGAGAATTAAACACATATTTTGCGTCCTTTATCACCCAAGTAGCAACGCGGTGGATAGGACCAACCGGAATCTAAAATGTGGTATGACCATCATGCTGAAGCAATATGCCAATTCCCATACAGAATGGGACCAATTCCTGCCGTATTTTCAACAGTCACATAATAACCAGCACCACGAGTCAATTCAGCATAGTCGCTCGACTGTGTTTTTAGGTCGTACTGTATATACGCCGATCGATTGACGGTGGAATCTTATGGAGATTCTGGGGGATGACCCAGAACCGTACCTCGATAAGGTACGCAACTTCCTGTCTAAGGCACATGACAGAATGCAGCGCTTTTACAACGCCAAGAGACCACCAGAAAATTCCTATTCCGAGGGACAATTTGTACTTCAAAGAGTACGTGGAGGCCCTCAATTTGACAAAACAATGAAATTTGTACCCCGATGGTTCGCACCGAGGCGAATCTTGAAATTTACGACCCCGGTATCTTGCGATCTCGAGGATGTGGATACCAAAGTGCGTTATAAGGTTACAACATTAAAAACTAATGGAATACCCAGTATCTCATTCATCACACATATTAGACAAAATAAAGAAAGGGCAAACTAAATTCATAATAAATAAATAATTTATGTATATATGCAAAAAAAACTTAAATTAGGTAGTGGTGTATATTCGTCGGTAAAGATGCTGGCATTTATGGGCCTTATTCCTGCCATCCTGAAGCCACTGATTATGTTAATAAGAGCCATGGCCCTTGGGAAAGCTTCACCCAGCAGTTCCGCTATGTCATATATAGTAATAGTTCTCCCAGGGAATCTCAGCGAAAAATTTGATGCTGCCTCAGAGTAGTAGGTCTTCAATCGACCAAAAATAGTCCTGAGCAACGGCTGAAACTTATGTGAAGTGTGCGGTGGAATTGTGAGCAGAACGATTCCATTTTCTTTGGCATATTTGGAAGCGTAGAGGGAACAATGACTCTCGTGATTGTCCATGATTATTAAGTGCTTCCAATCAGCATTTGGTTGAACAAAACGAACGAAGTGCTTGAGGAACTTAAGAAAACTGTCGGCAGTCTTCCATCCACTTGGGTGGGTAGTTGCATCGCTGCTGGGAGGTGCGTGGTTAAGGAATCTGTCTTGCCAATTTTATCTGGGAAAAATCATAAACGATGTGCCCACCGGCAGAGTTGACACAGGTACACACGGTTACCAGTTCACCACGTTTGGCCAAAGTTGTTTTCCCCACTTGTTTCGAACCTTTCACAGCAAGAATTTTGTTGGGCTTGTGGACTGTGGCTACCCCCGTTTCATCAAAATCCAAACTCTTTCAGCAGAAAATTCATGATTTTGATAAACTGTTGTCAAATTGAAGGAAAATTCTGCCACAGTGTGCCTGTTAAAAATGTTCCACGCGCCAGGCTAGTTGGTTCAGGAGTCCTCAATGAGAGGCCCCTGTTACGCTCTAAATAACCGCGGTACCAATCTCTGCCAGCCTGTTTGGTTGTGTCCCATGCATGAGGGTACTTAATTTTATTAATTGTGGAATATTCGTAGACCAATTTAAGCAATTGTGGCACGGTTAATCCGTAATACATTTTCGACATGACGACGAGATAATGATCTAATTCGTCTTCTTCATCTTTTGAAAATATCTGACGATTCTTAAATCCAGGTTCTTCATATTTATATTTCCGGCACAGTCTTTTTAATATCATAACATTAATGCCGAAATTTCTTGCCACGCTCTTGTATGCATCACCATCCTCAACGGCTTTGATTGCATTCTTCAGTGCTTGCGGGTCGTAAGGTACTATTTTATTTGCTCCTTGTTTCGATATATACTTCCGCGGCATCTTTAAAAATAAACGCAATTAGACCTAATTTTTGACACAAACAAAGGAATCATAAGAGGGATACTTGATTCCGGGATTAAATATCCCTCTACCAGAAGGGATCAAATATCCCGAGGCAGCCATTTTTTCTAAAATTTAAAAAAACAGCAACAAGTGAAGAAAATTTTTTGTGAAAACAATTGCAATTAAATCACTAAACATACACAATATTTCATAAATACAAGCAATAGATCATAAAGTACAAGTACTAAAAGTTTCTCGACTTACCATGCATGCGTATAAAGATGTAGGGTCATAAGATAAATAAAAAAATTAAATTTAACGTACACAGTGTACTTCTCATGGATGATTTAGAAGCCATCATGGCTGCAACCCAATTTGGCCAACAGAACAAAAATAAAACACTTTGAAGCGCCAATTTTAAATGGGGATCATGTATACCGCATAATCATCCATCCCACCCGTCCCCTACCTGTACATAGTTTCCCTCACGAAAATATAATTACCCACAAAAGTTGGCTTCCATAACTGAACATACCAGAGAAAACATTATTTTATATTTGTATATTCGAGTTAAAAAAAATACATTATGACATGATGATATTGATAGTTGATGAAAACTGAAAAATGGAAAAAGCATGCGTCAGAGAAGACTAAATACGCGTATTATTAAGTAAACGTTCAGTTACTGTTGGTATGGATGTGTGTGGAAACAGTACCATATCTACAACACTATATGTTATTTGTATGTAACTATATTTACGCTAAATGTACTGTGCTTGTTAATTTAAAGACAAAATAATATTTTTATATAAAAATTAATTTATATCATAATTTGTGCTTAAGTTTAATGTGTATGATTCGTTTTATTGTGATATTTGATTTAAATTTTAATGGTTTCTTAAATTTTTGATTGATGTGGATACATGTTTATAAACTTTCTGGATTTTAGAATAGTGATCAGATATTTATTATGAAAGTACAACATACGCAAGTATAACATATGAAAGTACAAGATTTAACATATTATTAACAACAATAATAGACTTTCAAAGTTTAAAATGTATTGTAAGAAATGGATGGAAGGATTCAACTAGGAAATTAACGAAATTTTATATTATTTGTAGTCATAAATATTCGATTTATAGATAAGCAAAAAAATTTAATAGAGCCCAGAAAACTTTTTAGGTATTGGTATCATTTTTATTTTCATCGATATTGATCTTGTTTTGATGAATCGTCAATATCAGGTTAATTAAAATTGTGATCTAACGTTGGTTTTCCTGTTTAGTTTATAAAATTCACAGGGCTTGATTGATTGATTGAAACACTCATGATTAGGACTATGATAAATGGAACTTTTTGCTAAGCTATAATCCGATTGTGATGTACCAAAAAACCTATTGAGAAACATTACGTAAATATAATGTAACATGGTTATAAGTTCCAATTAGTGAAGTTAATATTACGCTTAATTAGGAAGTTATACTACCAAACAGTCAGTTCCGTTTGGAGATAAAAGGAGGATTATAAACGTTATTTTATCATAGCAGAAGGGAAGTTTACAAATCCTCAACATAATATGTAATATACAATTAGTACTTTTTAAATAGTGACGTTTAATTGAAATTTATCAGTACTATGCTCTTCTATATTACATTTGCTACATTAATAACTTCACACTCAACATTTTGAGTTTGCATATCAATATTTTAAAATAATAAATCTGACTTAGTGATGCCACAAGAGACGAGATGAGACGAAAATTAGAATTCCGTGTTCATAATTCGATTCCAATGTAGAAACCTATTACAAAAGTAATATCTCTATCCAACAAACTATATTTTTATAGGAGGATCTCCTAATATTACTTGAATTATGAATATAATCTATACTAATATACAAGTAAGAGGTAAAATTTGTTTGTTTGTATCGGGTAATTTCTGAAACTACAGAACCGATTCTAAAAACGTATTCACTGACAGAAAGCTTCACTATTCCAGAGTGATATAGGCTTTAGAAAATTTTTGCTTTATTCATCCGTGCTCGCGTAGCAGCTACTAAATCCGTGTCAACGTGGCATGCTAAAAACTTCAGTTTTAAGTGATGCGAGATACAGAAAATCTTTAAATATAAAAAATATTGATCTAATTCAAACAAACAACTTTATTGTATAAAGCACTTTTTCACACAACCAATAGTTTAAACCCAATTACAGTGTGAAGCTTGTGTGAGTCGGATAGTACTTATACTTAGGGGGTTACCTCTGGAACTACAGAACCGATTATAAAAATTATTTTATTGATAGACTTCTACAATATTCCCAAGTGACGTAGGCTAGCAGTTTGAATTTTATGAAACAAGTTGTTTATGAAACATTTTCTTGTGCAACTGTTGGTTAGACACAATTTCAGTGCAAAGCCTGTGCGGTTCAGCTATAATGAATAAAGAAATATACGTATCATCGTTTTTCACCCTTAAATTTTCTCACACTCTATGGCATTCGTTGTTTTCGGTATGGCTATAATGGTAGAGTTCAGGCAATCTTCAGGCAAGTATCCTTTTTAATACATGTCATTGAGTAGTTCCGTATACTTTTCAAGTATTGGAATCGTCGTAGATTTTTAACATTTAGGCTGTGATTCCGTCTGTGCCTCGCATTTTGTCTTTCTTGAGTTACTCGACGGCTGCTTTCACTTCCTCTTTGAGAATAGGTGGGCCTGTTTCATTTTCCAATTTATGTGTTTAAGTTTAAGCAACTTCCAGACATTTGAGAAGGACGTGGTTTTTGCATTCCACGCGATATATCTCAAAACCTATTTGACGATCGAAAAAATTCCATTTGCCCAACGCAACATCCGAAAAAATGGAAAAAAACACAAAATTTTTCTATATATATACTTAAAATTTGGCAACACACCACATTTGAGAGGTGTGCGCGATTTTTTAAAAATTTGTTGCTCCATTTCCAGAAACGCTAGAAGGATGCGGTTTTTTTGAATCACCGCGAAATTTCTGAAACCTTAAAAAAAATCTTCCCAACTGAACATATAGAAAACGAAAAGTTAAAGTTATTTGTTTAAGTTTGAGCCACTTCCTGACATTTTAGAAGAATGCGACTTTTTGCATTCGATGTGGGATATATCAAAACCTATTTGTAGATCGAAAAAATTCTATTTTCCCAACGCAAAATCCGAAAAAATGGAAAAAAACGAAAAATTTTCTACATAGTAGTTTGATCAGATATAGGCAATCGATTTTGAATATCGAATATGTTATTATGTTCATTGAACAATTCAAATAACAATATCCATCCACTGTTTTGTTTGTCTCAATATGAGTACATTTGTCAAATATTATAAGCTTTATTAGCGAATTACCTCCATAGGAAATGCATTTTTTCATTGTTTTTGCACCAATGTTGGGATTTCATAAAAATTTATGTATATATATATAAATAATATATATATATATATATATATATATATATATATATATATATAAATATATATATAAATATATATATATATATATATATATATATATATATATATATATATATATATATATATATATATATATATCTTAATATATATAATTCTTCTGTACGTGTGTTTGTCACTTAACAGATATTAATAATAATAATTATGGGGTTTAACCTCCGTTTCTAAGACACCACGGTCTATAACAGAGGCCACCCACATCATTATTTTTCAACTTTTATTAATTTTTTTAAACTGTACTTTTTTATGATGTGAGTGGAGGAATTCATATGCAGACTATGAATTGGTAGGTTTTGCGGCTGCAGCCGACTTTGATAGGAACTATGCCGATCTACATCTGGAGTTCGTGAAGAAAAATTGCAAAAAATCTTCACAAGCATAGCCGATATTATAACAGATATTATTATTATTCAATTTAATCACACTAAAATTATGTTCGCTAGAGAGTGATTTATGTATTCTTAGGAAATTTACTAAGTTATTATTAGAATACTTATTGACATGCTCATGGAGCTAATCAAATTACATTTCATTGTGTTACAAATTAAACAGAACTCTTAAAAAAATTAAATATAAAAAAAAAAACCACAACAAAATATTATTCAATAAAACATAATCAAAAAGTTGAACCACTTTCATACCAATCGCTCCTTTGTAATATATCGTCTATATATATACCTATCATTACAATATTCTCCTGATCCCTCACATTCCATACTTGATCCGGATTCTTCTCATTTCTCTACCAGTAACTGCTAGATACGTTGCTCCGTATTCATAATGCCCTATACCATTGTAGATTTCCAGAGTGGGCTTTAATCTAATGGATTCAAACATTTGTTTCCGGAATGAATTCTGGAGGCATGTTTTACGTGAGTTATTTTTTTATTATATGTGGCGTTTTCCTTATTAATCAGACTTATATCCATATCGTAAATTCGTATCATATCATGCAATTTTTCATCCATAATAACTTTCACACATTCTTTTTGTAAATGTTTCCCCTCTGCATCCTTTTGTCGAACATAGTACATTATGCATTGTTGTATAATATATACATCAATAGGCATTTCATCATGTTCAATTAAAGTTGCATCATTAGGGGCCGAGTTACCAATACCTAACACTTTCGTAAATATTCCACATACACACACACGTAAACTTTTTTCAATTTTAACCATTCCCCATACTTGTGCTCCAAATGCAACAATCGAGTATACCATAGATGTAATCATCTTCATAATGACATCTTACGAAAAATTCTCATGTGCATACAAACGCTTCCTTATACACGCCCATGCATTCGTTGCTGACAACATCATTTTTTCTTGAAGTAATTTCCATTCGCCATTACACGAAACATGCACCCCCAAATATTTATATACTTAAACCGTTTCCACTTGCTGACCATTTATACACCATTCTTCCTTTTTGCTTATCCTATTACCTTTGCTTGACACCAACACTTTCGTTTTCTCCACATTCACACTAAGTTTCCACAAAACATAGTACTCTTTCACACAGATCAATGCTCTTCTCATGTTATAGATAACAGAAGTACATCATCAGCATACAGCAGGACATTTATTTCTTCACTGCCTATACAGGGGCTTATCGTCTCTACCTTATTGAGATGTTCCGGCAAATCATTGATATACAGTGCGAATAGTATTGCAGACAATATATATCCTTGCCTCAGACCCCTGTACGTTCTAAAGGATTCCGTGACAAGCGCAGAAACCACCTTTCTATAAAAACTTTACTCGGCAGATATAGATTTTAGGATATCTATCCTGGTCTTTGACATTTTCAGGTCATATTACTTAGACCAGAGTTTGTTCCTGTCTACCGTATCAAATGCCTTGCATAAATCAATGAAATAACAATAAAGCTTACATCTTTTTAACCCGACTTCAAAAAAGGAGGATGGTTCTCAATTCGTCTGTATTATTATTATTATTATTTTTTTTTTTTTTATGTTTGTTACCTCAGAACTCCGTCATTTATTAACCGATTTTGAATTTTTTGTTTGTTTTAAAGAGTTTGATTCCCGATTGGTCCCATTGTCACGAAATCGCATTCTGGTGATGGAATCCCCGGGAAATCGAGGAAAATCCTCAATTTATATGTGATAATAAAATTCTGCGAAATTTTTTTTTTTTTTTGATAGGGTATACTCATTCATAATGGGAAAATAAGAAAATTTGTTTAAAAACCGACTTAAAAAAAATTTTTTACAAAAAAAAAAACCGAACCAAAAAAAAAAATTTTTACAAAAAAAAAACAAAATGCTTGTAAAAAAAACTGAAAATCTGTTATAAAAAAAGCACTTCAAATTAAAAAAAAAAAAAAAAACGGATAAAAAAAAAAGTGTTATAAAAAAATGCATTAAAAATTAGTTTGTACAAATAACCCATATTTAGACAAATAAAATCAGTTATAGAACTTCAAAGTCACTAAAAAGCGAGAAATAAAACCTATTTTGACAAAATGGAAACCCGACTTCTAAAATTAAATAAACAAAAGATGCACTAAAAAGTAAAACAATAATTCCATATTCTTGTGCCAATTTTAGTTCACCTAAGCAAAAATTTTTAAATATATATGTACAATTATTGTTATTTTTGCAGGCGGTGTCCAAAAGTTATGTGAATTTCTCTATGCTGACACCGCCTCCAAAAATAACAATAATTGTACATATATTGTTTAAAAATTTTTGCTTAGGTGAACTAAAATGGGCACAAGAATATGCAATTATTTTTTTACTTTTTAGTGCATCTTTTGTTTATTTAATTTTAGAAGTCGGGTTTCCATTTTGTCAAAATAGGTTTTATAAAATGTATTGTCTGTTGCATTAGTGTATGTAGCACCAGTATATTGTTTGCAACTTTGTACCCTCTTCTGAAACCCGCTAGAAACTTGCTTTTAATATTTTCCTGATGTACCAGCTCTTGTATTCTTGCCGCATACATGCCAGTATAGACTTGCTAATATGCTACTTTGAAAAACTTTAGTTAATTGTTAGCGAAGTCCACATTTCCAATCAGACATTTTATATATTCATTCAACACACCATCTATGCCTGCAGATTTTCCATTTTTAATATTCAAAACCCCAATCATCATCTCTTCCATATCTACATTCACATCCAATAACTCATTGTATCTTTTTGTTCCTTCCCTATCCATTTCATTCACGCTGCAGCTTTCGTACATGTTTGTATAATGTTTCACCCACTCTTCGCCTTTTATCGTATTTACCTTATAATCTCCTTTTTTTGTGGTCTAAGATCCGTCATTAGAAAAACCTTCCCCCAAATTAATTAATTTAAAAAAATACCTTGTAGAGAGTGAGAGAGAGAGACAATTGCATTATTCAACGTAACAAACAAGGAAAGTATATGATTCATGCGTATGTAGAGTTTACTCCATTTATCTTGAATTCTGCATTCTCTATACAATACCACTATTAGTATAAATACACTTATAAATGGAGTACACTTTACATACGCCTGAATCATATACTGTCCTCGTTTGTTACGTGGAATAATGCAATAGTCTCTCTCTCTACAAGGTTTTTTTTTTAAATTCTATTATTTAAAAATTTTCTTATACAGGCCGCAATTGATTTTAATGGATTTTAAGATGGCTGCCAGTTATGGATGTACTGAAATTATACTAAACTTTTAATTTAGCTAAATATTTTTCAATTAACATATGAGGGAAGTAAGGTAAGTTTACTATAAGTTTGAATACCTGGCTGCAGGTAACCGTAGCAGTAACAAGCAGCGCTGCCTGCTATTACAAGATTTGTCGTATCTTATACTATGTTATTTAACGAGCCAAATTCTATTAACACGTGAAGGATTTAATTTAAAAAAATAAATTTTTAATTAATCAATTAATGTTAAATGCAGCAAAAATACCCTGGCAGACATTACATTGCCAAATTGTTTTTATTGTAATAAGCGTTTTCAATAATATGGCGATCAATTAACAGATGAGGGAAGGTTTTTCTAATGACGGATCTTAGACCATTGCAAGTGACCACAAAGCTTTACTGTTTTTTTCTTTTAGCGCTTTCCTTATATTATTTATATAATTGTTCTCCAGTTCAATTTTCTTGCTCAAGGATATGTACGCTTTTTTTGCTTGTAAAACTCACGTATACTATTTTCGTCCTTATGCCTTACATTCCTCGTCAAACCACTTAGCTTTATTTTTTACCTTCATACCTCCTTTTCTCACCACTTCCATTCCACTGGCCAAATATCGGAACCATTTATTCAACAATTGCACTACCATATCAAAATTCCCTGCAGCAACTCCTATAGCAAATATTTCTGATTCCCTGGTTTCCATTTTATTTAGGGCTTGTTTTTCTCCCTCTTCTCACCACTTATATTTAATCAATGCTTACTCACGTTCCAAACCCAATAAATTATTATTTTCTTCACTGGGCATAACATTAAGATCAAGAGGAAAATGGTCTGATTCGGTTTCTTCACCAATTGTCATGTCTCAACCAGAGCTTATGAGGGAGTCAGAAACCAACACATAATCTACAACACTTGATCGATTCTTGCTGACATACGTTCATTCTCCACTCCTATCACTCTTTACTCTTCCATTCATAATAAATAATCAAGAGCACGGTAGTGCGACAGGCCGAGTTTAAGGGGGTTTTTTGCCTTCGCACTTACAGTACTATTACACGTTCAATCAGAGCAGATTTGACCCCGAAATATCTTCTGAACGAAACGAGCAATAGTACTGATCTTTCGAATATAAGCTATTTAGAGAATTATAAGAGACTGTTTTTTCAATCACCGTTAAGAAATAAACGGTTAAAAAATTATTCGCATTCAAAAGTCGTTAAAAAGCGGAAACGCCCACAAATCTAGGCAATACATAATCATAATTCCAGGGCCTAGACAATTAGTCCTTAAAAGTTGATATTTGCCTTTAATCGAACCGAAAGGAAAATTATCAAACCACGAAATTTATATCGGGAAATGGGAAAACTTTCGCATTTTTGTTTTGAGGAAATGAACATAAGAAATATTGCTGCTCTATGATTGGTCCATATTTCCATATTTATAGTAAAATGTTAGCACATACCACTTGTGAGAGGTTTGCGCGGTTTTTTTAAACTTTGTTCCTCCACTTTTGATACCTTAAATAAGAATCTTAGGAAAAACTTAATTTTCTTAACGGAACATATGGAAAATCAAAAATTAAATTTATGTGTTTAAGATTGAAAATTAAATTCCTTAATATCTCTGTACACATTAGAGCTAGAGTAAAAATGATAAGGTAATGAATTGTCGCAAACTTGATTTCCTATAACTGTATTCCTCTGTATTTTTCGATTGTTCTAATATTAAGAGAGATATTTTATATTTTGTGTTTGTATATTTTTTATATGAAAACCGATCTTATGTGCAATACAATTGCTGTAAGTTGATTGGTTCAGATAATATATTTATACTAAAATGTTAAACACACCACTTGTGAGAGGTGTGCGTTTTTCAAAAACTTTGTTGTTCCACTTCCAAAAATGCTAGAAGGGTGCGGTTTTTTGCATTCGACACGAAATTTTTGATACTTTAAATAAAAATCTTTGGAAAAATTTAATTTTCCCAACGGAACATATGGAAAATCAAAAATTAAATTTATGTGTTTAAGATTGACAATTAAATTCCTTAATATCTCTGTACACATTTGAGCCCTTCATTTGATCCCCATATCATAAGGGTTAGTGTGGAAATTATAAACTGCCATTATCTGGCGGCCGTCATATTTGATTTAGAATGACATCACTTTACTTACTGTGTTTCGGTCATGAAGACCTCTCATTTGATATCCATATCATAGGGCTTAATGTGGAAATTATAAATTTTCATTTTGCATCGGCCGACTGTCAACATCTCTGTAAATATTAGAGAAACAAAAAATGATATGAAACTTAATAATAGTAAAACTAATTTTCTACAACTTTACGTCTTATGTGTTTTTTAGATTTTTTCAATATTAAGATATATATACCAAATTTTGTGTTTCCCCCTCCCCAGAACCTCCTTTCTTCTTTCCAATTCCGGTCATGCTTACCATAAAAATGCATTGTTATCAAAATTGAACCAACATGTAAAAATTCAACTCCGTAGGATAAGAGGAATTGGGTTAAGCTTAACTTCCATTACAAAAGATTCTATTACAGACACCACTTCATTACAGATTCCATTTCATTCCAATCGGAATAAAACTTTGATCACTAGAGAGTCCATAGACATTTTAAAATGTACATATGTGTATATATACATATACATGTATAAAAATTTTAGCAATAGTGATTTTTAACATCTAGTAGGTGGGATCGATGGACATTTGAAAAAATTTTTACGAAATTCCAACATTGGTACAAAAGCAAAGAAATTGCTAATATGTTATACATTTAAAAAGCTTAATACAATCAAGCACAACAATTTATTTATGCATTCCGACGAAATGAAGGCTGTGGGTCTCAAAAATAGGCTTTTCAAAAATTCGCGTCATTTTTCAAAAGTTTCGTCATTTTTAATGAGAACTGTATGTCGTGGAAAAGTTTCGTTTACGACACAAACTTGCAGAAGTTTACTACAATTGAATCGCGTAGAAAAAGTTAACATTACAAAATTGGTGGTGATGCGATTTTTTTTTTTTGATCGTGATTTTTCACGAAACTAATTGCGATATTGAATCGCGGTTTACAGCACAAGCTAGCACAATCCTAGCACAATCTAGCACATCCATTTTTTTGTTCATTCCGACAAAATGGCGGTGCTACGGTTTTTTTTCAAACGCTATTTTCTGAGAAACTAATAGCTATATCGAATCATACATACATATGAAATGGTGATCATACATATAAAATGAGGATTTTTCTCGATTTCCATGGGATCCCCTCATCAGAATATGACTTGGTGACTGAGACCAATTTGAAAGTATACCCTTTAAAACAAAAAAAACGTTTTCGGTTGATAAATGATGGAATTCTGAGGTAACAAACATTAAAAATATAAATAAATAAAAATTTACACGAGATGATAACCTTCTCCTTTTTTGAAGTCGGGTTAAAACGTTGGGAGCGACCAAATGCGTACCTACCTTACCGTGTGGGGTATCGTTGAGAAAAGCTGAGAAATTTTTATTCGAATTGTCCAATCAACATAATATATTTTATTTTCAAAATCAATTGCCTATATCTGATCAAACTATCATGTGGAAATCATGATAAGCAGACTTTTTTGTTTTTCCCCATTTTTTCGGATGTTGCGTTGGGAAAATTAAATTTTTCAGATGATTCGGCTCCACGTGGACTCACAACGCTCTGTCTGCCTTGTGTCGAGTCGTCTCGTCTCGTCTACGCTTCATTAAAAGTAGTTTTTTTTACACGAGACAAAGAAGGGCGAGTGGTTAATACATTTGACACGAGCACAAAGGACTAATCTTATTACTCGCTCTGTTCGCTTGACCCCTTGGCTCCGTGTCACAGAAAATAACAGTACATGAATTGTAAAAAAGTTAAAAAGAAAATACTTACCAAAAAGTACTAACCGTAAGAAAATTAAATAAAAACTTAATAAAAAGGCCAGATGCCCCTTCTGCCATTCGCCGAAAGTGAAAAGTTGACGCAATCCGACTTTTTAGCATGCTCCATCTTTTGCATGCATATAACTTTTTTTGCCCCTTTTTTTTCCATTATAGAAAATATAATTTTTTTCAATTTCTATTTTATTCCTAAAAACTTCGTTACGCAGGAGCTGCTTCAACTTAGCGAATTTCCTTAAAATATATAAATCACTTTCTAGCGATCACAATTTTAGTCTGATTAAAATGAAATGTCGTATACGATTTTACTATTTGCAAGGCTAATTTTATTAATAAATGACATACGTCAAGGGGAAATGGGTGCTTAAAAAATGAAGAAAACACAAAATATCTCTCTTAATACTAGGAGAATCGAAAAATGCGTAAGAAATAAAATGTAGAAAATCATGTTTGCTACAATTCATCACTTTACCATTTTTGCTCAAACTCGAATGGTTACAGAGATAGTGAGGAATTTAATTTTCAATCTTAAACCGTCAATATTTCTGTAAATATTAGGGTAACAGAAAAAATGATAAGAAATAAAATTACAGTAAATCTTAATGCCTACATCTTTACTTCTTATAAATTTTTCGATTTTTCGAATATTAAGGGAGATATGTCAAATTTTGTGTTTCCCCCTCCCACTAAACTCCTCTTTCCCCTGGTTCGATTTTACGCATTAACGATGTCCATATATATATATATATATATATATATATATATATATAAATTTTACAGATGGTGATTTTTGACATCTACTATGTAGGATCGATGGACATTTGAAGAAATTTTTGCGAAATTTTGACTTCGGTACGGGACCAATAGCTCCATTGCCTTTCAGGAAGTTCGCTAAAAAGAACTATAAAGAGGTCTACTGGCTAAAAATGGCTTGAACAGTGATCTACCCACAGGTAGTCACTTAAAAAAAAACTATATAGTAAGCTATATTCTATTTTACGTAAATCTAAATCTTAGGCCTAACACATTTTGTCTATTCAGTCTGTTCAAACTGTCACTAAATGATTTATCACTTCAGTATTTGGATGCCGTTCAAGGTGAGTCATGTATCTGTCACTGAATCGCGAAATTTCTTCACGCACTGTGGGCACTTCGAAACTACGACGAATGTCATCGTGACGCACATACCACGGAGAATCACTAATTTTTCGTAAGACTTTCGTTTGGAAACGTTGGAGTATTTCGATGTTACTGTTGCTCGCAGTTCCCCATAGTTGAATTCCATAGGTCCACACAGGTTTTAATATAGTTTTATACACTAACACTTTATTGTCTAATGATAGCTTTGATTTTTGTCCTATAAACCAATTATATTTTAAGAGATTTAAGTTTAGTTGTTTTCGTTTGGTCCAGATGTGTTTTCGCCATGTAAGTCTTCTATCTAGGTGCAACCTCAAGTATTTAACTTCATTAGCTTGTGGAAAACTAACATTGTTCATGCAAACAACTGGACAAGTTTCTCTCCGCATGGTAAACGTGGCTTGAACGGATTTCGACTCATTAACTTGAATGCGCCATTTTTGTAACCAATGCTGTATTTGATTTAACGTATTTTGCAGCTTTCTAGAAGCTACATTTGGATTATCGTCAATGGATAAAATGGCAGTATCATCTGCAAATGTTGCTGTGGTGTTTTCTTCGTCAACAGGTAAATCTGCAGTACAAATATAATATAGAAGAGGACCTAGAACGCTGCCTTGCGTTACGCCAGATTCAATAGGAAATAAGTCGTATAACTCCTCTCGATGTTTGACTGGAAAATATCGATCGTTTAAATATTTCAAAACACAGTAATATGTACTAGGTATTTGTTGTTTTAGTTTGTAAAGTAGGCCAGGATGCTATACTTTATCAAACGCTTTGCTTACGTCAAGAAATGCGGCTGTGCAATATTTCTTTTCTTGAAAACTTTTAACGATTGTATTAGCTATTCGGTGTACTTGTTCAATAGTGGAATGCTTTTCACGAAAACCAAATTGGTGGTCGGGTATAATTCTGGATTCGTACAATATATTTTGTAATCTTTTTAGAAATAATTTTTCAAAGACTTTATATAATGTGGGTAACAAACAGATGGGTCGATATTATTTAACTTCATTGATCGGCTACCCTGGTTTAGGGATAAGAATGATTCGCGATATTTTCCAAAGACAAGGAAAATATCCCACTCTTAAAATTGCATTAAAAATGTTGTTAAACATAGTTATCCCTTTTTTTGGTAGCTACCTTAAAATCTTTGTTATTAAAGCATATCCAGGCGTTTTCTTGAGATTCAGTTTATTTATTGCCGTACGAATTTCGCTTGGAGAAAATGACCTTATTGGTGGAGATAATTGTAAAGGGGCATTAATAAACTGTTCGATTTCTTCCTCTGTGGCAATTGTAGATTTAGAGAAAACTTCTTTTAGGTCTTGTGCGAAAAGATCAACCTTTTCTTTACAACTTCTTGCCCAAGAACCATCTGATTTCCGTGCTGGTGAAACGGGTTGTTGGGGCCGTTTGCAACGTTTTGTAGCTTTCCATAGTGAATAACTAGACGATTCCATAGGGGATAAATTTTCAAGATAATGTTCGATAAAATTTTGTTTTAATTTCTCTAATAAACGTTTTAAACTTTGTGATGTAGGATAAAAATTGGTTTTATCTCTTGGATATCTTGTTTCTTGCCAAAGTCTTCTTAATCTACGCTATTCTAAGATTAAACATCTGATACTTTTTGGGAGGAAGTTTTTTGTGTTGGATCTTTTATTAACAGGCGTTGAATCTCCTTTATGGGTAATTTCTGTAAGATTTTGTACAGCAAGGTCGATGTCATATTCTGTCTTTAGAGGAATATTTAAATGGATAGTACTATCGATATGTGATCGAAAATAGTCCCAATCTGTGTGTCGATTAGTTAAAGATGGTGCACATTTTCTTTGAATAAATTCGGTACAAATCGATAGCAAAACGGGAGAGTGATCTGATGAAAGATCATCACATGATTCAATTATCATGTATCCTTTAGACATGTTTTTTATGACAAATAAATCTAAAACATCAGGTAATTTTTTTAGATCTGAAAGCCAGTAAGTTTGTTCTCCAGTAGATAGTTGATCCAGATTGTTTGCTGGGATTGTTTTTAGCAAATTTCTACCTTTAGGATTTATAACCCTTGAGCCCCAGAATGTAGACAATTGAAAAAAGTTTCGAACATTTCTTGGCTAATTGAATGTCTAGGTTGGCAGTAAACAGCTGACACTGTAATTGGTCCTACACAATTCTAAACAACAACGCTTGTAGCTTGAATTTGTTGAGAGTTACATTTTTCAATTTTGGAGTGTTTTAGACTATTTTTATAATAACTGCTGTTCCTCCTTGAGCTTTTCTATTTGCATGTTTGGTATCGTAAACACAATAATTTCTTATTGTGCTTATTCTTATTTAAATAGCTTTTCATTGTGAAACGTGTCTCAGAAATGAGAGCTGTATTAATATCCCGATCTGTGAGGAAAGCTTCAATTTCTAGACGACGATTTGCTACACCGTTGGCATTCCCTAGAACAATATTTATGTTTTGGACCATTTTATTTTATTTTGGACCAAGAGCAGTTAATAGATTGACCATAACGCTGTTTTGTTTCATTAGATCTTGGAACATTTCTTTGAGTTCAGTAAAACACTCCATAATAGCTGCAAAATTGTTTTTTTCGCTGTGGTTATTACTCGTTCCTTCATCGGTGGGTTTAAGGATATTTTGGTTATTGTTATTGACTGCATGAGCGTACGAAAAGTTTTCACCTATATAATGGGGTGTGGAAACTCTTGAAGCTTCGTTGGGTTCAGCTAATTGGCGTTTTCTTAACGCTGGATATCTTTTTTCAAGGAGTTTTTTGTATACTCGACATCCTTTGTAGTTCGCTGGGTGATTTTCTCTGCAGTTTACGCAATGAGCAGGTTCATCTCGAGTTGTTTTAGTGTAAGCACCAATTGAGTGACTACCTGTGTATTTAACGCACTTAAATGCTCGCCCACAGTTATTTTTTGTGTGACCAAATCGCCGGCACCTTTTGCATTGTGGGAATTCACGTTTTTTATTTGAAGGTTCAAATTTAACAATTTTGTTTCCAAGTTTGGTGACCGAGTATATAGATTTGTTATTGATATCAGTTTTGAGATCAATAAAAAACATTGACAGTGGCTGTTTTGTCTGACTATGTTTTATGTTAGATACGTTTTCTACAACGTATCCAAGTTCTGACAGGTCCTGAATAATATCCTCGTTAGCAGTAGAGTAGTGTACGTTTCTCAAAACTACACGAAATGGTCGTTCTTGCTTCAGACGATGAGTGTAGTAATTTACATTTTTAGCTTGGAACATTTTTACAATATCCTTGTTCGTAGCAACATCCTTGGGGATTAACTTAATTTGGTTGTTTCAAATTTTTATCAGGCATTTTTTCGAAAACCCGTTGGGGTGTAGCTCTTGTTTAAAGTTGACAACATTAGTTACAAAAATTGGCTGTATTTGTGGTTTTTTAGGTTCTTGAGTAAAAAGATTGTCGTTGAAAATTTTCCGTAATTATAAGATTTGAGTTAGTGTCTTCTATGTCGAACACGCCGGTCGTTCACATCAGGGCTTCGTTTCGTTTTTCTAGAAACAACAAAAAAGTCATCTTCTTGCCATAACGGAGGTTCGTTTGTAGGAATAGAATTATTGTTTACTAGGGATGTGGGATTGCTACTCATTGTTTCAGATGATTGAGAAGAGAGGCTTAGTCGTCTTGATACATTTGTCAATTCTTGCATAAAAATGTCCGTGTTACTTTTGTAGCCGATAACATTAGCTTTGACTTTTTTAAATTGTGGAGTTTTTTGGTGACTTGTACTAACTTCTAGTAAGTCATCAAGAAGTGATTTAGAATTCTGGCGAGAGCATATTAATTTGTTTTGATTAAGGAAATTAGTTTCATTTGGCATTCTATACAACAGCTGTTGAGTATACCATTTCAAATGTAATTAGTAATTTGAAATATTTAAGATTACTGACCTATCAATTGTTGATCAGCAAAAAAAAATTATATCACTTCAAACACAATTGTTAGTATCATATTTCACTAACACTATGCACTATGTTTTTTTATTTTAAATAAAAATGCTATCTATAAGCAGTAATTAGGTTGTTGACGTTTTAATTGTGAAAATTACTATTAACAATTAATACGTCTGTACACATTGACAGTCGATATTGGAATAAAATATTATTCGTTTATGCATAGAACTGAAATACTTTTTTGGGGGGTTGCCGGGGGTTGCAAAAAAAAAATTGAAGTTTTTAGAATATCCTTCTCAATTTGTGGCTAATTAGCGTCGAATGCAAGAAACCGCATCTTTCTAGCATGTATAGAAAAAAAGGGCTGGTTTTAGGGGTGTTTTTCCCAAATGGGAAGGTTTGCGATGGAAATATACTCTCTTCAAATAATTCTGCTATTTTAAACCCCTTTCACGTCGAATAGAACTTTCTAAAATGCATAGAAGCGAAAGGGCAGTTTAAGGGGTGTCTTTTCACATTTTTGGGTGTGTTTTTGGTGCGAGGTAGCTAATGAAAGTTTTCAAAGTATTCTGTTAATTTGACTTTATTTCGGGTCGATTGGCGGAAATTCCATTTTCCTAGCATGTATTGGTCTGAAAAACGAAATAACGGCGGTGCTTTTCCGATTTTTTGGTGATTTGCAATGAAAAAACTGAAGTTTTTGTAATATCCTTTTAAGTATGTAGTTATTACCAGAATCTTAACATCAACATTTAACACAGTATATAAATATTATATTCCTGAAAATGACGATTATTTAAAGTTCCCTCTCAAAATAAAGATTATTAGGACCATAGCACAACTGAGATTAATGGGAGAGCAAGAAGTAAGATTTTATACCAATGGTATTCTATATAAATGGGATCCTCAGGAGCTCTGTATACTATGCAATATGAAAGAAAACGAAACCCTTGAACATTTTATGCTAAAATGTCCCATTCTCTACCCAGTTAGAAACGCTTTTCTCCATAGACACCTTCCAAATGGGAGTCAAAGTGAGTTCTTGTTGCCAAATTTACTATCAAATCTAAGTATCGAAAAAACAATTGATATACACAACTATTGTGATAATGCTTTAAAGCTTCGCAGCTTTGCAGTGGACTACTGAATTGCTTCACTAGTGCTCTTGAAAACACTACACTATGTATTTTTTTGCTGTTTACTTTTTTCATTTATTTTTATTTTTTAGTATATACAATGAATAAATAATTTTTTGTTTTTTTTCTTCTGTTTTTTATTTTACACATACATATATATATATATTGTATTTAAAACCTTGTAATATTTGTTTTTGTTTTGCTTATATCTGTAACGAAAAGACACTAACCCTGTAATAACTTACCGTTTAAATACAGAATTTAATTATTATTATTATTATTATTATTATTATTATGTAGTTATTACGCGTCGAATGCACAAAAACGCATCCTTCTAGCATGTATATAAGAGAAGGGGTGGTGTGTTCAACCCCCCAGAAAATTGGGGGGTTGAAAGGAAAAAACTGAAGTTTTCCGATTTTTCCCCTCGGTTAGGAGCAATTTCGCGTCGAATGCAAAAAAACGCAAATCTAGCATGTCTAAAAGTGCCTTAGAATTTGTGTACATGAGTCAGGCAGCTTCACTTATGCCTATATATTATATATATATAATATATATATAATATATATATATACATATATATATATATATATATATATTTATATGTATATATATATATATATTATATATATATTTAATATATATATATATATATATATATATAGCCCTAAGTGAGGCTGACTGACTCATGTATTCAAATTCTAAATTCGAATAACTAAATATAATAATAAATGTTCGAAAAACGCAAATTAAAAAAAAAATCAAAAAATTACTTCATTTTTTTTATACATTGGCAAAGTATGCCTTTTATATGTTAAAAATATTGTGCCCAATTTTAGCCCTTAAAAATAATTAGGTCCGTGACATTTAATAAAATTCCATGTCACCTGTTTTTAAAATAAAAAGGGTGCATTTGATTGGAGACGAATAAATCTTTTTTTATGTGAAATGGCTTCGAAATATCTATAAAATGAAAAAGAAAATTATGTTTTTAACTGTACTTTTACCTTTACTAATTATCCAGAGGCCCGATGTTCGATTCCTGGTTGACAAGTTAATTTTTTCATATCAGTATTCAATTTAATTAATAAATTCAAAGACAATGAAATTTGTCGGAGTATACGCTAAAGTCTTCTACAGTTTGTCATACGTAACCGAAAGGAATTTGGACAAACAACGTTATGTTGACACGAAAGTATACACAAATAAACAAATATTAAATAAACAAATCACTTCAAACAGAAGTAATACTGTCTAATAAATAAATAAAAAAATTAGAATAATATGAAAAGGTTGGCTGTTGCATCACAATCCTCTTTGGTGTAGAGGAAGCATACTGGACTAGTTATCCAGAGGCCCGAGGTTCGATTCCTGGTTGACGAGTTAATTTGTTCATATCAGTATTCAATTTAATTAATATGTAGTTTTACCCATTATTTTTCAATTTGTTATTTAGGTATTAACATTAGTGTAAGACTTAGACTAAAAAGGTTCTTTTTTATTTTTTGATTTTCAATTACTTTTTTCTTTCGTCGGTTCAATTAATTGTTAAAAAGTTTCTATGTTTCACTTTTTTTTTAAATTTTATGGTACCAACCTCGAAGTATACCCTATCCAATAATAAAGAAATTATTGAAATCGGACTACTCAGTAAAAACTTATGCGTGGTCATACATAATATATATATATATATATATATATATATACGGAGGAGGTTTTCAAGTTTACCAGTATATATATATATATTTATACTGGTAAACTTGAGAACCTCCTTCGTTTTTTTCGTCAGTTAAAAAAACATTCAAATTGCGCAACGATATTGAGTGCTTTCAAAGTGTTTACACACCGAATATACAGGGATTATGATATTAGCTCTTTAATGGGAGGGCTGGGAATTCTTATTTTTTTAAACTTTTTTTTTGTGGCTAAAATTTGAAATTTTTTTTTCAAATTTATATGAGACCAACTTTGAAGAATACCCTATCCAACAAAAAAAGAATTATCAAAATCGAACTATAAAAAGTTTTGCATGATCATACATAAAACAAAAGATTGAAAAACAAACACGAATATACAGGTTGAATTGAGTACCTCCTTCTTTACGTCGGTAAAAAATGAAGTAATTTTTAGATTTTTGATTTTAATTTAAAATTTGTGCGTTTTTCGAACTTTGGGAATTTTTTCTCGAAATCAAATATACCGATTCACATCTTTATGGGCTCATTTGTTTTCTTTTTTTATATAGATTTGAATAATATTCTGTTATTTTTAAAATTTTTAGTTTTAAAAAAGATATTAAGAAAAAACGGTTTTTTGTTCTAAATAAATTCAATTTTCACCCTGTTCCGTCACGAGTCGGCCCGTAAAAATTTTAGGTCATATTTAGGACGTAAAGATGAATCGATAAAAAAAATGCGGTTCCGAGCAAACTGCCTGAAACTGGCTTTTTGAAGCTAATTTGACTCCAATTGTTATATGATACTAACGAATGATTATTATGGACGATGTAACGTTAAACGTTCAAGTACAAATAACATTTCAACGGTTTAATCATTTTCGTAATTAACAGACATAAAATTGAATATGACATTCTGCTGATTGCCTACTGTAATAATTACCACACTATGTGTTTGTAGGAATGTATCTATAGGTATTTGTAGGTAATGTATTTGTAGGAATTTAACAACAATGATTAATAAATAGAAATTTTGGACTTTAAACCAATGTTTATAATGCTCCATATTTAGTAATCAAAACATACGTTTGTTCGTTGTTACTATGTGTATGCAATTTAGGGACATATGTATTGCACAGGCATCTAGATATTGAAGTCCAATATCTAACAGCGAGTACACTATATGTACATTGTAAAAAATACACAAAAACCTTCCGAGTACACCAACCCCCGCAAGAAAAGTTTTCGTAAGATGACATTGAATAGACTGAAGATTCGAACAGCGGTGCCCGTTTTTTGTCTGGTTCCGGATGTGGTTTTTTCCGCGTGTGTAAGAGTGAATCGTAGCTGCAGGGTACAAAAAGGATTTCAAGGACAGTCTATATAAATGAATGGAGATACGTCACAATATACTTATTTCTTTACTTCGTTTGACTGATTGTTATATAAGACGCTAATATTGTAGCAAACATGCAATATTAAAAAAATAGATACAAATACTCGTGTAAAGCGATAGAGATTTGCTATTTCAAATTTTATTTGACCAAAATAAAAAATGTTAAATTTTATCGAGTTTGATTTATTTAGATTACTGATTTCTATATATATAAAATTTCATTGCCATAAATGTAATCTTCTTCTCGCTACTAATATCATTAAAGACATAATCGTCACTGTAATCAGTTTAAGAAGCATGTTCAATATATACAGGTTGTTCTGATTTTAATACGGAAAATGGAATAG
The DNA here is from genome assembly GCA_963920215.1 of Nineta flava. Taxonomy (NCBI): domain Eukaryota; kingdom Metazoa; phylum Arthropoda; class Insecta; order Neuroptera; family Chrysopidae; genus Nineta; species Nineta flava. Next base: position 63,176,397 of record OY986042.1, read on the forward strand.
GCGATGTATCTCCCAAAAATATGTAGTTCATGGGAACTTGTATGTTTTCAAAGATGTTTTTCGTTTCCGAGATACAGGTTGATAGAATTAAAAAAACACATGTCTAAAAAACTACTTGGCTGATTTCGATTAAACTTGGCAAGCCAACGGTCTTATTATTGTTTTTACATTGAATCGATATCATGTCTATCAAACAAAAGACTAATTCATAACTTTCCATAAAATGTTTAATACTTGATACGTATCTGCAAAAAATGTGTTGTGGTAAGTTAATAATAAATACAATCGTATATTTGATTTTAAAAATTCAATACATTAAATTGTTGTAATGAAAATTATTAAGAATAATTTTTTTGATTCAACACACATTTTAATTATGAAAGTAAAATATTAAGAAAAATATTTAACAAAATAATATTTTTCTCCTTAGAAAAAAAAAAGGAGTTTTTTTTAATTGAAAGTACAAAAAGAAAATAATATAGCTCGATTTATTTTTTTTCTTAAACTAACGCAAGTTCTGGATCAAAGTATAAGTTGGAATTTGTACAAGTAATTTGATCAAGTAATTCGAAATTTAACATTGTGTGAAAAAGAATTAAAATAATTGTTGAAAAAGAAATCGGATAATCATTTTTTTTTTAAAGCAATAAAATCAGGTTTTTTTGTTTCGTAAAAACTTGTGTTTAATTTAATTTTTTTTTTCTTTTCTTTAAACAAAAACGTGCGTGTTGTTCCAATTACAAAATATTTAGTAATATCGTTTACTAATATATTTTTTTTTTGTTTTGTCGAGTATCGGAATCATTGCAGGTTCGGGCAGCGCTCCTTTGAGGATAAAGAGAGCCAGGATACCGCGACAAGTGGCGACCGTGACAGGACCAGGAGACGTACGGAAGAAGAAAAGAATTACAATGGCAAGCCGCAGCATTCCCATGCCACGTCTGCGTGAGATGATGGAGGCCGAAGGGCTGGACAGCACTGGCACAAGAGAGGTCTTACAGGCAAGATGGGAGGAGCACCAATCTAGGCAACAAGGAACACCAACTTCAAGGACTCAAGGACCAGCCATTCCCACATCAGAACGGCGTAGAAGTGTGGTTTCCAACCCGGAAGAGCCAGCTGCTGCGACAATGGAAATGATGTTTGCGACAATAATGTCCAACTTCAAGAATTTGGATGAGAGAATGGGTGATCGATTGGATAAGACGGCCAACAAACTGGAAGAGATGAGCAACCAACTTCAAGGATCTGAAGAACGGATGGATGAGCGACTTGGAAATCGACTTCAAGAGTCCGAAGAGAGGATGAGCAACCAACTCCAAGAGATGACAGCAGTTCAACACGAGTTGGGAGAACAAATGATAAATCTGAGGGATGTGTGCATAGAACGGATCGAACAAATAACCACTGACGTCGAGACTGTAAAAGCTGACATCACGAATATCAAAGCCGATGTCGCTGTAACCCGCACACAAATCGAAGGCATAGAAAGCAACGTAACCACACGGCTTGATGGCATGGAAACGAAAATGAATGAACAATACAATAAGGTCGTGGATGACATCATACGGATCGAACAGAATCAAACACAGCAACTGCGAGACATGCGTATTGATCCGCAAGAAGTGAATACAGTCATTCGCTCCGCCGCATTGGACACAACGACGCTTCTGTCCATCATGCCAGAGTTCAGTGGTAGACCGGCCGAAGATCCAGTAGTTTTTTTGAACAGAGCAACGGCATTTCTACGACAAACGCATCTGCCCGTAGATTGTTGGATTGAGATGGTCACAAAAAAATTAACAGGACCAGCCAGAGATTGGGCATTGATGAATCGTGGGTTGGGCTACACCTTCGATGAGTGGAAATGGCAACTGGAGAGTTTCTTCAACAGTATAGGAAGGAAAGCCAAAGCCGAACTGGAATTAATGACCGTTTCCCAACCCACAGGAATGAAGACAGAAGCGTTCGTCAACATGAAGGTGCAGCTATTCAGAAGAGTGCACGCCGATAGGAACATTGATGACGTGGTGCCCATAATATTGAATTTACTACGCGACAATGTACGACCGCTGGTAAAGATTTCGAATCCAAAGTCATTAGATGAGCTACGTATAACCGTTAGAACATTGGATGAAGAGCCAGCAAGGAATCGGCAAGAACCACCAGCAAGAGCACCACCACCACCACGTCTAAGCAGTCCAGGCACGTGCTTCGTATGCCACCAAGCGGGGCACATAAGTCGGAACTGTCCCAGAAGGGGACAACAAAATAGACCTGGGCCATCGGGAAACTGATTCCGGGATCAATGAAGGAGGAAATTGGTTCTGGGGTACACATTAACCTCCACAAAGACGCACAACATCGGCGTGAACACAAACAATTACCGATTCAATTAACAACAATGGAGACCAAGAACTCACACCAGAATGGGCCAATTGTGGAAGTTGATGTGCGTGGAAGATCAATATTGGCACTGATCGATAGTCAAGCATCACACAATTTTATCAGCGAAGAATTGGCAAGAAGTATTGGTAAATGGCACCCTGTCAGAGATAGTACAGGGAGTGGAGCCACAAGCAATAATACTTTCAAGATTCTTGGGAAAATGTGCATGGATGTGATGATATCAAGAATGAAGTTCAATGTTGAAGTAATGGTTGTACCTGGCCTACGGAATCATTTAATACTTGGTCATGAATTTTTAACAAAAAATGGTGTGAGCATCGATTACCGGAGTGGTATAATTTACTTGGGGTGTGATAAGAGAGTCCGCATTGCATGGAGAAAACCAGATGGAGCCCATAGAGAAGTGGCAACAATTAACAACGCATTGGGCGAGTTACAAATTAAACTCCCTGAGAACCAAGAGCAGTTGAAAGATGTCATTCGGCGACATCCCAGCGTTTTCGGCAAAGTTGGAAGGACAAAAACAATCACACACAAGATTGAGATTACGAAGAATTCCCCCATTAAATTACGACCATACCCGTATAACAATGAGAAGCAACGGGTATTAGAAGAGATGATTGAAGAGATGGAAGGCGATGGCATTATAGAACCATCCACATCGCCTTGGGCCGCACCCGTCGTATTGCCGAAGAAGAAAGATGGTACTTTTCGACTGTGCGTCGATTACAGAAAATTGAACGATATCACAAAGAGCAATGCGTTTCCGATTCCAGATCTGCAAGAGATGTTGAGAAAAGTCAATGGAGCAAAAATATTTTCTACATTGGATCTACAGACTGGTTATTGGCAAATTGAGATGGAGCCACAATCGAAAGAGTACACAGCATTTACCACTCCAAGAGGTCTCTATCAATTTCGCGTCATGCCGTTTGGATTGAAGAATGTGCCAGCTACGTTCCAGAGTTTAATGAACGAAGTACTATCTGGATACATCGAAGATTTCTGTCAAGTTTACCTGGATGACATATTAATCTACAGTCGATCAGTCAAGGAACATTTACATCACCTGGATCTTGTACTTGAAAGACTAGAACAACATGGATTAACTTGTAAATCAAGCAAATGTGTCATTGGCAGCAACAAAGTCAAATACCTGGGACATATTTTGAGCGAAGACGGCATTGACAGAGAGGAAGAAAAGAACGAAGCTATCAGCAATCACCCTGTACCAAGAACAAGAAGACAACTACGACAATTTTTGGGATTATGTGGTTGGTACAGGAGCTTCGTGAAAAACTACGAAGATATAGCTGCACCTCTAAGCGAAATGCTCAAGAAGAACATAAAGTGGCGCTGGCTAACATTGCATAAGAAGGCGTTCGAAAATTTGAAATCATCGATTGTGAATGCACCGAAACTAGCTCATCCAGATTTTAAGAAGACGTTTTGTTTAAAAACGGATGCTAGTGACGTTGGATTGGGTGCAATATTATTTCAAATGGAAGATGATGGCAAGACAAGACGAATAATAAACTACGCCAGCAAGAAACTTGGACCCACAGAAAGAAAATACGCCACTACAGAAAAGGAATGTCTCTCAATAATCTGGGTATTGAGGAAGTTTCGAGGATATCTTGAAGGAAGACATTTTAAATTATACACAGATCATGCAGCGCTCCAATGGCTGAACAAAACTAAAGATAGTCGAGCCAAATTGACAAGATGGGCATTAGCATTGGGAGCCTATGATTATGAAATAATTCACGTCCCCGGAAAAGATAATCAAGCCGCCGACTCCTTGTCCAGACAACCACAGGGCAAGGCTGAAGATGAAGAAGTGGAGGACATTCCAGAGTGGGTGATTGAAAAGAGGGCAAAAACACCGATAACCCTCAATGTAATTGAAGTGGAAACACCCACACTCGACGATGTTAGACGATGGCAGGATGAAGATCGTGATGTGACTGCCATCAGAAGATACATCGTTGATAACACAAATCCACTGAGAAGCAATCTACGTCGACGAGTGGACAGAACACGAGCTAATTACACCGTAGCTGACGGGATCCTCTGGTACCATAGTCAACAGATGGTACAAGAAGTGCCAGTGGTTCCCGAAGAACGCCGACTTGGTTTTCTGAGAAAATATCATGACAGTGATGAAGCAGCACACCCTGGATGGAGAGAAACGTATCGTCAGATCCGTAACCGCGTGTATTGGTATGGGATGCAAGATGACATACGCAGATATGTAAAAGGGTGTGATACGTGTGCTAGAGTGAAGCCACTGAATAAGAAACCAAGTTCAGCAATGAGAAGTCGAAGACCTACTTCACCATGGGAGGTAGTCAGCATCGACTTGATGGGTCCATACCCACGCACATCACGTGGAAAAACAAATATATTGGTTGTGACTGATCTTTTCACTAGATGGATCGAAGCATTTCCATTGGGGGCCACGTCGACCTCGAAGATAGCCCAAGTACTGAAAGATGAAGTATTTAGTCGATATGGTTATCCGAGAGCAGTACTTAGTGATAATGGTCCCCAGTTCAGATCAAAAGAATGGAAAGCAGTGAACAGAGAATGGAACACCGAGATATGGACTACACCAATATACCATCCAAGAGCCAACCCCACGGAAAGACAGAACCAGGAATTGAAGAAGTTGTTGCGTCTGCATTTACTGGATCAAGAACATAAAAACTGGGATCAACAACTGCACAAATCATTATTTGCAATACGAAATAGAGCAAACCGAACAACTTATTTTTCGCCCACCAAATTGTTACTGGGGGCTGAGATGAAGAAGCCTGGGGATTGGCAAATACAAACAGCTGAAGAGCCTCAAGATATTGAAGATTGGGCCAACGAGAGAAGCCAAGGACGTCAACAGAATGTTGAGATAGCGCGGCAAACAATATTGGCCAATGCCGAAGTAAATGACCAAGTGGAAACGGGACTCAGTTATCAACCAGGAGAGTCCGTCTGGATGCGCAATCAAGTGCTCAGCAGTAATGTGGAGGGTATCCATAGTGGATTGGCACCAAAATGGAAAGGGCCTTACAGAGTGCTGAGGAGTTTACCAGCTGGAATATATGTTGTGGATACAGTGCCTCCCACGAAAATACATGGAGGTCTCTTGAAGCCGGCCAGTGCAAGGACCGCCGCCAACGGGAATCTGGGAAGATTGAGTGTGGGGAACGAGGTGTTCGGCCAACTACTTCCAGATCGATTGGGGGGTCAGAGGCATGGAGGTGATGGAAGACGACGGGATGTACCAAGTGTGGACGAGCCAGAGGCCAGAGCATTAGAGCCAGGGTACAACTTGCGGCCCAGACGACCGGCAATCAACAACAGGCGCCGTTGATGAAGAGTGAAGAACTAATGTGTACGTACACTTTTAAGTTATGCTAGCTAGCTAAATGTACTAATACAATTGAAATAATTCAAATAGTTCTAAGTCAAAAATTGGTCGACCAAATATAATAAGCAAATTAGAAAATGTGTGTTGGAATCTAGAGGGGGAGATTTTGTTGTAATGAAAATTATTAAGAATAATTTTTTTGATTCAACACACATTTTAATTATGAAAGTAAAATATTAAGAAAAATATTTAACAAAATAATATTTTTCTCCTTAGAAAAAAAAAGGAGTTTTTTTTAATTGAAAGTACAAAAAGAAAATAATATAGCTCGATTTATTTTTTTTCTTAAACTAAGTTTTTTTTTTTAGTCGAAAAATGATAATAAGATTAATAGATACTTTTGATTTAAAGTTTTTCTATTTAGAAAGAAAAAAATCAAAAATTGAAAAAAATTATTGCATATAATTTAATTTAAGAGAATCAAAATTATACAAACTGAATGTTTTACAAAATAACATAAACAGATCACCAATAACATACAGATCATAAATAATTTTGTAAAAACAAGACAATTTTTGTAAACAGACGTAAGCTAGCTTACAGTTATGAATGTATCATACAATTTGTGTATAGATTTTAAAATTGACACTGGCCCGGTGCATTAAGTCTCTGCTTAAATATCAACCAAGCGGGGTATGACTATGGGTCAAACCCAAGGAGAGGTATAATTTTTAATTAATTTTATAAATAATCTGAACACTCCGACTACGTCCATGGGTGTTGATATACTAAAATATTCTAGAAGCCTCCATGCGAAAATATATTGTCAAAAACAAAATATTTATTCAAAAAAACAATCATATTCTAGAACGACCCATGGCGGGTATATAAACCGTGACCAGTGTCGATTCAAATCAGTTTTTAGATCAGCCATTGTGCGATTCGTTCAGAGTTTGAAATCGATCATTGTGCGATTAGTATAAAAGTTTAATATCAAGTATTGTCTGTTAGTATCAAAGTTTAATATCGATTGTTGTTCAATCCAGATCAAAGTATAAGTTGGAATTTGTACAAGTAATTTGATCAAGTAATTCGAAATTTAACATTGTGTGAAAAAGAATTAAAATAATTGTTGAAAAAGAAATCGGATAATCATTTTTTTTTTAAAGCAATAAAATCAGGTTTTTTTGTTTCGTAAAAACTTGTGTTTAATTTAATTTTTTTTTTTCTTTTCTTTAAACAAAAACGTGCGTGTTGTTCCAATTACAAAATATTTAGTAATATCGTTTACTAATATATTTTTTTTTTGTTTTGTCGAGTATCGGAATCATTGCAGGTTCGGGCAGCGCTCCTTTGAGGATAAAGAGAGCCAGGATACCGCGACAAAATAAAAATAAAGTAAACTCAATATAAAATAAAATAAATAGCTTATGCAACAATACAAAAATAAGAAGTATGTAACATGTAACAGTAAAATGTATAACAGTAAAAAATATATATGAGGGCTTGCAATTCGGGCAGAAACTATGGGCACAACTCAGTGCAGTCTTTTGGTCCTTTTGTTCAGAATTTAGGTAAAACCTATAATCTCTGACCAGCGACAGCTCACCTTTCTCATTTACTTCAAGCCTTTCCTCAAAATTTGTACCTTGGCAATCTACAACAAGATGTTCAATAGTTTCAATCCTGTCACATAAGACACACATTAGTTCACCGTTTATTTTTTTGTTCTTCTATTCAAAAGTTTACATGCTATTATTCTCAAATTTGCCAATATTTGTCTTACATTCCTAGACATGTGCAAGTATCTGGCTCCGTTCTTATAATGGTATAATCTTTGGTAGACAGTTTAACTAGTCTTTTGTTCTATTCCAGTTTGATGCAGTTATATCTTGTAAAAGGAATGGGTCCTGCAGAATTTTTTTCATCGCAGGTGAGCGAATCGATAATTCGTTTTCGATGAATATTACATTTTTCAAACATGATTTTTGCGTATCTTTATCGGAAGCGGAAGTTCTTCAGTAATAATTAAGAAATTTTTTTAGGATATGATAGTCCACCGGTTGAATGCCCAGCTCAACAGTTACTGCAGAATTAGGAGTAGATCTGGGGACACCATATATTTCCTTAAAGAAATTAAACGTTAATACATTTAACGTTTCCAGGTCTTCCTTTGAACAGCAGCTCCCCCACATCTCACTCCCATAAGTCATCACTGGTACAACTAGAGTCTAACACATTCTCAGAATCATCTATATGGGGAAGTTCGTGAATCTGTATACATTTTTCTTAATATACATTAGCCCACGGCTTGCATTTCTTTTTAAACTCTGCACATGCTCGCTCCATTTACCATTACATCCATATACCCCCAGATATTGGAAATTTCTAACATTTTCAATTAAAGCACCGTTCAGTCTCCAAACTTCGTTTCGTCTCACTTTGCATCCATTACATACAAATAGTATTTTTGTTTTATTCACGTTAATACTGAGTTTATTCGTCGTGCAATATCGTTTCATTCCATTTAAAGATCTACTTATTATAATTTATTTGTCCCTATGGCACACCGTGTATAATGATGTTTCTTTTTCCTTAGCTCGTTTTCCATTCCTTGAAACTTTTTATCGTAAGAAGCCGTTTTTTCTATAAGTTTGCTAGTATCTTCTATGCGATATTCAAGTTTACCGTTTAAATTACTGTTAACATTCCTAATCTCATCCTTCAACTATTTCAAAATGTTAATTAGATTGGTGCTCATTCTGCGATTTAGTTTCGGCTATCCTTATCTCTTAGAGTGGGTATAAATAATAAATATGGCACTCTTACTTTTAATTTAAATTTCAAGAAAAAAAGAATGACTGTTCAAAATGCCTCCTCACAATTACTGAAACTTTTAGTTTTGTTATTAAACGCTATTCTGTAATGAAACACTGTTTGTAATTTAACACTGATTCTTCAGTGTGTGTAGTCTGTACATTGTGTGTGATGCTTTTTTTCTTCATATATTTATTATTATTATTATTATATGTTTAAAAGATAACGTATTTATGTCAGATGAACGGGGAGAGTGGATACAGGATATATACCCCAGAATGCCACCCAATTCTTCAACAATCATAAATCTTCATAAGATAGCTACGTCCTTTGAAGAAGGTTCACTACCCTATGGTCGTATGGTTGTACAGGCTCCGCCCTTGCTCTATGGTTGTACGGATGTGGAACCTGCAAAGTTTAATATCAAAAAACTTCAAGGGTGCTACTTGAAGACAATCTCATGCGATCTCAATTTATGAAGAGTGCCTATGATGACGGCCTTCTGCATAGAGGTAATAAGGTGACGAAGATGAGACCTGCAAACCGGAATGGTAGAAAGATTAGACTCTAGAGTGGGGCGTATACCGCCGAGACAACCGATAATGAGAACAGCCATTATGACAGAGTAACCAGGGTGTAGTTGTCGTAGTTCTTGGAGAAAATCAAGGTATTTATTCCGTTTTTGCTCCTCTTTCAATACTATATTCGTTTCTGCAGTCGCAGAGAACTCAATGACGTAGAAAGTCTTAGCTGAAATATCCTGGAGCACTATATCAGGCTTAGTAGCAGAGAGCTGCGTGGTAGTTGGAAACGAGAATTTCCAAAAGATGATACATTTCTCGTTTCTGACCACAGATTCGATTTCTCCGGGAGCATATGGTAGGACTGACGTACGGTCCACTTCATACTTGTGTCTCAAGAAGTAGTACAGCACACGCAGGGCATCATAACGATGAATGTAAGTGTTCGAGGCATAAGATGGGCATGCCGAAATGAGGTGCATCAGGGTCTCCGGCTAAGATTTGCACGCTCTGCTCTGACTATTTGAGGCTGCCACCTTCCACACGTACCTCTGGTGTGTAAAAGTAGCTATCACACCGTCTTGGGCAGCGATGATAAGGCCTTTTGTTTCAGACTTGAGTCCAGCTGATCGGAGGAAAGAAAACGTAAGATCAACGGAGAGACCACAGGAGTCTAGATGGCGGTAGAACATATCCTGATGGTCCCGAGATCGATCGAGATCGATTATCATCTTGATCACGATTAGTCGGATCAAATACTAGACCCAATTTTGAAGTTGCATGTCGTGCTGCAGACAACAAGAATACTCCTTTACCTTGCAACTCGTGATCCCACACGAGTGGGATAATGGATCAGAACTATTGGACACCTGACAAGCTATACCTAATACTAATCAGTCATGTAGATATTCGACGGACAGGAGACCTTTACTCCCTTGCTGACGTGGGAGGTAGTTACGAGGCACCGAGGAGCGCGGGTGCAAACTACGACAAATGTTCATAAGTTTGCGAATGCCTCTATCAAGTTCCTTAAGCTTCTCTATTGTCCATTTGATGGAACCCAAAGAATAGAGAAGGATGGGTAGGGCAAGCATATTAGTAGCATGAATAAAAATTTGTCTGAGACGGTGTCTATACCTGCCTCGAAGAGCTTTCTTAACAGCCGACACACTATGAATGTGACTTTCGCCAACACCCTAGTATGCCATCCGTCAGCTGCACGTCGCATCGTAATTAGGGACGTGATCCCGTTTACAATGTATGACGGCACACTTATCCAATCCGAATTCCATGCCAATAGCTTTCGTATACTGATGGACAGATTTGAGAGCTTGAGATAGACTGCTCTCAGAGGAAGCATAAAGTTTCAGGTCATCCATATAGAATAGATGAGTTAACTGATTCTTCCTATCTGTCGGAGGCCCTCAATGATAACCAGGTTCTTCTCGCCAGCGCAAAGAGAGTGGCATAAGTGAGATGCAGAAAAGAAGCGGGCTAAAACTATCTCCTTGATAGACGCCCCGCTTATATGTCACCAAATCTGTTGAGACAGTACGTTTACCAGAACGAACTGTAAACTTTGTCTTTCAGAATGGCAACAGATTTTTTATACATCTGATAATATTGGGATGAATTTTCAAACATTTGAGCAGCACCAATATAAAATGATGAGAGGTAGTGTCAAATGCATTTCTATAATCCACCCAGGCCAAACTCAAGTCGCGCTGATATTGACGAGCATCTTGGCAGATACATCTGTCAACAAGATTATCTTTGCAACCTGATATGCCACGTTTGGAGCCGCGTTGTTCATTTATCTTCATCCACACCGGTTCTATGGTTGTGAGAATGCGTTTATTAAGAATGGAGGTGAATGCTTTGTACACAGTATTTAAGCATGTTATCGGTCGGTCATTGCTTGGATCTGAAAGGACTCCTTTTTAGGGAATCAAAACTGCTTGCCCTTCGCCAAACCAAGTTGGAAAGGTTCCACATCCAAAAATATATGAGATGAAGTGCCTAGCAAGACGTGTCTGTGTGGAAGGTAAACGTTTCCATCAAAAATTCGAAACAGCATCCATACCAGGCGCTGAGTCATTCTTTTTGTTTTTGAAGGCAAGGATAACTTCTTCAGCGGTAACAGATGTTATCACCACTTGTTCTGCTAAATTAATGTTGCAGATCCTTTGGAATAATCTGATTGGTGTCATACTACTACCTATTATTAGTCAACTTTTCATATAAATCACGCCAATAGTTGTCGATTTGTTCAACTTTTGATGGTTTCTCTACGAGAGAAGGGGATTTCGCGAATAAACGAGAAGAATTGGAGAGAAAGGTCTTCTATTCTCGAATACACTTTTCTCGTTTAACTAGCTTTTTTCGTGCGAGAGCTAGCGCACGTATCTTTTCAAGGTTTCTCAGCTTGTTAGTGAGCAGGATACCCTTGTTGAGTGTGTGATGTTGGTGCCTGAGTTCACGAACGAAGCTCCACACGTTTGGGGTGAACTGTCTACCATTCTTCTGGTATTTTAACACACACTCGATACGTAATACCGTCTGTCGGAGAGGTGTCAACTTTTCCTCAGCGGACTTAGTTGGAGGAGAGAGATCGGACTGTGCAGCATAGACTGAACTATCGATTTCGAGTAGGCTACTGGCGTTTGTTAAATATTCGTCGACAATTTAGTTGATAAAAGCCGGGTCTTTTGCTTTTGCAAACGTCTTGCGATATTTTGGGCGTTTTCGTTTAGACAGGTCATTATCGGTTGTTTTCAGCGCATTTTGGAATCGATGTTTAAGTTCTTCCAAACGAGGGTTTTGTGTCTCGACAGGTGTGTTTTGAACTTCTACGGTCACTTCAACGATGGGGTTGAGTGGCGGGGCTGTTACCGCCGTTAACACAAGTGGTGATGGATCATCTCTAGACCTTGATGGCGTTGGTGATGTAGCTTCTAATACAGGTAGTAGTGGGGTATTTCGACATACCCTTTCCTATGTCTCAGTATCAAAGCTGTCACTTTCCGATACTGGTTTATACTGAGATGCCAAATCCTGTGTCTCAGCAACTTATGTCTCACGTGAAGATCATACACACCTATAGAAGCTGGTCTGTCACCATCCCTCACATTCACATCCGGTTCCGTATTCCTGGTCGTGTCCTAAATGTTGACTGATGAGTCAAATCTGGTTTTGACTAGATGGGCTGCTTGATCTTGCAGATGTAGCGGTTTAAAATAGAGCTCGGGATGCTTCTCGCACCATTTGGTGTGCATCCTTCCCATGTAGCCACGTCTTTTTGGTTCACTTGCGAAATAACAGGTGAGCAGGTCAGTTTTAAGTGCCTTCGTCCATTGAAAGCGCTGATTGTGATGGTGACTGTTTTGGGTGCTCGGTCGACTTTGTTGTGAAATGCCTTGAGATGGCTCTTCATTTTCTGCGGCATGCGTAGTCTCTTCGACTAACTGTGATCTTAATGTCAAATTCGTACCCCTCTCAGATCCAAAGGAGCTGCCCCCTTCATGTATGGTGGAAGCGTCAACTGAAGGGGCGAGATTCTGTAGGAACGAGTCGTCTACTACTCGTGTGAGAAAAAAATTTTGATTTGAAATTTGACGTAAGATAAATTTCAACCAATTTAGCTGCTGGGTTGATCCACGATTGGATCCTTAGCTTCGTCTCCTACTGGCTTACAGGCTAGGTACTAGGCCCTCCGACCACGGCAAGGTGGATCCGCGGGAGGGTTATAGTATTATTATTATTATTATTATTTCATTTATCTTTTTTTATTCAAGGCTGAGCACGATTAATGTACCGCACGGACATAGTCAAGTGACGGTAAAGTGTGTTTTATATTTTTGTTCTAGTCTGTCATGTGAACTAGAGAATATGTTTGACTGTGCGTGAGTACTTGTAAGGGTGTTGGTGTTCTTGTAGTGTGTATAAATGTGTGTATGTGTTTTATGTTCAGCAACATCGCCTTTTGGGTGGTTTGTGTGGTGCCTGCGTAAAATACAAGGTTTACAGTCGCTAGCTGCACAAACTACTGTCACACAGTTAAGATAATTTATCGGTTTAGCTTCTTATTTTCGTAAATTTATCCCAAGGTTTTCTCAAGTCATGAAACATCTCTATTCACTTACTTCAGGTAGTAAAAATATATAGTGTCAAGATAAGCATGATAAAATACGAGAAAAAATAATATCTGCTTTAACAAATGAACCCGTATTAATAATCTTTGATCCTAATTACGTTATTGCGTTACATACTGACGCTCGCTCTGAAGAGTATGGGGCTATGTCAATGCAAAAGATCGAAAGTAACAATAGAGTAGTAGAGTATTATAGCAGGACTAGTTCGGCTGAATACAGGTATCATTCTTATGAACTAGAAACTTTAGTTGTAGTAAACTCAATAAAACATTTTCGAGATTATTTTTACGGGCGAGAATTTGTGGTCGTTACAGATTGTAATTCATTAAAAGCATCTCAAAATAAAGTTAATTTAAATGATCGAGTTCACAGATAGTGGGCTTTCTTGCAGTCCTGTGCTTTTGAAATTATATATCGCGAGGGTAAACGAATGGCTCATGTAGATTTCTTTTCACGAAATCCAACAGATATTATTAATAAAATAGTTAATAAACTAAACGAAAGGAAAGTTAATCCAGCTGAGATTTCGGAAGATTGGTCATTAGCCAAACAACGTCGCGACCATCAAATCTCGAAATTGTTACCGGGTTACAGAACGATTTGATCCCGGAAGACATCGTGAAACATACGAGTTGCGTTCAGGTACCCTTTTCCGCAAAGAAATGGCAACGGGAGTAGGTTAAAGCTTTCACCATACACCAAATATTTGGCAATGGGGTCTAAAGGAATGATGATATATTTAACCGTACGCCAAGCATTTGGCAACGAGAGTAAGTTAAAACTTTCCCAAACACCATGCATCTGGTAACGGGGTCTTAAGAAATTTAGATGTGACTATGTGTAAGCATGAGAGTAGCAGTTTCCATTTCATTGGATAGGTAGGTCTTAGGATGTTACTGGCACTTGGGATAATAATAATCCATTTCATTAAACAAATTCTATGACCCTCTGCTGCTGGATAAGGCTACTAAGTTTATGGATTATGATTTAATTAAAACGAAGTATCTATAAAATCGAGTCTAACGCCAAGCAAAACTAAAATTTTAGATACACCCGAGGACGTGTGATCGTCAGGATGGCCGTGCCGAAGAAAGGAATATTTATTTATTTATTTATTTATTTGATTTGCCAATAAATGGCTTATCACTCTTTACATTATAATAAACATAAGTGCTTTTACAAAATTCAAAATAACAACATATTATTGCTTCAATAGCACAGAAATTTAACAAAAAGACAGAAAATAAAAAGATACTGTGTTTACTACTACTTTTCTCCTTGATTAGCTCATAAATTTGCTTTACGCTTTTTGATGATTAAATCCAAGTAATCGCATATCGCCCTTATATCCTCTTTACTGTTAACCTCCAGCATAGCCATCGCATTTTCGTATCCTCTTTGACTGATTACTTTGAAGAAAGGAATAAATATTTTTTATTAATGGGTCTGGACACATCTGTTTGGACATTTTTGTATACATATATTTATAAGTGCAATATAATTATTTTTATGAAATTGTTCTTTATTACAGTATGTCTGAGATAAAGGTAAGGGTCTCGATACATATGTTTGGACATTCTTAATATTTATTTTCTTGGAATAAAATAATTTGTAAGTGCAATAAAAACCATTTTAAGAAAATAGTTTATTGTTTATTATTACAGTAAGGTTGGGTCGGAAGCGACATATCTGGTCCCCACGTAGCCATGATTACAGGATAAATGGAACTCCTTGTATTTACCTAATAATGGGGTTAATCGATGTCACAGTAAATTAGCTTAAGTTCACAATACAATAAAAAAATATTAATAAATGTTACACTACGGTGATTCTATCAATGAATACGATTAATTATAACAGTTCGAAATGATTTTCCACCAATTTAATCGGTAACCTAACCACGTGACTATATATATATATATATATATATATATATATATATATATATATATATATATATATATATATAATAGTAGTCTCTTCGACTAACTGTGATCTTAATGTCAAATTCGTACCCCTCTCAGATCCAAAGGAGCTGCCCCCTTCATGTATGGTGGAAGCGTCAACTGAAGGGGCGAGATTCTGTAGGAACGAGTCGTCTACTACTCGTCTGAGAAAAAAATTTCGATTTAAAATTTGACGTAAGATAAATTCAACCGATTAAGCTGCTGGGTTGATCCACGATTGGATCCTAAGCTTCCTCTCCTGCTGGCTTACAGGCTAGGTACTAGGCCCTCCCACCACGGCAAGGTGGATCCGCGGGAGGGTTATAGTATTATTATTATTATTTCATTTATCTTTTTTTATTCAAGGCTGAGCCCGATTAGTGTACTGCACGGACATAGTCAAGTGACGGTAAAGTGTGTTTTATATTTTTGTTCTAGTCTGTCATGTGAACCGGAGAATATGTTTGAGTGTGCGTGTGTATTTGTAAGGGTGTTGGTGTTCTTGTAGTGTGTATAAATGTGTGTATGTATTTTATGTTCAGCAACATCGGCTTTTGGGTGGTTTGTGTGGTGTCCGTGTAAAATACAAGGTTAACAGACGCTAGCTGCACCAACTACTGTCACACAGTTAAGATAATTTATCGGTTTAGCCTCTTATTTTCGTAAATTTATCCCAAGGTTTTCTCAAGTCATGAAACCTCTCTATTCAATCTCTATTCAATTCACTCTATTCACCTCTCTATGCAGAGTGTTAATTTCAAAAGTATCCACCCTTAATAACTCTTGACCTGATGTGATTATTGCTTTGATTGAAAACACGTCGATTAAGATATCAAGGGGGTAGTTCAAAAGTGGTACCTAAAGAATTTAAGGTTTCATCCCTTCGCCCCCAGCCACCCCACTTTGAAATTTTAAATTGCACCCCCTTACTTTGTGAAACATCGTTTGAAAGGGCATAATTCTCTAATCAACCATGATAAAATAAATTAAATCGATCGATTGGTTCTTAAGATAGACTTCACAGAAGATGGAAGGTATGAAATCAACTATTATTAGCAAAACATTGCGGATTGGATACACTGTTGAATTAAATTACAGTTATAAGAAATTATTTTATGACATGTTCGAAATGGATGGCCATCATTATTTGCTACACAAAAATATATTCTGTTTTCGAACTCTTCGCGAACTTTGACGAATGTTTTGCGGGTGATTTGTCTACATTCTTGAATAATTCAGCGTCTGAGCTCTTCAATACTGGCGGGAGGAGTATTGTAAACTTTAGTCTTCACGTAACTCCAGAGAAAAAACTCGAGAGGTGTTAAGTCTAGGGATCATGCAGGGCATGCCGTAGCACCCCTCATAACTTGTTGAAAATGCAAATATTCCTCACTGAGTATCATTTTCCAACTTCATCCACTTGATTCTCCAATGATTCTGTTATTAATGGATCTATTACATTTTTTATCCAATCTGCAATATATTGTTAATTATAATTGATTTCATACCTACCTTTTTATGTGTAGTCTATCTGAAGAACCAATCGATCGATTTAATTTTTCATAGTTTCATGGTTGAATAGAGAATTTTATGCCCTTTCAAATGATATATCACAAGATAATGGGCGCCGTTTGAAATTTCAAAGTGGGGGTGGCTGGGGGTGAAGGGATGAAACCAAAAATTCTGTATGTACCATTTTTGAACTTCCTTCTCGATATCTAAATCGACGTGTTTTCACTCAAAACAATAATCACATCAGGTCAAGAGTTATCATGGGTGGATAATTTTGAAATGAACACTCTCAATATATATATATATATATATATATATATATATATATATATATATATATATATATATATATATATATATATATATATATACGGTTTCCATATATTTGCTCTCTAAAACTGCATTTATGTATTTTTAGGCAACCTGTCTGTGTATGTACAATATCATGTGTGAACGTGAAACACTTCTAAGAGTAGAAAATAATTTTTAAATGCGGAGAGTTCGTTCTATAGCGATGTCAAGTTCACTGGTTTATTATAATTAAAAAATTTCCATTAATATTATAATAAGAACTAAGTTATCAATAAAATAATTAATTTGGATGTATAAGCGTGCTTAACATCAAATTATAATATCAAATCAATATCCTTAATATCAAGTTGTAGTAAAATGCAACATACGCTTTTCTACAATCAAATTAACTATTTAGTTGATAACTTAATTCTTATTTTAAAATTATAAGAAATTTTTTAATTATTATAAACCAGTTGTCGCAGTATCTTGGCTCTTTTTATACCTTAAAGGAGCGCTGCTCGAACATGCAAATGATTCCGATACTCGACAAAAACAAAAAAATATATTAGTGAAAGGTTTTACTAAATATTTTATAATTGAAATGACACGCACGTTTTTTGTTTAAAAAAAAGAAAAAAAAAATTAAATTAAAGACAAGTTTTTACGAAACAAAAAAAAACCTGATTTTATTGCCTAAAAATAAAAAGAGAATCCAATTTCTTTTTCAACAATTTTCGCCCAAAATGAAATTGAAATCTCAATAAAAGGATTAAAGTCTGGAAGAAGTCAAGGCCCGGATGACATAACCAATGAAATGATTAAAGTAGATATAGATGTACTTACAAATCCACTTACTAAATTATTTAATCTTATTTTGGAAAAGAAAGAAATACTCAACCAATGGACCTGTTCAGTTATATTATTTAAAAAAGGAGATCTTAGACTGATATCAAATTATAGACCTATAACCCTGATACCATGTCTTTACAAATTATTCGCGACTACTCCACTACAGCGTTTTACAAAAATCATTGACGAAAACCAGCCAATTGACCAAGCAGGCTTCAGGAAGAACTTTTCGAATATAGATCACATACACACATAAAAAAATATCATCGAAAAATACAATAAATACAACAAACCACTGCATATGTGTTTTATTGACTACTCGAAGGCGTTCGACTCTATTTCCCATGATTCAATTTGGCAAGCTCTAATGGCACAAGGAATTAATAGTGATTACATTGACGTAATAAAAGATATATTCAAAAAGAGCACAGCTCGAATCAAACTAGAAGCTCCTGGCCAACCATTCAATATCGAACGGGGAGTAAAACAAGGAGACCCTCTCTCTCCAAAACTATTCATAGCGGTTCTTGAACAAATTTTCAGATCACTAAACTGGCAAAATTTTGGCTTGAAAATATACGGTGAATACTTATCACATTTAAGATTTGCGGACTACTTAGTGTTGCTTTCGGAAGATCCAGATGAACTACAGTATATGATAGAAACCCTTAACTTCCAAAGCAATACATTTAGCCTGGAAATCAACCAAGACTAGACTAAAATTATGACAAATAGGGAAAAAATAGAAATGCTACTAAATTCAACTCCCCTAATATATGTTGAAGATTGCATTTACCTGTGACATTTGATTTCCTTTAAGGCATGCACAAGCATGAAAATAAAGAGAAGAATACAAAGTACTACTAATGGAATAAGTATTGGTAAATGAAAGACATATTTAAAAGTAATCTACCAATCTATCTAAAAACAAAAATACTGGAATCCTGCCGGATGCCATGTCTTAGAGTGTGTCAAAGAGGCATTGAGAGAAGCTACGTCGGCTTAAAGTTAAAAGATCACGTTCGGAATACCTCAATAACAAACATGACGAGAGAAAAATATGTTACGAAACTTATACTTCGAGCAAAATGGAGATGGGCTGGCCATTTACAAAGAGTAAAAGACGAAAGGTGGTCGAAGAAATTAACAAATTGGTACCCCCTGGAAAATAAGCGCAGGCGAGGTAGGCCAATCAAAAGATGGAGTGACGACTTAACAGCTCTTGTGAGAAATCATTGGTGCAGAATAGCTACAAAAAGGGAAGAATGGAAACAATTGGAGGAGGCTTTTACCGCTCGCTACAGCCGTCCTTATGTTATAAATAATCAATAAAAAAATAAATAATAATTAATAAATAAATGAAATAAAAAAGTAAAAATTAATAAATGGAATAAGAGAGAGAAAAAAAAGAGAAGAAAATTTCTTTAATAGAGTATTTAAATATCTAAATTTCAATATTCAGTTGTTTAAAAATTTTTTTTATTTATTTATTTTTTAATTAAAAAATTGAGAATATATTCTTAGTTTTTATTTTCTATTTTTTTTTATACAGTTTTATTTTATTTTTATTTTTTATTTCATAAGTTTTATATATACAGTAACATGTAAGGAATTAATCAAAAAAAGCTTATTATTATTATTATTATTATTATTATTAGAGCACGGTAGTGCGACAGGCCGAGTTTAAGGGGTATTTTGCCTTGCGCTATACTATACTATTACTTTTCGAAAAATCAGAGCCATTTGGACCCCGAAATACCTTCTGAACGAAAAGAGCTACTGAGATAATTTTTCAAATATCAGGTATTTAGGGAATTATAAGAGAATATGTTTTTGCTTTTTGTTATGAAATAAACGGCAAAAATGTTATTTCGGTTCAAAAACCGTTAAATAGCGGGAGCGCCTATAATTTTCAGTAGACAGGATAAAAACGTAGGGCCTACACCAGATATCTTTTAAAGATCATATTTGGCATAAAGTTAGGTATAGTACCCAAAGCACAGGGAAAATTATGTAATCATGAATTTTTTATCAGGAAATGGAAAATTTTTCAATTTTTGTTTTGATCTAGTGCAGTCACGGTAGTGTAACAGGCCGAGTTTTTTTTGCCAAGGCTTTTTTTGCCTTCGCGCTTACAGTACTATTACTTATCGTTAAATCAGAGCCGATTTGACCCCAAAATATCTTCTGAACGAAGAGAGCTACAGTGCTGATTTTTCGAATAAAACCTATTTGGGAAATTATAAGATAAGAAGTTTTTGCTGTTCGTTAAGAAATAAACGGTTTAAAATTTAATGGCATTGAAAAGTCGTTACAAAGCGGGAACGCCTACAATTCTTGACCATACATGATAACTCCAGGGCTTAGATCATAAGTCCTTAAAAGTTGATATTTGGCATACAGTTAGACATAGTGACCAAACCGAAAGGAAAATTATCAAACCACGAAATTTATATCGGGAAATGGGAATTTTTTTTTTGTTAGTTTTGATAAAATTAATATTGGAAATATTTCGTTTTTTTTTTCATGATGCGGGGTTTGAGAAGACTGTGCATAGATAGGTCTCACATTACGATTTTCAAGGGGTAGCGATGAAACAAATTAGGTTTTTCGAATTAACCTGAATTTGCAGTTATTCAGCGTTGAAAGCAAAAAACCCGCATCTTTCTAGCATGTAAAGTCGTAAATGGGTGATTTTTGGGGGCGGTTTATCCTTTTTCAATAGGGTGACGATGAAAGTTTACCTAACAACTCCATTAGTTTGATGAAATTATCCATCAAATGCAAAAAACCCCATCTTTCTACCACAAATACAAGTTAAAAGAGTAGTTTAGAGGGTTATTTTCCCTTTTTTTTAGAGAGTGATGATGAAAAATTTTAAGTTTATCTAATTACCTTCTTAATTTGTAGTTATTAAGCGTCGAATGCAAAAAAACCGCATCTTTCTAGCATGTATAGAAGAAAATGGGTGGTTTTAGGTTTTTTTTCCATTTGCGAATGGTTGCGATTGGACAATTTACTCTTGTAAAATAATCCTGTTATTTTATTCCTGTTCCACGTTGAATAAAAAAAACTGGATCTTAATATAAGTGAAAACAATAATATTAGTGGACATTATCTTAATATAAATGAACATTAATATTCGTGAAAAGGGCAGTTTAAGGGGCCATTTTCCTCTTTTTGGGGATTGCGATGTAGGTTATGTAACTTTTGAGATATTCTGTAAATTTGACTTTATTTCGGGTCGATTGATGAAAATCCCTTCTTCCTAAGATTAATGGAAGTTAAGGCTAGCTTAGGGAATACTTTTCCCATTTTTTTTAGGAAGAAGCGATAAAAAAGTTTAAAAGTTTTTTGAATTACCTTCTTAACTTGTAGCTATTCAGCGTTAAATGCAAAAAACTGCATCTTTCTAGCATGGATAGAAAAAAAGGGGTAGTTTAAGGGGTATTTAGCCCTTTGTGAAGTGTAACTATGGAAAAATTTACGTTTTTAAATAATCCTGTTATTTTAAACCCATTCCACGTCGAATGGAAAAAAACCAGATCTTTCTTACATCAAGAGAAGTGAAAACGGCAGTTTAAGGAGTCTTTTTCCCATTTTCATGGGTTTGAAGTGTAGGTAATGAAATTTTTGAAAGTAATTTGTTAATTTGACTTTATTTCGGGTCGGTGATTGGTGCAAATCCCCTTTCTACCATGAAATTGAAGTAAAAAGAGTAGCTTTGAGGGTTGTTTGCTCATTTTTAGGTGGTAATAATGAAAAATTTTAAGTTTTTCTAATCACCTTCTTAATTTGTAGCTATTAAGCGTCAAATGCAAAAAACCGCAACTTTCTAGCATGTATAGAAGAAAAGGAATGGCAGTAGGGGTGTTTTTTCCCAACTGCAATGGTTTGTGATAGAAAAATTAACGTTTTTCAAATAACCCTGTTATTTTGAAACTGTTCCACGTCGAAAAAACCGATCTTTCTACCATGAATAGAAGTAAAAAGAGTAGTTTAGGGGGTCGTTTTCCCATTTGGGGGGGGGGGTGGTGATGAAAAATTTTAAGTTTTTCTAATTACCTTCTTTATTTGTATTTATTTAGCGTCGACTGCAAAAAATCATCGAATCGTCGAATGCATCTTTCTTGCATGTATGGAAGAAAAAGGGTAGTTTTGGGGGTGTTGTTTCTATCTTCGAAGGGTTGCGATGGAAAAATTTACTTTTTTTAAATATTTATTTTGTTTAGAACTTATTTCTCGTCGAATGGAAGAAACCCGATCTTTCTTACATGAATATAAGTGAAAAGGGCAGTCTAAGGGGTGTTTTTCCTCATTTTAAAGAGGGTTTCGATGTAAGTAATGAAATTTTTCAAAGTATTTTGTAAATTTGACTTAATTTCGGGTCGATTGGTGAAAAACCCATCTTTCAAGCATGAATTTAATTTCAAATGTAGCTTCGTAGGTGCTTTTCCCATTTTTTTAGGAGTAACGAAGAAAAATGTAAGGCTCTTCGAATTACCTTCTTTGTTTCTAGCTATTTAGCTTCGAATACAAAAAAACGCTTCTTTCTGGCATGTCTAGAAGTGGGTTAAGTTTTGTATAGATCAGTCAGCTTCACTTCTAGCTTTATAGCATTATAGATCTAGCTTTATAGTATTATATATTAGATTTAGGAACAAACTTCTTGTGAGAGGTGTGCGCGATTTTTCAAAACTTTGTTACTCCACTTCCAGAAATGCAAGAAGGATGCGGGTTTTGCAATCGACGCGAAATTTGTTAAAAAAGTATCTTTGGGATTTTTAATTTTCCCAACGGAACATATGGAAAATCAAAAATTAAATTTATGTGTTTAAGTTTAAGCCACTTCCAGACATCCGGAAACTCAACATCCGAAAAAACGGGAAAAAACAAAAAATTTTTGTTATAGTCCATTCTGATTCGTTGATATTTGTTGGGGACTATCTAATTGAATGATACATTCAGTATAATTATAGACATATATAATTACTATAAATGTATTTTTATCGTTAGACTGTAATCATCACTTATGAATACTTCAAAGGTACAACACTAACTGTAAAAATTTTTCAACATAGTAACTTTATAAAAAATAAATTCGTTACACAGGAGATGCGTCAACTTAGCGAATTTCCTTAGAATTATCTAGAATTATCTCTCTAGCGGTCATAATTTAAGTATGATCAAAATGATATATAATATCCATATATATTTATTTGTGTATACTTAAGCGTCAACAATACGATGTTTGTCCAAATTCCTTTCGGTTACGTGAGGCAAATTGTAGAAGATATTAGCGTATACAATTAAGACAAATTTCATCGTCATTGAATTATTAATTAAATACTGATAAGAAAATGTTAACTCGACAACCAGGAATGGAACCTCGGGCCTCTGGATATCTAGTCCAGTATGCTTCCCCTACACCAAAGACGAAAAATATAATATCTGATATGACTTTAGTATTTGCAAAAATTAAATTTATTAATAGCCAAAATAGAACAATGTATAACGTTTATAGTTTATAGTTACTACGGAAACGACAATCAAAATTTTTTACAATAAAATATATTTCGTGTATTCGTGTCAAACAAACACAAAATATTAAATATCTCTCTTAATATTAGAATAATCGAATGTAAAAGACGTGAAGTTGTAGAAACTCAAGTTTGCTACAATTCATTACTTGATCATTTTTCACAAACTCTAATGTGAACAGAGATATTTAGAATTTTAACTTTCAATCTTTAATTGTAAATATTTCTGCAAATATTAGTGTAACAGAAAAATGATAAGAAACAAAATTACTGTAAAACTTCGTACCTACAACTCCTGATAAATTTTTCGATTTTTTATATATTAAGGGAGATAGTCAAATTTTGTGTTTTCCCCTTCCTCTAAACCCCCTTTCCCCTCGACCCATTTTACCCATTTTACCCACGAACGTGACCTTTAGAATACAAAAAGCGACTCAAATACCAAATTTCATTCCAATCAAATTAAAATTGTGACCGCTAGAGCGATTACAGACACATATATATATATATATATATATATTTATTCTATATATATATATATAAATATATATATATATACATTTATATATATATATATATATAGAAATATATATATATATACAAATTTTACCGATTGTGGATTTTAACATCTAATAGGTAGGTTCGATGGATATTTGAAGAAATTTTTATGCAACTCCAACATTAGTACAAAAACAATAACTGCATTCCCTTTGGAGGAAATTCGCTAAATAGAAGATTTGGATCTTGTTTATACGTAATTATGTTTTAAAAAAATTAACCCAATTCTAGAAATGCTCGAAGAATACGGTTTTTTGCATTCAACCTGTTTTAAAGTGAAATTTATAGGAAAAGTTGGAAAGCTTTAAGTTTTCAAACAAAATCAACTCCGAAAATAGTGAAATCACCAAAAATTACCATTTTATTCCCATTATATGTAAAGATGCATGGTATATTAAGTTTACTCCCGACTTTTTAACGTTTGAAAATATTAAGCCTAGATATAAATGCTTGTTCATAAAATGGCCCAATTCGTCTAATTCCGCATGTCCGGCCGCCTGTCTGTCTGTCTGTGGACGCAATAACCCAACAACGAAAACATATATATAGAGCTAATATTTTTTTGTGTTTTCGAGAACAAAAAAGTAAGATCAAATTCGTTAATGAGAAACTTTTACTTTTAACCGAAAATCAGATCCACTCTTCTTCCATTTCGATGGAGATTTTTTGGCGCCGACTCAAGATTATTTAGATATCTTCATTAGTGTAGGACGTCATCTTCAATCGAATATGGTAGCCGCCGCAAAATAACGAATTATAATTTCCCTGTTAACCACTATGATATGGGTATCAATTGAAAGGGCTGGATGAGCGAAACAAATTAAGTAAAGTGACGTTACTCTAAATCCAATATGGTGGCCGCCGCAATTGGAGATTTATAATTTCCTCATAAAACCCTATGATATGGGGATCACATGAACGGGCTTGATGAGCGAAACACAATGAGTAAAGTGAAATCATTCTAAATTCAATATGGCGGCCAACTGCAAATGGAGATTTATGATTTCCTCATATACCCCTATGATATGGGGATCGAATGAAAGGGTTTGATGAGCGAAACACAATAAGTCAAGTGAAGTCATTCTAAATCAAATATGGCGGCCGCCGCAAGTGGCAATTTATAATTTCTATATAAATACTTTTATATGGGTATCGACTGAAAGAGCTTGATGAGCGAAACGCAATAAGTAGAGTAAAGTCATCCTTAATCCAATATGGCGGCCGCCACGAATGGAGATTTACAATTTCCACATTAACCCCTATGATATGTGTATCAAATGAAAGCGCTTTATGAGCAAAACACAATATGAAAAGTGAAGTCATTCTAAATCCAATATGGCGGCGCCGCAAAAAGGTGATTTATATTTTCCATATTAACCCCTATGATATGGGTATCAAATGAAAGAGCTTTATTAGCGATACACAGTAAGTAAGGATAAATTTGTCCAAATATAACGTTTTGCACGAAGCCTTTGGCTTTGTATATTTAAGCCTTTCAAAAAGTAGTGATATCCTATCAAAAACATAAATCTAAAAAAGGGTCGAGTTTTCGGGTAGATAGTTCATGTAATAGTTGCTCCTTAAAAAGTGATGATATCTCATTTAAGAGCCAGGCTTATAAAGTATTCTCTTTACTCTTGATATACGAAAGTTTATAACATATGTATAATAAGTGGAACGAATATATGTATATTGTTTAAAGTTATTTACAGAGTTTCTATTCTATCGCCAGGATACGTCCATAGTTGATCGCTGGAAATGCAAACTAAAAATTTATACAATGGCCCAAAAGGGATATTTCCAAAAATGTATTTAATTTCATATAGAAAACGTAAAAATTTTGAAAAGTAAACCTACAATCAACGGTGACGTTTAACAAAATGTATCAAGTATTCTAATGACGTTAATTAATTTAGAAAAGGAAATGAATTTTAATAATTCCAAAATATAACAAAATATAACGAAATGTAATAAAATGTAACTAAATGTAACAAATGTAATAAATTAACTGAAGTATCAAAAGTAACAAAATCGATATTTAATTAAACCAAACCAAAAGGGTGTTAAGAATACCCCTAGAGTATTTTGAAAATACGATAATAATTATATTTACTAGCTGCTGAGTGTCGTGGTAAATGAGTGGATGAGCTGATCGCAAACCAAAAAAAAACCCGAAGGAGAAAAAAATATCGCTCACAGCGTTTATGATGAATCCAAATTCACGTGACTGTGGACAATCGATCCGAAGAAAACACGGTCCACCCTCACGCGAAATTTTCGATTCACTTAATTCAAAACCTTCACATATGGAATAATTTGGCTGCGCAAACAACGGAGTAAAAAAAATAAAAGAGAAAACATGAAACCGGAACTTGTCGCCAAACGTACTATACACAAGTGCTTTTAACAAGTTTGTTTAATTTAGAAATTAAGATGTGCGCTGTTTACGAAACTCCAGCACATGGTAAAGTATTTACTTGAATATAATATATCAGAAATTAATACTGGAAAGAAATTTTTAGAATGCAATTTTTGAAAATAATGATCGAAAATGATGATGATTGAAAGTACGCATCGAGGACGGTTGCAAGAATATTTTAAAACAAATTATTAATAGCGTCGTATTTCGCTATGTAATTCTTATTGCAAACCAAATTGTATACCTACTTTAAAGAATTGAAACGTGTATAATGAAGCGAAGAGTTAATTTATTGCGAAACGCGATACAGAGTGATAAATTTAAAATAGCATAAATAAACAGGTGTGAAAGGATAGCCCAATTTGACACATGAAAAGGATCAGTATTGAAAATGAAACCTTCACCGATGATGAAAACTTTCAATCATTGCCCTCCAAGAAATTATTAATAAATTTAAACAAATTAATTAAAATAATACATTACCGTTAAAATGATGAGCTCCATATTGAAAACAATCAATCAACCAATTTTATACGTCTTGAAAATAACAAACTTATTTTTGATTTACATTGTGTATTACGGCAATCAGCAGAGTAGTCCTGTAGTACCGCTCTCACATATATATCTCACCTTGGGGTTAAGCATGTAACGTATCTTGCCGCATGTTACCGAATGTAAAATATTTGATATATCAATGACATCTACACTTAGCGGTTGGAAGTAGATAGTGACGAATTAATATTTTAATAAGCTAGTTAAAATTAATAGTTTATTAATTTGAATATTTAATTCGTCACATTTCTGTGCGTGTGTATGTGACTGCACTCCTCCTAACGGCTGGACCGATTTTGATGGAATTTTGTGTGTGTGTTTAAGTGGATTCGAGAATGGTTTAGATACACAATTCAAATTCAAATAAAAAAATTCAAATAACTATAAAATTATTTTATTTAAATTTTGTTTTAATTTTGAAATGTCAATTTTGATTGTCGTTTCCTTAGTAACTATAAACAATGTTTTAATTTAGAAATGTCAATTTCGATTGTCGTTTCCATAGTAACTATCTAGAGCACGGAAGTGCGCAAGGCCGAGTTTAAGGGACATTTGGCCTTCTCACTTTCAGTGCTATTACTACAGGAAATATCATAGGTGATTTGACCCCGAAATATCTTCTGAATGAAACGAGCAACAGTGCTGATTTTTCGAATATAAGCTATTTGGGAAATTATAAGAGACTTTTTTTTCAATCACCGTTAAGGAATATACAGTCAAAAAGTTATATCGATTCAAAAACAGTAAAATAGCGGGTACGCCCATAATACACCAGATATCCTGTAATGTTGATATTTGGCATACAGGTAGATCTAGTACCCAAACCGACGGGAAAATTGCTTAAAATGGAAATTTGTATCGGAAAACAGGAAATTTTTTCAATTTTCGTTTTAATTATTTTACATTATAAAGTATATATCGATCTGATATCCCTCTGATTCGTTGATATGTATGCGAGTACTTTCTGATTGGATGATATTTACTATAAGTGTATTTTGCATTGTTAATTTGCATAAATTGTTATCATTACTTAAGGGGATAACACGAATTGTTAAAACTTTTCAACAAATAATAGTTCCTTCTTAAAAAGATAAAACAGATAAAGAGCTAATTTTTTGTGTCTGTTGTAGAACAAAAAGTAAGGTCACACTCGTTAATAGGCAATTTGTACTTTTAACCGAAAATCAGATCCACCTTTCTGCCATTTCGATGAGGATTTTTAATTTTATTAAATTTATAATTTCCACATTAACCCCTATGATATGGGTATCAAATGAAAGGGCTTGATGAGCGAAACACAGTATATGAAGTGACGTTATTCTTAATCCAATATGGCGGCCGCAGAAAATGGTGATTTAAAATTTCCACACTAACCCCTATGATATGGGTATCAAATAAAAGGGTATGATGAGCGAAACACAGTGTATAAAGTGACGTAATTCTAAATCCAATATGGCGGCAGCCGCAAATGGAGATTTACAATATCCACATTAACCCCTATGATATGGGTATCAAATGAAATAGCTTGATGAGCAAAACAAATAAATTAAAGTGACGTCAACCAAAATCCAATATGGCGGCCGCCGAAAATGGCGATTTATAATTCTTTAATTAACCCCTATTGATATGGGTATCAAATTAAAGTGCTTGAGGAGTGAAAAACAATAAGTAAAGTTTAGTCGTTCTAAATCTAATATGGCGGCCGCCGCAAATGGAGATTTACAATTTCCACGTTAACCCCTTTGATATGGGGATCAAAACAAGGGCTTGATGAGTCATAAATAAATAAATATATATATATATATATATATATATATATATATATATACCTTTCAAAAAATAGTGATATCCGACCAAAAAACATAAATGTAAGAAAGGGGTCCGAGTTCTCGGGAAAATCTTGTAAAATCTCTTAAAAAGTGATGATAGGAGAGTAAGGACCGAGCTGTTTACTTTGTAAATAGCTCTAGACTTCATATAATAGTTGCTTCTTAAAAAGTGATAATATTGAAGAAAGACCGAACTATTTACAAAGTAAATTGCTCTAGACTTCATATAATAGTTGCTTCTTAAAAAGAGATGATATGGAAGAAAGGACCGAGCTATTTAGAAAGTAAATAGCTATAGACTTCATATAATAGTTGCGCTTTAAAAAGTGATGATATCCCATTAAATAGCTGAGCTATGTACGAAGTAAATAGACTATTTGTAAATAGCTCGGTTGTTAATCTCATTTCATCATTTTTTAAGAAGGAACTATTACATTAAAGAAATTCTCCGAGAAATCTCGGCCCTGTCATACATTTTTGTTTTGGGTCGAATAAACAATAATCGATATATATCGTTCTATTTTGGCTATTAATTATTTTAATTTTTGCAAATACTAAAATCATATCAGATATTATATTTCAATTTGATCACACTAAAATTATGATCGCTAGCGAGTGATTTATGTATTCTTAGGAAATTCGCAAGTTGAAGCAGCTCCTACATAATGAAATTTATGTTTTTTCAAATGAATTTTTGTTTTTAAAAATGCCAGCAATTAGACGTATAAACTTTAATCGCAGAACGCGAAAAGCTAGAAGTGAAAGATATACAAGAGCAAGCCAAATTGACGAGCAACACGAAACGCGAAATGAAGTTAACGGAATCGATGGAATCGAAATCAACAACATAAAAATGGTGCGTTTATCCCCTATCGGGCTGCATTTAATTAAAATAAACGTTGTGTGTCAATATTGAAAGGCATTTAAGTTTAAAAATGAAGCCCCTGGATTGTGTTGTGCGAGCGGTCAAGTCAAATTGACGCGATTGAAACCGCCAGAAGAGTCACTACATTCATTGGTTTCAGGAAATGGGCCAGATTCTAAACATTTTTATGATCATATCGAGCAATAAATTAATTGGTTTAAAATGACGTCATTTGGCGCAACAAAAGTTATTCCAGAAAAATTTATGTCAAGTTTCAAGGTAAGTATGTTGAAAAACAATAAACATTTACCATTCCCGATGCAAAAGTAGTATATCCAAGTATTTTCTGATGCAATAGTTCCAATTTTGTCCACCAGAGTCTTCTGGGCCACAGCGGCCAGGTTCGTCTACCAGAGGCATTGGTGGTGTTGCGATCGTTGGTTGTGGTTGGGAACTCTGCTAAGCGAGTGGAGGGGCAGAGACGTGTGCTCTGAAAGGTTCTGATCTCGGCGAAGTTTGTAGGATGGTATTGGTAGGGGTCCTGCGATCGTATTGGCACGATATTTAATTAGAAGGAGTCAATTTATAACCATAGCAGGTATTTTGTTGTGACGTTAGTGGTAACCTTGAGCATGTCAGAACTAGTTGAAATTAACAAGAACTAATATTGCTGATTCGGTAAATTTGCGTTTATTGTCATGATTTATCTTATAACATAAAAAATATCTATTAATCAAAACTCATTTGATAACAAAAGCAGGTGTTTTGTTGCGACGTGAGTGGTAACCTTGCAAACATCAGAACTAGTTATTTCTTCAGTTAGTTTTGTTGAAATTAAGTAGAACTGAATTTTGCTGATTCCGTAAATTTACGTTTATTGTAATGATATATCTTATAACATTAAAATTGTCTATTAATCAGAATTCATTTGATAACCATAGCAGGTGTTTTGTTGTGACGTAAGCGGTAACCTTGAACAGGTCAGAACCAGTTATTTCTCCACTTAGTTTTGTTGAAATTAACAAGAATTGAATTTTGCTGATTTGGTAAATTTGCGTTTATTGTAATGATATATCTTATTACATAAATATTGTATATTAATCCAAATTCTTTTGTTGACTATTGCAGGTATTTTGTTGTGACGTAAGTGGTAACCGTGAACATGTCAGAACTAGTTATTTCTGTAGTTAGTTTTGTTAAAATTAACTAGAACTGAATTTTGCTGATTCGGTAAATTTGCGTTTATTGTAATGATATATTTTATTACATAAAAGATGTTTATTAATCAAAATTCCAATACAGTTTGTCGTTAAATATGATTTTTTTTTGTTATAAAAATGCGACAAATTCTAGGAAATTTTGAACATTTATATTAATGGTAAGCATTTTTTAAAACAAAAGATTTCATAACATCCGTTGTACAATCCAAAGCCACGTGCATTTTATAAAATTAATGACCAAGCAAATTCTCACGTGTATTTTATGAAATCAATTTTAATAAGCCATTTGTCAAGAAATATAATTTTTTCGTTGCTATACTGATAAATTCGAAGGTAAGTATTTTTTTTAAGTAAATGATTAGACCTTTAAAAAATTAAAAGTCATTTATGATTAATGCCAATTAATCACCGATTACTGCAACACACCAATTACAACATAAAATCCCACAAAATAGGAGACAGAAAATATATATTTAGCACTAGTATCAAATATGAACATTACACTTACTAATTAACTAATTTTTTTGTTGAAATATTATTTTTATTAAGAATTAAACGTTGATATTATTCATTTGAAAAATGGTTTGATTGAGGGTATACAGTATGTTTAAAGGAACGTCTGTGTTTTTTTTATAACATTATAGATATTTACAAAAAATATGGATCTGAGATTAAATTTAAAGAGAAGTTAATGTTATAATATAACATTATTATTACGATGTCCACTTCACAATTAATGGAGTTTTGGTTCTTGTTTGATGTATTATTGAATAGTTTCGATTGTATCAATAAACCTAGTTTTAAGGAGTAGTTGACATATTTTTATTTCTTCCAAACCTATATTTGAGGCACCTAATTCTCTTAATCGTTTCGTTAACTTGCAAGGATTATGCCAAAAGAAAAAGTTTCGTTCCTTTTTCGATGAGACGAGGTTACATGGAGGTTGATATTCATTTTCATGATAACTACGTTCTCTGTTTGTAAGTAGGTATCCATTTAGACTATATGAACTATGTGATAACATGTCCGTTGACTGGACCCCCGATATCCTGTTTTTATGTTCGTTAGTTTTATATGCGTAATCATTTCCATTTATTTCAAAATAATGCCGGTTCCATATCTTTTTTGGTTGGTAATCATTTACTTCTGGTGCTGAGCCTTCATGACAGCGATTTACATGTCGATGCATGTAAATTTCTTTATGTAACTAAGTGAGGAAATTCTTAGGCAATATGAGCATTCAAGCATTTTAATGTGCTTATAAACTGAAACTATTAACGCAAGTGAGAAAAAATTGAAATAACTGGCTTAGATATATAAATATTAAAGATATTAAACAGAATATAGAAGAAGCTGTCAAGTGCCCCGAAACTACTCCGAAGTGCTTCGAAACCGCTCTAGAACTGCTCTATACTGCTTCGGAAATACTCCGAAATGCTCTACAATGAAGATATGGTTATTTGGAATTGGATTTAAAAAAATATTCACTCTGGAAAAACGGATGGAATTGTTGGTTTATCATTATTTGAACTGTCTTATTATAATGTTTTTCCATCGGACGAATTTTCTGACTATGTTCAAGTCAAAGAAATTGTTGAAAATTATTTACTAGAAAAATAAAAAATAATCATATAATAACTTATTTATTAAATATTTTAATTTTATATACATCATAATAAATAATAATTATAAATAAATTATATAATAACTTAATGTATTAGATATGATAACAATAATTTGTATACATATTATAATAAATAACAGTAGTATATGATATATATATTTTTTTTGTCTATCCTAATAAAATATTATTACCTGTAACGTATGTGTGTTCACAAAAAAAAACTCAACCTCACATTTATGTGAGTAGACTTTTTGCATCAATATATGAATTGTGTGAAGATTTATATTCACAGTGGCACCATTAATAAGGACCACACAGTACGATGGTGTAATGTTTAAATGATGTATTTTCACTGATATCGGAAATTCGAGTTAAACAAATGTTTTATTTGCATCTATTATATACCAAGAGAGGTTAGTGGCTGCATATTCATAAAATTGTGTAGACTGCGCATTCCGTATTGATATATGAAAATATCCATTTAATTTTTTCAGAATATTGTTAAACACCTGAGTGCTAGCATCAATATTTTCATGTACAAGCGTAGATAGTGTATACAAATCGACAGCATCCGTTAAATATTCCGGACTTGCTACATTAGATATCCTTTTATTTTTTCCATCAAAATATAACTCAGATTCATTTGTTGATAAGCACTTTGTTTCAAGAGTTTTCAAGTTCACGGCATCATGTATGTCTATAGGATTTTGTACATTTATAATTCGCTTGGATTTTACATCCAAATTATCATCTGATGATACTTGCAGAATTTTTAAATGATAATTTGCGGAGAGAGCGACCGAATTTATCTATACTGTCCATGATGAAGTCTGAATATTGAATGATGTATAAATCAATTTCATATTACTATATATCATCAGGTAAAGCTCAATATCACTTTAAAAGAGGTTTTTTTATAGAAAAAACTCTTATAAAGTGACCTGTTTATAAAATAACCGCTGATAAAAGAGGTCTCTTTTAAAAGAGGTCTCTTTATAAACAGACCTCTATATATAAGAGATTCAGTTTATTATATTTTCTTTTCTTAGTTCTGATATGATAGAGTTTATCTTGTTCACATGACTACTATTTCCGGCTGCTTGTGATGCATAAAAAAGGCGTAATCTATCAACCAATTCATCAGCTACATTCCAATAAACATAATTTGTAGGTTTATTATTAACTGTAGACCACGTTAAACCATCATCAGAAACGGATAAGTGTTTCTTAATAATATTCGATATTTGAAACTTTTCGAACCTTGAATTTGTCCTGAGGAGTCATAATTACGCTTATGAGCATTAGTAGATCTTACAATTTCTATATAGTTGTTTAAATCTTCTTCAGTATCATTTTCAGGTGAATTTTTTATTAAAAGTTTATATAAACCTAAACATCCATTATACCACTATTCACCAACTTATTTATCGTTATGGGTAATGTGAACAGAAGTATTACCTATATACAATTTATTCTTCATCTTTATTATAGGGCAATTCATAATAATTATCAATATGCTTACCATTTTTATATGCAAAAATAACATAAATGTATTTACCGGCAATTTTACCATACATATCAGTGAAATATTGATGTGCGCGGTGTACAATTTCTTCTGATTCTATCATATCCCTAAGTACATCATCGGGAGAGCGTGTATCTTCATCTACGTATTCAACTGAATGACTTGGTAGAGTGATAGTATTTTTACCAACTTTAAATAATTTTCTTTTCTTATTTGATGTGTTAGGTAATTGTTCTTCTTGGTTCATTCCTTCCTTTATTGATGTATACGGTAATTGCATAATTTATAATCCATAATTTTTTCTCATCACCTTTACAGTATACAGTATTGTTGTGAATAATGTATGATAAAACCTTGACAGTTATCCATAATCGGTGAATCTTTGATTCCAATGTAGACCATGAGAATTTTTGGTCAACCAGAACACTAGTTTTTTATCGGAATCAATTAAGGTGTTGAATCCAAATGGTGGTTTAAATACATAATGACCAAAATGATTACCATTTGTATCAAAAAAACTGAGTTCCTTAACAATAAACTCATTGTTAACTTTAAATCCTTGTATGTCTACAATGTATGCTATCTTAAACCACTTTGTTTACAATGTTTGTGAGGAGGTTATATTTAAATAATCGATCATGAAAAACTAGACAATATGCTCGTGTTTTTACAGGAAAATTAGCAGTAGCCTCAAATTCAACCCGAATATCCACTGCTGTCGATTTAAGTGATTCAGGGTGGTTTAAACAATCAATAACAAATAAAGGTGCATTCTCTATAAATTCATATTTACCTAACAAAGGTTCAGCTATAGATCGATTATAGTAGGATTTCTGGAATCTGCAATACATATCATAAAGGATTGCTGTTTGTTTTTTCCGAAAATTAATATTTAAATTTGCGTATAGATATACTTCACCATTTAAATAGACTTTCATGTTCGTAATATTACAATCATCAACCAGCCAAGTAGCCAAGCGGTGTAAGGCGTCATGTCTGCGCAGTATGCAGTACTTAGAAACTGGGAGGTTATGGGTTCGAATCCCGATATCGGCAGTTTGTCAATTATAAAAAAAAAAAAAAAGGGGCGGTTGATTGACTAAACTGCTAAACTGTCGGCGTATGGACAAGAACGAAGTAACCGGCTATGCTTGGGAAGGTTTTCTGCAGTTTCCTTCACCAACTCCAGATGAATATCGGCATAGTTCCTATCATAGTCGGCTGCAGCCGCATATCCTACCAATTCCTAGTCTACTCACAAATTCCTTCCACTCCACTCACATCCTGACATCCTAAGGCATCATAATGGACCTTATGGTCGAAGTGTAGCCCGTCCAGGGCAGCCTTTACAATCTCTTACAATCATCAAATTGGCTGGAATCTTTTAAAATATTCCTATCACGATCTATTTGGAAGCACACAACAACATAGTTAGGATATTCGGAACTAGTCATGACACACCATACTTGTCTGTCAGTTTGTTGAATTTCTGGGATAGTTAAGCATTCCAATGATCTAAACCACAAATTTACATCAGTATTTTGATTAACTACATTATATAGTTTTATACGCATGTCATCAGAAACTTTTACATATGGAACACACCATTCTAATTTGTTAATAGTAATTTTTGGTTTAACTGCTGCGATTGCTGAAGTAAAACAATTGATATCATCATTTGCACGAATAAAAATAAGTTCTTGTTTCATGTTTACCAGAATTCTAGGATAATCTTCAAAGAAACCCATATATATTTTCAATGGTATACGAACATTGAATAAACCACCGACATGTATATTGAATTCATCACCAAAACCAGCATTGAGTAACGCTTTACTCTGATTTTCATTTAATGTAAAGTAGTTTATATTTGTTTATTATGTTTGTCCAATTTCCTTTCGGTTACGTATGACAAACTGTAGAAGACTTTAGCGTATACTCCGACAAATTTCATTGTCATTGAATTTTTAATTAAATTAAATACAGATATGAAAAAATTAACTCGTCAACCAGGAATCGAACCTCGGGCCTCTGGATATCTAGTCCAGTATGCTTCCACTACACCAAAGACGACTGTGACGTAATAGCCAACTTTTTCATATTTTTTATATATTTAGACAGTATTACTTCTGTTGAAGTGATTTATTTATTTAATGTTTGTTTATTTGTGTATACTTTTGCGTCAACATAACGATGTTTGTCAAAATTCCTTTCTGTTACGTATGACAAACTGTAGAAGACTTAAGCGTATACTCCGACAAATTTCATTGTCATTGAATTTATTAATTAAATTGAATATTGATATGAAAAAATTAACTCGTCAACCAGGAATCGAACCTCGGGCCTCTGGATATCTAGTCCAGTATGCTTCCGCTACACCAAAGACGACTGTGACGTAATAGCAAACTTTTTCATATTAGTCTAATTTTTTATTTATTTAGACAGTATTACTTCTATTGAAGTTATTTATTTATTTAATATTTGTTTATTTGTGTATACTTTATTTGAATTTATTGGAATTTATTCATTTTCGATTATCTTAGATTCGTTCTCTGATTCACAAGAACGAATCACAGAATTCTTTAGTTTGGGCCGGCATCGAAAAATTGATTGTTTTTACCTTTGTCAGAGCTATGCACGTGTCCCAAAGCATAACATAAGGGACAATACAAGTTGTTTGGTGTTATTCAAATCTGATGATTTGAATGTAAAACACATCTTCGATGATCATATAGGGGGCTCTGATATGAATTTTCAAAAATTTCGTGATTTATGCACTCATTGTTGACTTCTCCTAATGGTTTTGTTGTATTAATGAAAAATTTCCCCCTTAATGATGGTCGCTATCGAAATGGTCTTGATGAATACATTTAATCATAGAATATCTTATACATCTAATTAAAAAAAAAAAAGATTAGTTTCTAACACACATCCTCTTCCCTAATAATCTGTTTTTATCATTTTCTATTTGTATTACCGCCTTAATTATTATTATTTTATTAAACGCAACGCTAATTTTTTGTATAAATTATAAAATTTTTTTTAAATAACTTTTATTGTATTCAAAATGATCATGGAAATCAGAGCGATGTATTTGTTTTATTTAATACGAACATGTAAGTTTTAAAAATTTTTCTCAATACGTTTTCAAACTAATTAATAAATAATAAATAATTGACTTAATTTTTTTTTTATAGTGAGATTTGATAATGCAAGAATTTTGCTAGTAGCAATGCTAGTAAATGTTCCATCAGTGCAGATAATATAAGGTTGCGCACTGATTGAACTTTATTATTTAGTGCGCGAACGTACGTCTATTGATTTTTTATATTTATATTTTTTTTTACTAAAGTTTATCTTTTTTTGATTTTAGAACCACAAAATTTCTTTGATAGTTCGATTGGCCTATCACAATCATTAGCAAAAGACCTTATTAATGATAATTAGTATGAAAACGTTTTGAGAAAAATTTTAAAAACTTACTTGTTCATATTAAAAAATGAATGTCGTGATTATGTTGTTATATTCTTCCAAACAAATCGTGATAGGAATATTTTAAAAGATTCCAGCCACTTTGATCATTGTAATATTACGAACATGAAAGTCTACTTAAAAGGTGAAGTTTATCCATACACAAATTTAAATCTTAATTTTGAGAAAAAAATTAAACAGCAATCTTATATATGTATTGTAGATTCCAGAAATCTTACTATAGTCGCTCTATAGCTGAACCTTTGTTAAGTAAAAATGATTTTATAGATAGTGCACCGTTATTTGTTATTGATCTAAGCGAATTATAAAAGTACAAAATCCTATAGACATGTATGATGCGGTGAACTTGCAAGGTCTTAAAACAAAGTGCTTATCGATAAATGAATCTGAAACATATTTTGATGGAAAAAGTAATAGGGTATCTAATGTAGCTAGCCCTGAATATTCAACGGAGGCCGTAGACTTATATACACTATCTACACATGTACGTAATAAAGTAAATGATAACACTCAATTGTTTAACAATATTCTGAAAAAATTAAATGGATATTTTCAAATATCAATAAGGAATGCATACACAGCCCAAGCAATTTTACCAAGATGCTACCACTGACCTCGCTTAGTATATATTACAAACAAATAAAACATTTTATGTATTTGAATTCCCAATATCGGTGATAGTACATTATTTAAACATTACACCATCTTACTGTGTGTTGCTTATTAATAACAAAATTGTAAATAGAAATCAATCTATTTTAGTTAAGCCAAAGGATATTTAGGGTTTGCTCTGCCTAACGATAAAGCGTATACACTAGAAGAATCTCTGTTATTACATGCTAGGATCGATTTAAAATATACTTTAATAGACGCATAAAAACAAACTGTTGTGAACTAGTTACATAAATGAGCTCGCCGAAATTTCAAAAGAAGACGGGTGATCCCAAAAGGAATAAATGATTTGTATCAGGCCGACTTGATAGAGATGATACCGTTCGCTAGACAAAATATCAACTTTAAATATATATTGACTGTAATAGATTGTTTCTCCAAGTACAGTTGGGCAATTCCACTAAAGTCTTAAAACGCTGTGGATGTTTTAACTGCTATGAAGCAGATTATAAAAGATCATATACCGAAAAACCTACAAACAGATAATGGTACTGAATTGTACAATGAAAAATTTAAAAGGTAAATGAAAGAGTACAACATAAACCATTATTCTGAGTATTCAGCAAAAAAGGCGTGCATTGTAGAGAGATTTATACGTACACTGAAATCAATGATGTATAAACATTTCAATCTGTATGGTAGTTATAAATGGTTAAAAATATTACCGGAATTGATTAAGCGCTACAATAACTCTTATCATCGAACAATTCGAATAAAACCATCACAAGTAGACAAAGACAATGAACAACAAGTTTTGAATAATTCATTCAATCACATTAAGATGGTGAGACCAAAACAAATGTTTAAAGTTGATGATCATGATGACCATGTTTGATCGTGGTTTATATCCATCATGGACACCAGAAATTTCACCATTTGCGAAGTGAAACTTACAAATCCTAGAACATATATGCATTAAAGAACTACAACAACGAAGATATTAAAGGTGGATTTTATGCCGAAGATCTACTAAAAGTTCACGATACAAATGTTTATTTAGTGGAAAAGGTGTTAGCAAAACGTGGTTCAAAGGTTAAAGCTAAATGATTAGGATTTGATGCATCTCATATATCGATGCAAAAAGCCTTCTAACTAAATAGTGTGGTATGTTAATCTGTAATAAAATAATGGTTTTTTTAAAAATTAGGACATAAAAAGATACCGATAAAAAAATAATAATATTTTACTAGGAAATGAAAAGATAACAATTAAAAAAAAAAATTATTTATTATCACATGTAATTAATTATTTTTAAGAAATAAAACAGTGTTAAAAAAGATAATAATTATACAAAAATAATCTTTTTATCACATGTAAATATTTTTTTAAATATACACAAAATTTTTTCTTCAAGTTCATGTAATTGTATGGTAATCTTCTTAATTTACCGAATCAGCAAAATTCCTTACAACACAATAAAAAAAATGATTCCAAAAAAAAAATTTTTAACAACCAATGAATTACGTTATATTTTTATGTAATATGATATATCATTACAATAAACGCCAATTTAACGAATCAGCAAAATTCAGTTCTAGTTAATTTCAACAAGACAACAGAAATAACTAGTTCTGAGATGTTCAAGGTTACCACTTGCGACACAACAAAACACCTGCAATGGTTATCAATTGACTCCTCCAAATTAAATCTCGCATCACTTCCTCACTTCCTGCCACGCCCCGATGTTGTTCAGGAGATAAGATGATACGCCACCAATCTCTTAGCAAAGTTCTGAACCACCGATCGCAGCGCCGCCAGTTTCTTAGCAAAGTTCAAAAGCATTATGACGTCGTCTGAGCATGCAATTGTAGTGCCACTTTTCACTCTGGGGGACAAAATTGGAACTGTTGCACCAGAACAGACTTGACTATACTACTTGCAAAATACGCTTGAAGCATTCAATTGAAATGGAGTATCAATTGAAATGGCTTAAAGTACATTTGTATCTCGGTATATTGCCAAGAGCAAAAAGAAGTGAGTGTGTTTAAAAAAGTTGATGGAGGAATGCGACTGCTGAGAAAGTATTTTGAGAGCAACATGGCAGAGCCCCATGGTGGTACAAACAATTCACTATACAATATCCTATATTATATCTATTTATTATCTGTTTAACTTTGCAGATTCAGGGTCAAATATATCATCTAACAGGT
Organism: Nineta flava; assembly: GCA_963920215.1. Taxonomy (NCBI): domain Eukaryota; kingdom Metazoa; phylum Arthropoda; class Insecta; order Neuroptera; family Chrysopidae; genus Nineta; species Nineta flava. The sequence continues at coordinate 63,216,712 of OY986042.1, forward strand.
TCCTTAATTCGAATTCAATATTCATATTTAAGACAGGACAACGTCTTTCAGCTCAGCTAGTATATACAAGTGTATATAAATATATAAATATATATATATATATATATATATATATATATATATATATATATATATATATATATATATATATATGTACTTTTTAAAATGTCTGTGGACTCTCTAGCGATCAGAGTTTCATACCGATTGGAATGAAATTTGGTATTCGAGGCACTGTTGGTATTGTAAAGGTCAAATTCGTTAATGGATAAAATCGGACGAGGAAAAAGGGGGTTTAGAGGGAGGTGGGAACACAAAATTTGATCTCCCTTAATAATTGAAAATTGATCAGTTTTACAGTAATTTTGTTTTATATCATTTTTCTGTTACACAAATATTTACAGAAATATTTACAATTAAAGATTGAAAGTTAAAATTCTCAATATCTCTGTTCACATTAGAGTTTGAGGAAAATGATCAGGTAATGAATTGTAGCAAACTTGATTTTCTACAACTTTACTTCTAATACATTTTTCGATTATTATAATATTAAGAAAGATATTTAATATTTTGTGTTTGTTTGACACGAATAAATGAAATATATTTTATTGTAAAAAAACTTTTAAAAAATTTCAACCGATTTAAAAAAACACAAAAAGTCACTATATTTAAAAGCTAAAAATAACAATTTATAGATTTAATCCAAAAGACAATTCTTGCCCAAACCTATTACGTATAATTTAGTATATATAAATACACAAGGTATATTCAGTTTGATCACGACTGTAACGCTTAAAATTATTGATTGTAGGCATGAAAGTTTGGTATATGTGTTCATAAAATTTCTCCATTTCCGCATGTCCATCTATCCGTCTGTGGACACCAAAACCCAAAAACGAAAAGAGATAACGAGCTGAAATGTGTTCTAGAGCAAAAGTAAAGTAAAGTTCGTTAATGGGCAAAATCGAACTATATTTGGGCAAAACTGCTTGTTTTTGAAACCATTGGAACGTGTTTCCCTTCGCTCGAAGGGGGGGGGGGGGGTATACGCACATCTTTGAAACTGTAAGAGATAGAAAAAAATTTGCAACAAAAAATCTTCTTTTTAAAATAAACAAGTTTTGTTTGATAATTATTTTCATAAACTCAATAGTTTTCTCAAAATGTGTGATTATATCTTCCTCAGAAAGAATTGTTAACATTTCGAATACGCAGAATTGTTACAATTTAATCATTGATATACAACTCAGTATATACTGGGTATTCAAACATGTAAGTCAGTTAGTTCTTACATTACTTAACAGTCGAACATAGGACCTCCTCCTCGTTTTTTTTAGAGTTGGTTAAAATAAACTATAAAATTATTTTATTAAAATTTTGTTTTAATTTTGAAATGTCAATTTTGATTGTCGTTTCCATAATAACTGTAAACTACAATCGTTATATATCGTTCTATTTTGGCTATTAATAAATTTAATTTTTGCAAATACTATATGCAAGTCATATCGGATATCATGTTTCATTTTGATGACACTCATATTATGACCGCATGAGGTTGATTTATGTATTCTAAGAAAATTCGCTAAGTTGACGAAGCACCGCTGTACGAATTTTTTTATCGCATATTCGTATTTTACGGAAAAAATTAGTATCTTTCCAAGAAAAACTTTTTCTTAAAAGTCCTTTGTTCTCTCGCTAGAGGTCGATATTTCCGGAGAATCTTTGGTGAAATTCAACGAATGAATGAAAAATGATAGAATTTATTGAATAGTGAATTTCAATTTATAATAAACTTTATTTAATACTTCGATTTTAATAAATTTATTATTATAAATAATAATAAATTTATTATAATATGTATTATTATTGTTTAAATAATATCGTCTATCCTACAAAAGATACATATTTTTTTCTTTATAATACGAATAAAAAATAAAAAATATAGGTTTCCATTTAAAATTTCAAAGTTAGATTCTATTTCGTCCGTATGGGTCCATTGGACCTGAAATCTGATTAGCGCATTCGATTCCTCGAGAAAAATTACTACGAGTCTCATTTGAAAAATTTTAGTTAGATCCACCTTAAACGATTTATTATGCCATGTCAATACTTTTTGGACAAGAAATGCTTTTAATAATTAAATAATTGATGTTTAATGTAGTTTTTTTAATGTAACATAAAATTCTTTTAACTAATATTAAATTAATTATTTTAAATTTATAAAAACACGGTTGCTTGATTACACCTTGTACACCTTGGATCTTATTCATTCACCCCCCTCTTCCCACTACAGTAAAAAAGGTTGAAAATGGGTGGAAATGTTTGGGAAAGACCACAGAAAGTGATTCCAAAGAGGAAAACGTCATTTTCGTCCTTGAAATCCTTAGCCCAACCCAGCCCAACCCGAACCAACATGGGCCAACCCAACAGAACCTAATCCAACCCCCCCACAATTTAATATTGTTAAAAAAATTGTAAACAATATTTTTACTTAATAATGAAAAACAAATTTTTAATTTTAAGGATTCCTAGGACCAAAAGGGTTGGGTTGGGTTGGTTCGATTGGGTTGGGCTGGGGTAGTATAGCGAAGGTTTATTTAGTTGTAGGGTATTGGGTTGGGTAGTTTAGTGGAGGATTCAGGGGTTGCAACCTTCGAAAATTTAATGTGGTAAAAAAATAATTTTTCGTAAACTCCTTTAAAAATAAAAATAATACATTTTTGAATGTAAGGGATTTCAAGGACGACATGGACTTTTTCCTCCTTGGAATCACTTCCTGTGGTCCTACTAAACCAATGTCATCCATTTCCACCGATTTTTATGGGGAGGGGGGGTATTGTAAAACGAATTTTTAACATTTACTAGGTAGGATCGATGGACATTTTTGCGAAATTTTGACTTTGGTACGAGACCAATGGATCTGTAGATAGAACAAAGCTATTCATAAATGTCCTTACACATTACCAGAAATATATCATTCTTTTTTCATACGTATCCATAGAAATACATTTTACTTTTATAAGACTATGACTTTGTACTTTATCAGAATTAGAATTATCTTCGAATTGGATTTATAAAACATTTGGCTCACTGAAAAAACGGAAAATAAGTATTTCATTGTTTATTATTCTACATTTTTTCTTGCAAAAAACATGCATTTAATGAATCTGTAGATAAAACAAAGCTATTAATAAAAATCATTTCAAACGCAGCTCTTGTTTTTGTACCAATGTAGGAATTTCGTAAAAATTTCTTCAAATGTCCATCGATCCTACCTACTAGATGTTAAAAATCACTATCGCTAAAATTTATATATACATATATTGTTGTAATGAAAATTATTGCGAATAATTTTTCTGGATCCAATATATATTTTAATTATGAAATAGAAAAATATTGAGGATAATATGAGGAAAAATATTTAAGAAAAAATATTTTTCTCCTTGAAAAAAAGGAGTTTTTTTTAAGTGCAAAAAGAAAATAATCAAGTTCGATTTATGTTAAACAAAGTTTTTTTTTAAAGCCGAAAATTGAAAAGAAATTAATAGCTGCTTTTGATTTGAAGTTTTTCTATTATTAAAATAAAAAATTGAAAAAAATTATTAGATATAATTTAATTAAAAGTCAAAAGTCCTAGTTGAATGTTTTGATAACATATATACGTAAATAATTAAAAAAAGCAAGCTTGTAATTATGTGTTATGAATAGCTTATGTGTTGTAAAATTGTATATAAATTTTGGCAATGGCCGTGTGCGTTAAGTGGACACTTAAATATCAAGCAAGAGGGGTATCATTCGGGTTCATGCCTTGGAGAAGTATTATAATTTTTAATTAATTTTATAAATAATCTGAACATCCGAATACGCCCATGGTTGTCGATAAAGTAAATAATTCGAGAAACCTCCATGCAAAAATATTATTTAAAAAAAATTTATTTCTTCAAAACAACAACAACCGTATTCTCGAAATATCTTTGACGGGTATATAAAGCGGCGGCCAATGCTAATCAAAATGAGTTTTAAATCGACTATTGTTTGATTCAGTTCAAAGTATATATTTAACTGTTGTTCGATTCAGATTAAGTTAATGTTGGCATTTGTACAAGTAGTTCAAAGTTTGAAAATTGACATTGTGTTAAAAAACAATTAAAAAAAAAAGTTCGAAAAGAAATTGGATTTTTTTAAAAGCAATAAAATCAGGTTGATTGTTTCGTAAAAAAAAATTTTGTTTAATTAAATTTTTTTTCTGTTTAAAAAAAGATGCGTGTCATTCCAATTGGAATAAACCTTTTACTAATACATTTGTTTTTGTTTTTGTCGAGTATCGGGATCTGTTGCAGGCTCGGACAGCGCTCCTTTGAGGAATAAAGAGAGCCAAGATACCGCGACAAGTGGTGACCGTGGCAGGACCAGGAGACGCACTGAAGAAGAAAGGATTCACAATGGCAAGCCGCAGCATTCCCAAGCCACGTCTGCGTGAGATTTTGGAAGCTGAAGGGCTAGACAGCACTGGGACTAGAGAGGTCTTACAGGCAAGATGGGTGGAGGACCAAACTAGGCAACAAAGAACACCGACTTTAAGGACAGCCAACTCCACATCAGAACTATGTAGAAGTGTGGTTTCCGACTTGGAAGAGCCAGTTGCTGCAACAATGGAGAGGATGTTTGCGGCGATGATGACAAATTTCATCAAACCGGAGGAGAAGATGTTGGAATCCGAGAATCGAGTGACTGGCCGCTTGGATGAAAGGATGTGTGATCGGCTTCAGGCATCTGAAGAGAGAATAGCCAACGAATTTCAAGAGTCTGACGAAAGAATGATTAATCGACTGCAGGAGTCTGAAGAGAGTGTGGGCAAACAGACACTAAATATAATGCAACAAGTCCAACAGGAACTAAAATATAACTTGTGGGAGCAAATGGAGAACCTAAAAGAAGTGTGCGTACGACGTATCGGCCAAATAAGCACTGAGGTCGAGGCCGTAAAAACTGACATCACGAACATTAAAGCCGATGTCGCTGAAACCCGCACACAAATCGAAGGCATGCAGAGAGCAACCTAACCACACGGCTTGATGGCATGGAAACGACGATGAACGAACCAAACAACAAAGTCGTGGATGATATTACACGGATCGAACAGCGTCAAACACAACAACTTCGTGACATGCTTATTGATCCTCAAGAGGTGAATATAGTCATTGGCTCCGCCGCATTGGTCACAACGACGCTTCTGTCCAACATGCCGGAATTCAGTGGTAGACCGGCTAAAGATCCAGTAGTTTTTTTTAACAGAGTGATGGCAATACTACGACAAACGCACCGGCCCGTAGATTGTCGGATCGTGATGGTCGCAAAGAAATTAACAGGACCAGCCAGAGATTGGGCATTCATGAATCGTGGGTTGGGCTACACCTTCGACGAATAGAAGTCGCAGTTGGAAAGCTTCTTCAACAGTGTCGGAAGAAAAGCAAAAGCCGAACTGGAATTGATGACCGTTTCCCAACGGACAGGACTGAAAACATAAGCGTTCGTGAATATGAAGGTGCAGCTATTCAAGAGAGTGCACACAGATAAAAATATTGATGACGTGGTGCCAATAATATTAAATTTATTACGCGACAACGTACGACCGCTGGTGAAGATTTCGAATCCAAAATCAGTAGATGAGCTTCGTATAACCGTCAGAATACTGGATGAAGAACCAGCGAGGAATCGTCAAGAACCACCAGCAAGAGCACCACCACCACGTCCAAGCAGTCCAGGCACGTGCTTCGCATGCCACGAAGTGTAGCAAATAAGTCGAAACTGTCCCCAAAGAGGACAATAAAGTAGACCTGGGCCGTTGGGAAACTAATTCCAGGATCAATGAGGGAGGAAATTGGTTCTGGGGTACACATTAACCTGCGCAAAGACGCACAACATCGGCGTGATCACCAACAATTACCGGTTCATTTAACAACAATGGAAACCAAGAACTCACACTTGAATGGGCCAATTGTGGAAGTTGGTGTATGTGGAAGATCAATATTGACACTAATAGATAGTCAGGCATCACACAATTTTATCAGCGAAGAATTGGCAAGAAGTATTGGAAAATGGTACCCTGTCAGAGATAGTACAGTGAGTGAAGCTACATGTAATATAACTTGGAAATGTAATGATTCTTGGAAAAATATGGATGGATGGAATGATATCGAAATTGAGTTTCAATATTGAAGTTATGGTTGTACCTGGCCTACGAAACCACTTAATACTTGGTCACGAGTTTTAAATGAAAAATGGTGTGAACATCGATTACCGGAGTGGTATAATTTACTTGGGGTGTGATAAGAGAGTCCGCATTGCATGGAGAAAACCAGATGGAGTCCATAGAGAAATGGCAGCAATTAACGATGCATTGAGCGAGTTACAAATTATACTCCTTGAGAACCAAGAGCAGTTAAAACATGTCATTCGGCGACATTCCAGCGTTTTCGGCAAAGTTGGGAGGACGAAAACGATTACACTTTAAATTGAGATAACGCAGAATTCCCCCATTAAATTGAGACAATACCCGTACAACAATGAAAAACAACGGGTATTGGAAGAGATGATTGACGATATGGAAGGCGATGGCATTATAGAACCATCCACATCGCCTTGGGCCGCACCCATCGCACTACCGAAGAAGAAGGATTAAACCTTTCGATTGTGCGTTGATTATAGAAAGTTGAACGATATCACAAAGAGCAATGCGTTTTCGATTCCAGATCTGCAAGAGATGTTAAGAGAAGTCAATGGAGCAAAAATATTTTCCACATTGGATCTTCATACTGGTTATTGGCAAATTGAGATGGAGCCACAATCGAAAGAGTACACAGCATTTACCATCTCAACAGGTCTCTATCAATTTCGCGCCATGCCGTTTGGACTGAAGAATGCTCCAGCTACGTTCCAGAGTTTAATGAACGTAGTTTTATCTGGATACATCGAAGATTTCTGCCAAGTTTACCTGGATAACATACTAATCAACAGTCGATCAGTCAAGGAATATTTAAACCACTTGGATGTTGTATTTGAAAGACTAGAATAGCAAATGAGTCATTGGCAGCAACAAAGTCAAATACCTGGGACATATATTGAGCGAAGATGGCATTGACAGAGAGGAAGAGAGGAACGAAGCTATAAGCAATCACAATTTTTGGGATTATGTGAGTGGTACAGAAGCTTCGTGAAGAACTATGAAGATATAGCTGCACCTCTAAGCGAAATGCTCAAAAAGAATATAGTGGCGCTGGCTAACGTTACATGAGAAGGCGTTCGAAAAAATCAAATCATCAATAGTAAATGCACTGAAACTAGCACATTCAGATGTCAGAAGACGTTTTGTTTAAATACAGACGTCGGACTGGGTGCAATTTTATTTCAAATGGAAGATGATGGTAGAACACGAAGAATTATAAATTACGCCAGCAAAAAACTTGGTCCCACGGAAAGAAAGTACGCCTCTACAGAAAAGGAATATCTCTCGATAAACTGGGTATTGAGGAAGTTTCGAGGATATCTTGAAGGAAGACATTTTAAATTATACACGGAACATGCAACGCTCCAATGGCTGGACAAAACGAAAGATAATCAAGCCGCTGACTCGTTGTCCAGACAACCACAGGGCAAGGCTGAAGACGAAGAAGTGGAGGACATTCCAGAGTAGGTTATTGAAAAGAGGGCAAAAACACCAATAACCCTCAACGTCATTGAAGTGGAAACACCCACACTTGATGATATTCGACAATGGCAGGATGAAGATCGTGATGTGACTGCCATCAGAAGATATATCATTGATCACAATAGTCCACCGAGAAGTAATCTGAGTCAACGAGTGGACAGAACACGAGCTAATTACACCGTAGCTGACGGGATTGTCTTGTACCATAGTCAACAGATCGTACAAGAAGTGACAGTGGTTCCCGAAGAATGCTGACTTGGTTTCCTAAGAATATATCACGAAAGTGATGAAGCAGCACACCCTGGATGAAGAGAAACGTATCGTCAAATCCGTAACCGCGTATACTGGTATGTGATGCAAGATGACATACGCAGATATGTCAAAGGGTGTGATACGTGTGCTAGAGTAAAGCCACCGAACAAGAAACCAAGTTCAGCAATGAGAAGTCGGAGCCCTACTTCACCATGGGAGGTAGTCATCATCGACTTGATGGGTCCATACCCACGCATATCACGTGGAAAAACGAATATGTTGGTCGTAACTGATCTTTTCACTAGATGGACCGATGCATTTCCATTGGGGGCCAAGTCGACCTCGTAGAAGCACAAGTACTAAAAGACGAAGTATTCAGTCGATATGGTTATCCGAGAGTAGTACTGAGTGATAATAGTCCCCAGTTCAGATCAAAAGAATGGAAAGCAGTGAATAGAGATTGGCATACAGAAATATGGACTACGCCAATATACCATCCACGAGCCAACCCCACGGAACGCCAGAATCAAAAATTTAAGAAGTTGTTGCGTTTTCATCTTTTGAAACAACAGCACAAAAACTGGGACCAACAACTTAGCAAGTTGTTATCCGCAATACGAAGCAGATCAAATAGTACACCTGGTTTTTCGTCTGCCCGATTGTTATTGGGGGCAGAAATGAAGAAGCATGGGGATTGGCAAATTCAAATTGAAGAAGAGCCTCAAGATATTGAAGAATGGGTTAACGAGAGAGGCCAATAACGTCGACAGAATGTTGAGATAGCTCGGAAAACAATGTTGGCCCATGCCGAAGAAAATGGCTAAGTGGAGACTGGACTCAGTTATCAACTTGGAGAGGCTGCCTGGATGCGCAATCAAGTACTCAGCAGTAAGATGGAGGGTGTCCATAGTGGATTGGCACCAAAATGGAAAGAGTCTAACAGGGTGCTGAGAAGTTTACCAGCTGAAATATATGTTTTGGATACAGTGCCTCCCACGAAGATACATGGAGGTCTCTTGAAGCCGGTCAGTGCAAGGACCGCCGCCAATGGTAATCTGGGAAGATTGAGTGTGGGGATCGAGGTGTTCGGCCATCTACTTCCGGATCGATTTGGGGTCAAAGGCATGGAGGTGATGGAAGACGACGGGATGTACCAAGTGTGGACGAGCCAGAGGCCAGAGAAATAGAGCCAGGGTAAAACTTGCGGCCCAGACGACCGGCAATCGACAACAGTTGCCGTTGAAGAACGAAGATCAAAGTAATGTGTACGTACACTTTAAGTTAAGTTAGCTAGCTAAATGTACTAGTACAATTCAATTAGTTCTTGAGTTAGAAATTGGTCGACCAAATATAGTAGCAAATTAGAAATTAGGTGTTGGAGTCCAGAGGGGGAGATTTTGTTGTAATGAAAATTATTGAGAATATTTTTTCTGGATCCAACACATATTTTAGTTATGAAATAGAAAAATATTGAAGAAAATATGATGAAAAATATTTAAGAAAAAATATTTTTC